>OU343224.1:33343555-33703331 GCA_910596185.1 Chrysanthemum makinoi
AAGTTTTTCCTCTCAATCTCATTATATTTTAATGCACGTTCATAGTCACTAACCTCAACTATCATTGCATCAAATTCCTTTTCCATTCCTTTAATATCTGAATCTATCCCCTTTTTAAGACTATCAAATTGATCTTTTAGTTGTTTAAAGAAAGGCATGACCTCAGTTAGATAGCATTCTTTTGTTTGCTCAAAACCCCTTTCCCCTTTAGTTATCCCAGTGGGTGTGATCCTTTTCTTACAATTTTCTCAAAATCGACAAATAGTTGAAGAATAACATATTGACTGATTAAGGTCTTGATCTTAGTGGCAATAGTTCTAGGAACTAAATGCATTGATGTATTTGGAGGATACACGATTAAGCAGGGCATTTTCCTAAGGGGAGGTTTTGTTTCAACAAGATTTTTAGCTTTTTGCTTATCTAAGTCCCTTTTCAGAAAACTTTTTCGGTGTTAACAACGTTTGAGGCTTAAATTTGTTTAAGGAGATCCAGTTTTCCTTCTTGTAATCATGGGGTTTGATCGTGATGTTATTCTTTTACATTCGGATCTTCTAGCTTCTTATTCATTTTCTCCCTAGATGCATCATCTAATTTTCTATCTTCCTCGGTGCACTCAACGCAACTAGGTTTCTGTCTAGGTTTAAGAATCTCATTACCACCATAGATTACATTTTTAGGCTTGCTATCTTACCATACTCGGGGTTGGGTTTATCTATAATGGGAACACTATGCTTATCGCTTAAAACTCTATGCTTAGTGACCATGTGGGCAGTTTGAATGGTATTCCTTTATGCACAACTAATTTTCAAGCTTGTTCTTCAAAGTTTTTAGATTGGAAAAATCATTCAAAAGTTTTGATTCCTTAGCATGAAATTCATGCTTAAGCACTTTAACATTTTCTTGAAGTTCTTGTTTTTACTTAGCAGTTTTAGAAAGCTTTTCTTGTAAGGAGTTTAACTCTTGTTTTAACACTTCTTCTCTAAAATTACTTTTTCTAATAATTGCACGCATTTGGTTATCCAACTCCCGCTCACGAGTAGTTAGCTCAAACTTAGCACGTTGTTCATAAATGGCAACTCGTTCTATATAGGCATTAAGTTCGAGAGATATGAGAATCACGAGGGGTACATAGTGTATTCATCAAAAACATAGTCATCGTTGACTGACGAAGATGCATCACTTGGTACGACCTCACTTTCACTTTGTTTCACATATTGATCATATGGGACAACATTGATATTACCCATATTCTCAATATTTGACTCAATAGTTTCAGTTGATTGTACTTTGTCATACATCTTTTGCACATCAGCATCATCGTATAGTTTTAATACCTCAGAAATGATTTTGTCTTTGGATGGACCAGCTTGTGGTGATGAAGAGACATTAGGAGAAACCATTGGAGAAATGCTAGCCATGAAAATTGTTTGTGCAGTGAGGGTTCATCATCAACGTAGAGTCATATGCATCACAATCAGCGACTTGAAAGGCATTCTGATGATTGAGGCCTATCTCCTGAATTGGCTGCTCATCCACATCTGCATCATATGTCTTGGCATTTCCCTGGCGAGAAACAACAACTCTTCTTCATCCAAAGCGCACCATTATCACGAGCTTGAACAAGCAACATCTTATCCCTGAAGTACTCAGACTGCATTCGAGGCGTTTTGGCGATGTGCAGTTCCTTGCAATATGTCCCTCACCTCCACAGTTGTAACACTTGATCGGCTTTGCTTGTCCTTGATTTCCATTCCTTTCCTATTCGATTTGCCACATATCCTCTACCGCTCCACCTCTTCCTTGTTCATATTGCCTTTCTTGAACTGGTTGCACCATAACCTTCCCATCTCTGACTAGAGCATGATTGTGAAGATTGGATGCAGTTCTGATCTCATTTTTGGTGTGACTGTAGTATGTGGACTGAGAGTCAAGTTTTTTTTAACCATAAGGGCCAGTTGATTAATGAAGTGTCCCACACATCGACGCATCGGCTTGTTTGAATCTTGGATCGGGAATGAGTTTGTGATTGCCATCACCCATGGGTATAACTTTATATGCTTTGGTGGTAATTCCAATGTTTGAGTAGAAGGCAGTTAAATCATTTGATGAGCTTGTCTCTCCCTGGTTGGTTTTGAACTGATCAAGAATCCTTTTTCAAACATAGCATGTCTCCCATTCTGAAGAAGGAAGGCATAGAGTTGCTCATAGTTTGTATTCTTCAATCCTTTGGTTAGCTTCACAGAGGTGACAAACTTGTGCCATTCGGGATTCATGTTGTTCACAAACTTTTAGTTCAGCTGAATGTTTGGCATATTTATTCTGATGTTCCTCATGTCATTAACAAGCTTGTGGAATCTCACGTAATACTCATAGACACTCTCATCTGGTTTCATTTTGAAGTGCTCAAATTCATCATAAAGTTGTGATTCTCTGTCTTCCACAGTTAATTCAGAACCAGAAAGAAGCATCTTGACATTATCCCACACTGCCTTGGCTTCCGTGTTGTGATTGATAAGCTTGTAGATATCTTTTGGAAGACCACAGGTATGATATTAGAAGCCACGATATCAGCATCAAATCTCTTTTTCTCCTTATCACTGAGCTCATCATACGTCTTTGGCCTATCAATCCAAAATCATAGTTCCATCTGCAGCAGTATCAATTATGTCTATTGTGGTCTCAACCTGATAAGGTCCTTCATCAATCGATTTAAGAATGTTGACCCCATTTTCCTTTCCAAGACAGTACAATCTGATTCTTTGAGCCCAAGAGTCGTAGTCAGTTCAGTCAAGCATGGGTGGACGAGTATCCGAGCCACCGCTTGAACATCCTCGGCAACAGTGGAGATGATTGTAGGTGCGTTGGTAGACATGTTTAAACATAACACGGGATTTTATAACTCACAGATTAAACCGGGAAATAGATTCTTTCACGGGATTTTACTAAATCAAGAGAAAACCATATTACACACAAAAGTCAACCAAGTCGCTAAGAATCCTTGAACCAAGTTAAAGCTAAGTACTAAGTTTCTAAGTAATAACAAAACAAAGTTAAGCTAAGTAACCAAGTCGCTACAAATTTTGACAGCAAGTCGCTATGCACCAAGTCGCTAAAATGTCAAGTCGCTAAATAGCAACTCGCTAAGGTCCAACTCGCTAGCACCAAGTCGCTAAGAAACTTAAAGAACAAATCGCTAACAATGATTTAGCCATATTCTACTAATACTAATAAGTGACCAAAGCTTAAGAAGCAACAATGTGCTTGAGTCTAGGGATGAGTAGACTTGTTGATTTGGTCCAATATTTCAAGAAGATGATTAAACATGAAATGCAACTCATTTCGTACTTCTTGAACAAGTCCTTGGGTGATTAGACAATTAGAGCAATTATTGTCTTGATTAGGAATAGGATGTTTTGAGGAGGTTCTACAAATGATGGTGGAGGTACATTGAGTAATTTGGGATGAGGTTCTACTAGGAATGAGAGTGGTGGTAATGGAAATTCCTCCATATGATCAAGTCCTTGGTGGTTCCTTGTTTCCAACGATGGACTAGTTGGTGATGTAGGTGGTTCCTATTTTAACGAGAAGGTTGGTGAATGGGAAGTTCTCGGTGGTGAATGCTCTAATGAATAGAGAGAGGCTCGGTAAAGGAGTGTAGTCCATGCTCTAGGAATGAAGGTTTAGACGTTTTGCTAGAACTAGGTACGTTTGGTTTAGAGCTCGATGATCCCTTTTCTAACCTAATAGGTTTAATGCTAATTATTGCGGTTCTCTTGGCAATTGTTGATTGGGTTTGTTGAGGTGAGATTCTAGCACTATTATCTCTTACGGATGATGATTCGGTGGATGGGAAGTCCTACCATTTGTGGGTTTAACCGGAGATGATTCGGTTGAGGAAATTTCGTGTACAACACGAGCAAGTTTCTTGGGTGGTTCTTGGTTGGATGAGTTAGAACTAGGAGCTTTCCTCATGATGAAATGACTAAGGAAAAGGTTTCTAAATGCTGAGAATTATGTTGTGTTTGATGACTAAGGGATTCTAGCAAGATGACTTATAAAGGGAAGGATTTAGCAAGCGCATTCAAGACTTAAGTCTCTAATATCCTTTGGAATGTGATGATTAGCATGCACAAGAGTCAAATTCAGAGATTTAATTAGGATGAGGTGGAGTGTTCAAGTTAGCAAGATGAGCTTGAAATGATTGTTCGAGCAAGAGTTGACATAAATTTGTCACCCGGATCCTACGGTTCCCACTAATGGGGGATCCGTCTAGGCTAATCCTAGGAATCCGGCTCTCAGCAGCTAGGAAAGGATAGAAGTGATGTTTGAAAGGTCTAAAGCCTATACCTTTTTGAATGTTTCAGTTCTCCAAAGTGTCTTCAAATGGAAGGGTACTTAAATGTTCAAGGGCAATGAGTGATGTAGCTAATGATTGCCTTATATGAAAAAAATTGGAACTTTCGTGAGTACCAATGAATGAACAAAGATGACACTAAAATCTTGAGAGTGTCAAATGAAGCTAGATGATCCTAGTGATCAGATAGTGACTTAGGATAATGTCTTGGAGAAGATCCTAAAGGTTTTAAGGTGGAAGAACTAGAATTTGATCTATTTCGACCAATTTTGAGGTAAGGATGATTATGATCAATTTTGCCATAATCGAAAGATTTCTAGGTCTAGATGTGAGGGATCATGTGAGAAATAATGAGTGATCTAGAGAGCGGAAGAGTAATGAGTTTAGGTGAAATGATAGATCGAAAAGCACTTTGAGTGTGATCCTTAATGAGCTATGAGTGAGTGCGAAGCTTACTAAGCTTGAGAAGGACTTAAGAGATCCTAAGGTATTAAGTTCAACTAGTGTGAAGTAGTCTAGGAACCTGGTTTGAGGTGTAAAGGATTGAAATTCCACTTCTATTCGCCCGGATCCCACGGATCCTTCACTTGAGGGATTTGGATAGTTACAAACTAGGGATCTGGCATCTAGGACAGTTTTACTTTACTTAAGTGGCGTTTGTTCTAAGTATCGAACTTAGAAGCTAATGATCTCTATAGTAAGTATACATGTATACAAGTAAAACATACTAAGAGCATGTAGAAATAGCACATAAGCAATTAAATGAGATCTAGCTCACAAGTAACACATAGGTTTATCAAACTTAACAACTATTATTCAAGAAGCTCAAAATAGATTTACGATCTAGATTAGTAAATCATTTGTATTAACAATGGCGTGCAGAGTAGATGATGGTGTTCAAGACAATAGGGTTGTTTTGGCTAACGGAAGCAATGAACTATGTATAGTCATTACGGATGGTGATTAGCATACAATGAACTCCGTCCATGAAGTCATGTAGCTCTTCTCGATCAAAGCAAGATAATCGCTTGATGAGGCAAGTGGTTGTGATTAAGTAAAAGAAAATTGTATTTTACAACTTGTTTGATTAGTAATCCTAAGACAATGCAAAGTATTTCCATTGTAAACTTACTTTAGGAAAACATAGGAGTATAAATTTCCCAAGTGATAGAATGAATATGAGATTACTAGCATGTGCTCAATTACGGCTAAACACGACCATTTTTACGGGTGATTCCACATACCCAACTTCTATCAAGGAAGCAACTCAACCGTTAGGTCAAATTGAGTTTCTAGTGCAATAAGTTCTCCAGGATTCATTCTCAAGTTAGGAAAATTTATATTCCTACAATGGCCTATCGAAGAGTAACAATGATGATACTTTGCTTCGTTTAATATTATCCTTGAGACAACTAAGGTGACGAAGGCGTCATGTTAAAAATAAGTTTAAAAGTTGTCCATATGGTAAACAACAAAATATGGTTGGATGAGCTAGTTCAACATATGTTGTTGGAAAGCTTTGAGTTTGGACTTTCGGATATGAACAATTATATTTGCGTTGCAAAATAATTTACTTGAGTATATCGGGTGAAATAATCAAGTTGTCAATCCTACAATGAATCTTGGAGAGCGATCATGAAAAGGAAAATAGGAGAGTACATCATCAACACAAGTGTAGGTTATAATCCGATGTACATTCTTGTTGTTTTTAGAAAATGATACAAGAACAAAGGAAATCATATAAGCACATATGACAAACTCAATCAAAAATCCATTTAGTGTGTTATATGTTTTAAACGTTTTTCAACCTATATGACTTATCTAAATATCTAAACTAACATTTTCGACACAACTAGATGTTATCCCAAACACTCCTTCAAATAGCACATTGATTAGTAGAATATTACTAAATCAACAAACAAGAGAATGAATAGCAAGGTAAGGAAACCACATATGCTATTCAATCAAACAAGCACAAAAGCTATTTGAGATAAGCAAATAATCAAGTAATGCAAAGAAGACAATTTATCATTTAGCATAGCATACAAAAGTTCTTTTCATCGCTTTGTGTTAAATATAAACATGTATACCAAGCTTGATTAGTTTCTTTTATATTAATAAATATGATCAAAACCTTAATTTCAATACAGGACACATTGTTATTCAAAAGCGAAAACATCCGTCTCCAATTAGATCAAAAGTTTGTGCAAAAGTTATGACCGAAAAATGACTTTCTATTATAAATCAATGATTCTGTAAATTATTGTTTTGAATCAATTTATGAAATCATTTTTAAATGAAAGTAGACTCAAATACCTTTAAAACAATAGGTGGCACGACTTCTAACGACTTACGGTTAAAAAGTTATGAATTTTGAAATTGAGACAAAAGCTGTCTTACGTACCACGGATCCCTTGCTTGAGGGATCCGTCAGTTGTAACCGAGGGATCCGCGGATCGACACGAATTACAAAATGTATTTTTGACCCGACGAAAAGGTTTAGTCTTTGTAGACTTTTTAGTGAAGTTATATTACCCATTTTACCTTTATTCAAGCTTGATTAACAAGATATCTAACAACAAAACTTCAAAGAAAAAAATCACTAAAACACTTTTCATATTATGCTTATTATAAGATAGAAGCATATATCACCATTTTGTCCACAAACAATTTAGCACGTTTTGAAAAAAAATGTAACTAAGAAAACATACCTTTGCTATATCCCCTTTTTATGGTTTTAGAAACCATAGACACGAAATACTTCATGATCTTCTAAGATACCCCAATCCTTTGCTATATTCCCTTTTTATGGTTTTAGAAACCATAGATGCAAAATACTTCATGATCTTCTAAGATACCCAAATCCTAGTATGAAGACTTCTCAAAGGAAAATGTTAGAATGATCTATCACTATCCAACATATGATGATTTCTAAAAACATGACTTTTTGTTTTAAGAAATTCTCATCTTTGTAGTTTTCAAACATACACGGATCGTATCAAGTTTTCAAAGTACAATATACAAAAAAAAACTTGGTAACGAAGCTCTGATGCCAATTGTGGAAAACTAGAAGGAGGGTTGAATAGTTTTACCAATTAAAACTTCGTTTTAAAATATATAGATCGACTTATGTCAATCTATTTGGTTGTTTATGTTGGACGTTGATAGATAGATATATAAACGTGTAATGAAATATAAAGAGTAAGAAGCACATCACCACGACACAAGTATTTATAGTGGTTCGGCTACAAGGAAACCTTCCTTACCCTACTCCACTCCCCGAGTCACCTACTCGAGAGTTCGTAATCACTACACCAAACTCCTTATGGCGGAGAAGCCTTCACAACGTCGCTTAACCTTTTTCCGGTACAAAGCTAAATACCGAGTTCCTTCACACCAAGGCGAACCACACCTAACACAATGTCGCCTACCCTTTATACGGTGCTAGGCTAACCACCGAGTTCTTTCACACCAAGGAGAACTAATCCTATCACAACGTTGCCTACCCTTTATTAGGTGCTAGGCTAAGCTCCTAGTTCCATTACTATAGAGGAACTACTACCCTTCACAACACAACACCTAATGTCAAGGAGATCCACTCCTTGTTACAAAACCATCAAGGATATCACCATCCTTGGAAATAAAAATTAAAAATACTTATATGTATAACGATGCACCTCATCGACTATACGACCTAGGCATTCTTCCCAAATGCTACTTGATTTGATTCTACGGCATCCTTCACTAATACCTTTGACACAACGCTTGGCACCCTTCACTAATGCCTTAGTCTTGACACGTTTAGCATTCTTCACTAATGCTCTTGACACGAACGATAAGCACCTTTCACTAATGCTTTTGTCTTGACACTTTCAGCATCCTTCACTAATTCCTTCAACATCTATGGAGAAAGAAAGAACTATCAACAAGAGAACTTCAGTCGTCTTGATGATGATGAAGCATGGCAACTCATGGACTTGAGCTTGCTCGACTTCAAGAAGTGGTGATCTTGCCTTTAAGAGGAACCTAGAAGATCACACAAAAACAAAGACACAAACTACATAGATATCTTGGATCTGAGGTTTGAGAGATGTAATATTTGGAGAGAGTATATGTGAAGTGGTAAGCTAAAAGGAAAGAAATGGCTCACTATTTATAGACAAAATTCTCTACTGTTCCCCGGATCCCACGGATCCCTACCACAAGGGATCCGGCTAGCACAAAGCTAGGGATCCGTGGAACGCTCTTCTTTGCCCATGGGTATTTTTGGTTATGGGTCATGGGTTGAACCACGGGTCTTTAGCTAGATACAATGTATCTCTTGAGTGCTCACCAAGGGTTCAATGTATCTAGACATTCTCTTGAGTGCTCACCAAGGGTTCAATGTATCTAGACATTGGGTATGGGTCAATACCATGGGTTATGGATATTATTCATAGATGATATAAGCATGATGTCATGCAATGGGTTATGGGTCAAGCTCCATGGGTCATGGGCTTTGGGTTGTACCCAACTACATTCAATGTATTTGCCCAATGGGTTATGATACTTAAGTTTCTACCCATTTATATTACCCAATATACTACATACTAGTTATGTGTATATTTTACCCAAATATGTAAAAACTAGTTGTTGTACATATATAATATTAAATCATAAAATCATTTATACTTGTTTTAGTGTTTTATGTGAAAATGTGAATATGTTAGAAACTATTAGTTCAAACCATTTACGTATTTTATTTGTTTCGTTAAAATCATTTTACGTTTGTTATCGACAAAACATTAGAAGATCGTAAAATATAAATAAACGTTTTTACGGATTATTTGTATTAACAAAACAGATTCATTAAACTTAGCAGATTTCATGGGTTCATTACATTAAGATGAAATGTCTTTCTTATTACAAAGCGGTAAATTCCTAGGGTGTTCTTCTACTTTCTTCTCTTTATTCAAGCGACTACTCTTAGAGGCAAAATGAGACTCTATTGTTCCTTGTATTGCTCTTAGGCTTTAGTCTGCTGCTCCTAGAGGTACTTCCTAGTCCTGTAAAAGGTAAGGCACACTCATTAGGATTCACATTTTTATCTAGAGAAGTGGTTTCAGCTATCCTAGTCTCTTTAGAGTGCTTTTCTAAACTTATGTCGTTTGTTCTATATGTTTTAGATGTGAGGCGCACACATTAGTGGTACTCATCTTAAAAAGGCCAGGTGCTAAAACTTTTGGTTTCTCTATAGCCGCTTTTCCTTTTTCACCATTTGGTTTAGGCAAGGCAGGTGGAGTGACTGGTTTTGATAAATCATTTTTCTCATTGACTTTTGGAGGAGGCATAGAAACAGACATTTTTGGTTTGAAAACCGGTTTGGGAACATTTGCCTTCTCCTCAGTCAATGGTTTTGTAATCTTAGTATCCACTGCCTTTCCTTTTTGACATTCTAGCTGAGTCCTCAAAGGATCATTTTTCACTTTCATGTCATTGTAGGCACGCCATCTACGTTTGTCATACTTGCATTCCTCAGTTTTTCGATCAAGTTGTTTAAAATATGACACATTTTCCTTTTCAAGTTTTTCAACAGCTTTTTCATATTTTGAAACAATTTCGGAGGTCTCAGACTGGAGTCTTTCATGATCTTCAACAGAATATGTTTGTAGAATATGTTTGTAAAATAATGGACATAATATCAGTAGTCAGAACATCTTCGAGGAGAGAATCATTTAAATTTTCCAAAACTTTGATGTGTTCAACACTTTCATTAGCTTGCTTTACCAGGGATTTATGGTCCTTAGCAAAGTCAGCTGTTTCTTTCAAAAATGCTTGTTCAAAATGAATTACCCTTGAGTTGATGTTATTCAGCTTAGGGGCAATTTCAGTTTCAAAAAACTTTTTATTTTCATCATCAAAACTAGAAAACCAGATGTTAGTTGTAATATTGGTTTTAGATTTGGCAGTCTCTTGAAGTCTCCCAATTCTAGTTTTAACATCGTCTAAAATACTTCTGGCATCACTTGTGTTAAAAGGATTGTTAGAATACATTTGTTCGATTTTCGAAAGAGATTTTGAGACTGGTTTTGAAACTGGTTTTGAAACTGGTGTTGACACACTGTTTGAAACACCGGGTGTTATGGAAAACTTTGATTGTTCTTTTTTATAAACAAAAGAAATACCATTAATTTTGTTCCATTTGTTATAATCAATTGGTTTGATTTCCGGATGATTTTGTTTTATTTTTGATCTACTCTCCTCAGACAGTTCTAACGTTTCAAGAGAATCATGAACAATTATGGGTTCATGCAAAGGTTTTCTATTGTTCAACACATTCTGTTCTTTCTGAGCTTTCTTGAGGAAACAAGGAGGTGTGTTACCAAGAGCCATTTTTTGAGTAGTATGATAATACGGATTAACTTGATTAATCAGCATATTGGTTGATTTGGCTGAATGACCCGTTGTAACAAGCAAATTTTCCAGATTTTTTATCTTTTCATTCTTATAAAGAATTTCATCTAGAAGAGAATCTTCTCATTTTGAAAAACCAGTTATCAACTTCTACTTCTCTTTTTCAAGATCAGAAAACGTTGCTTTTGTTTAGAAAGTTTGGTCATTTAGATCGAAATTTCCTTGATTAAAGATTTTATTTTCAAGTTCAAATTCACATCAAGTGTGTCATACTTTAGTTGCAATTGTTTTTCTTTAAACGAATTTCGATAACCAGTTTCTAATTCTGACTCTTTTTTTTATGAAATTCAAAAGCTTTTGCGTTCTCCTTGTAACTCTCAAGCTCAGCGGTCAATTTAGCATTCGCGGCCTTAACTTCGCGATTGACCGTTCGATATTTCTTGATTTCAATGCCACAGTTATTGATTAATGATTCAAAATAAGCACGTGTTTCCTCATCTGTCTCAGTATTTTGTGCCACATAGTCTCCACTAGGATCCACATCTGGAGTCTGAGAGTTAGTATTGCTACAACTCAGATTGTCTAGGTATGTATCATAAGTAGGTGCTGATGTCACAGAATGATGTTCGTCATGAGTAAACATATCAAATATGAAATTGTTATAGCATGGATCAATGATTGATACCTCAGATATCGTGCATTGGCGTCATAGACATGAGGTGCGCCGTAGTCAAGGTCGTACTTAGTCTCTGAAGATTTGCCATGAAGATGCAGGTTCGCATTGATTTCCTCTAGGTCTTCGAATCATCCATAATAGCCATAAAGTCATGTTCCTCAGCACTCAATTGAAGTTCAGATTGTTCCTTTTTGTACCAGGCATGATAGCAAGATACTCAAGATCCTTCTTTTCGGCTTAGTTGGACAATTCCTTGCCATGTGACCCACTCCTTGACAGTTGTAACACTTAACCCGACAATTACCGATTCACATTTCCATAATTCCCAACGGTTGGAGCTGCAACATTCCCATTCGATTACCCCTTTGCTCTATTCCCAACATTCTCGTCCCATCTGATTTCCAACATTCGACCAATTCAACCGATACCCCTGGAACCGCTGATTACCCATGTGAAATCCAAGAGCATATCCCCGCTGATTCGCAATAACTCCAACCATTTGTCCTTGATTACCCATATTCAAACCCGGCCAATTTGCTCATTGCGAGTGTTTGATGAAATCCTTTGGTTGTTGTTAGTTGGTGTGGAATAGCGACTTCTGAATGCTTTACCCAAAAATGCAAATGCATTTGACAAAGCTTCTTCTTGTTCAGTTCGAGGATCAGTGATTACTTGATCCTGGTATTGTGGATACTGTTGTTGTTGAATGACTTGTTGTTCTTGTGGATAGAATTGTTGTTGAGGCATAACAGCTTGTGGTTGTGGAATGTATTGCTGCAAGTTGGTGTTAGTGGAAGATGATGAAGCTTGTTGTTGTGTATTCTGTGGAAAACTAGAAGGGGGGGTTGAATAGTTTTACCAATTTAAAACTTCCTTTTGAATATTTAGATTGACTTATGTCAATCTATTTAATTGTTTATGTTGGACGTTGACAGATAGATATATAAAACGTGTAATGAAAGATAAAGAGTAAGAAGCACATCACCACGACACAAGTTATTTATAGTGGTTCGGCTACAAGGACACCTTCCTTGCCCTACTCCACTCCCCGAGTCACCTACTCGAGAGTTGGTAAGCACTACACCAATCTCCTTATGGCGGAGAAGCCTTCACAACGTCGCTTAACCTTTTTCCGGTACAAATCGAAATACCGAGTTCTTTCACACCAAGGCGAACCACACCTAACACAACGTCGCATACTCTTTATACGGTGCTAGGCTAACCACCGAGTTCTTTCACACCTTAGGATAACTAATCCTATCACAACGTCGCCTACCCTTTATTAGGTACTAGGCTAAGCACCTAGTTCCATTACTATGGAGGAACTACTACCCTTCACAACACAACACCTAATATCAAGGAGATCAATTCCTTGTTACACCTTCATCAAGGATATCACCATCCTTGGAAACAAACAAATACTTATATGTATAACGATGCACCTCATCGATTATACTACCTAGGCATTCTTCCCAAATGCGACTTGATTTGATTCTTCGGCATCCTTCACTAATGCCTTTGACACAATGCTTGGCACCCTTCACTAATGCCTTCGTCTTGACACCTTTAGCATTCTTCACTAATGCTTTGACACGGATGATGAGCACCTTTCACTAATGCTATCATCTTGACACTTTAGGCATTCTTCACTAATGCCTTCAACCCAACATCTATGGAGAAAGGAAGAACTATCAACAAGAGAACCTTAGTTGTCTTGATGATGACGAAGCATGGCAACTCATGGACTTGAGCTTGCACGTCTTCAAGAAGTGGTGATCTCTCCTTTAAGAGGAACCTAGAAGATCACACAAAAACAAAAGACAAACTACATAGATCACTTAAATCTGAGGTTAGAGGGTTAGAATACTTGGGGGAAGTATGTGTAAAAAGTGATGCATAGAAAGGAAGAAATGGCTCTCTATTTATAGAGAAAATTATCTACTGTTCCCCGGATCCCACGGATCCCTTCCACTTGGGATCCGGGTAGCACAAAGCCAGGGATCCGTGGAATGCTCCTCTTTGCCCATGGTTATTTTTGGTTATGGGTCATGGGTCATGGGTTATGGGTTGATCCATGGTTTTCTTTCTAGATACAATGAACTTGGTTAAGTGGTATATATATAAAACCATGGGTTATGGGTCAATACCATTTGCTAGTTTTTACCCATTTTAGTATTTACATGTTTTTACCCATTTTAGTATATACATGTTTTTACCCATTTTAGTATACTTAGTTTAAGTATGTGCTAACCCAATATGTAAACATTAGTTGTTGTACATATATATCTAAATCATAAAATCACTTAAACTTGTTTTAGTGTTTTATGTGAAAACGTAAGTGTGTTAGAAAACTATTAACTCAAACTATTTACGTACTCTATTTGTTTTGTTAAAATGATTTTACGTTTGTTATCGACAAAACATTAGAAGATCGTAAAATATAAATAAACGTTTTTACGGCTTATTTGTATTAACATATTCACTGTAGTTTGAGTCTTTGCAATTAGTGCCAATGGATCATGATTCTTTGCCAATCTTTCTTTCCTGACTTCATTCACTTCAGCTTGGTTTTGTTTCAGAAAATCATTCAGTTGATCAAAGTTCACCCGATGTAAGTCTTTTGTTTGGTTGACAATAGTGACATATCGTCCCCATTCTTCCGGAAGATTGTTGAGAAATTTGATATTGGTCACGATAGTTCGGTGCCAACTTGTTTTACGATCAGCTCGTTCATTAAAGTGCAAAACCTTCCATAGTAGGAATCAATGGATTCTCCTAGAGTAGATTTATACCTCTCCCATTCAGCGTGCTTGTTCTCCATATCTTGTTTACCAATTTCGGTTCCAAAACTTAGCCGTCTAACACGTTCCTACATATCAGCTTGCTTTCACAACTGTCTACAGCAGCAAAGATTTCTCTTGGTAAACCCAGTTGGACAATATGAATTGCCATGTCATCTGCTTCGACTTGCTTTTTATCCTCTTCGTATTCTCGATTCATCTTGAGTACGAAAAGACGGTGGGACGGGAGGAGTTGCATTAAGATTTCCGTGGTCTTGGACTTGTCGAGGCTTGAAGGGTCCATTCGTAATGGATTGAATCATCAGTTTTCCATTGGGTTTGGTCTTGATGATGTAACATACTTGACTTGTCCATTGAAGATAACCACCTTTTTCCAACATAGGAGGACGGTTTTCAGCACCGGCTGCATGAATGTCTTGTTGAGTTGCCGTTCATGAAGGTATTTGATGATAAAGTTGATGTAGGATCGATTCAACAATAAAGGAGATGTGTTTGAAGAAGATTAAGCTCGGTTGTTGTAGTGAAAATTTGCTCTAAAAACTTAAAAACCTTAATAACTTCTGTTTGGAGCGTTTTTAGGACTTGAAGGTTCTCACGGTCGTTTTGATGGGTAGAACGCTGAAAACGGAGTGACGGTTCAAAAGTTATAGCCGTTTGAAGTTTTGCTCAAAATCTTACTCGTAAAATTGTTCTTAAGCGTAGAAATTAGTGCTTATGCGTAGGATTGCTTATGCGTAGGATTCTTATGCGTAAACAGTATCTTACGCGTAACCTTTAGGCTTAAGCGTAAGCTTATCAATGTAAATGCTTAGTCATAAAATCTTGGCGTAAGTGTGAGCTTATGAGTGAAGTGTTACTCGTAGGCGTTTATGCTTATGCGTAAACTTAGGTTTAAAACCAAAAATCCTTTACATCACGGCATTGTAAAATAAGTAAAAGATATCCACAACTCGAAGTGTTCCACACACTTATCCAAGTGAGGGAAGCACTGAGTAACCGTTGTTGCACGAAGATGGTTCACCAAAAAGTTATGCGTAAAAAATTAGGGTTTTGACCTTCTTACGCGTAAGAAGAGGGTTTTGACCAAAAGATGCTTACGCGTAAAAACAGCCCAGTTTTGCAAAAACACGAATTTTTCACCAAAAACACGTTTCCAATTGATTTCTTTTGCATAAACTACTTCCAAAACACTTAAAGATCAATAAAGTCTACAAATTTAAGCTTAATACCACGTAAAAATCAAAACTTTATCACAAAGAGGTCTCGTTCTATGTAAAAAACGCAACCTTTTTGAAAAGCTTTAACCAAAAACGTAACACAAACACTCCTAAACCATTGTTAGGCGATTGATACCAATTGTAGGACCTTAGATATATCAACCTTATCACTTTACCAACCTAACCAAACACAAGTATACCCACGTTAAACACTTAACGCGTAGACCATGAAACACAAACACAAACTATGCGTAGAAATAAAGAAGGAAAGATAAGGAGAAAGATGGTGACTTGATGTAATATGAAACCGTGTATGTGTATAGATAAAGATGAAAACAAGATGTTGTATATTCCAAAGAAAACACACACACACACTCAAGCACACCCCTCAAATGAGTCTTTGAGGGGTTTATATAGTACAAGCACTAGATGCCCTAAAAGGCTTTCCATGGGCCTCGTGGATGGGCTTGGATTGGATTGGGTTAAATGAACTTATTCAAGGCTAGCTTAACTAAACTAATACCCATTTAGCTTAGCCCAATCCACGAGCCCGTTGACTATTCTATCACAATATCTAACACACGTTACAAAGTTCCTAAATGTGAATGACCATCACTTCCAATAAAAATGTTACGGCTAACATAGCCTATCATTGTGTGTATATCGATTAGTCACCTCGACTTCTCGACCCCCATGTTAAACCCTTTTGTTGCACTCACCTTTAGTGCAAGATACCCCTAGAAACACCCTTCTGAGCCATTCTTTTCATTTTTTTCACCTAACATATTGTTTCGATACACCATTACACCTTAGCCTACCCTGTAGTCTCTATTTGTAATTGGAAAGTCATTATTTGCCTAAGTTCAAGGTTCAAGTGGAAGGTCCAGGAATCACACTCTCGTCGACAACATATCCTTAAAGATCATTGAAGACCCTCCAAATTCTCATATTGTTCATCTCAAGTGGGGGGATGTTATGTGTAGTTATTATGTTGTGTTAAAAAAAATGATGATGTGATTCGAAAAAGAAAAAAAAAAGTTATTGTTATTTATTGATTGTAAAAGTGCGATGTTATAGGCACTATTGTTATGAGCTTTATATATATTTAGTATCGAGGAGGCCACCTAGGTCACATTTGATGAATGAAGTTGGAAGTGTGCCCATCATGACGTCATCTAATGGCACATCTAACTGGTTATATCATGATCCGGTTTCTTGACTTCGAAACTTGAACTTTGGGTGAACGGTAAGTGGTGATGACTTAGTTGTAGATTTAGACTATTTGCTTGATTTTATTTTACACCAATTTTATCCCATGTCTTATCCTACCCTTAGTCATGAAGCGTGTCTAGGTGATGCAGCGAAGCATCTTTGGTGTCTTGGCCATGGATTTGGTCATGTATCATTGATTTTAACCAATTCGTCTTGACATGTTAGTAATGACAAAATACCCTTAACCTTTGTCGTGTCTACCCATATTGCCTTCGAGAATTTTTTAGTCCTTAACTCTAGTGGTGGAGATTTGTGTAACCGCCAAGCTTATGATAGAATACATGCTATGACTGTGCGATTGAGTGATCACCCGAAATTGACACTTAGAATAGTTGAGAGATTTGAGTGTTTTGTTCCCATTTAGTGAGGTGTTGGCTTTGCTTTATTCTAGCATAAGAGATTTTAAACTTATATTTTCAGTGCGGAGATATCTTTTAGGAATCTTTCTAATAAGGTCTACTTGAGGGCAAGTAGAGTTCAAGTGGGGGGTATTTGATAACATCAAATAGTCCTGAATATTAAGTGTCAATTTCCCCCGTTAATGCTCGTTATTTTATATCATTTATATGGATTTACGCTTGTTTTCCTCTATATTTCACTTTCGGGTAAAATATCGAGCATTGGAGCTAAAGAGACGCAATGATTTAGAGAATTTATTGAAAATATATCATAGTATGCTCATTTTGAAGAAGTTACGGCGTAACTCCTCTCTCACATTACGCCGGAACTGAAGAGTGGCTCATAAAACCAACTCAACTGAAGATTACGATGTAACTCTCGCAAAGATTACGACGTTACCAACTAGGTCAAATGAGGTTCGCCGCATAAGCTCTGCCGTAACTAGTATCAATTACGTGTAACCGGATTTATTGAAGATCGTAACTCCTTCCATTTGTTCTTACGCAAGTAACCAAAGATTTTTAGTGCAAAATATGAAGAATTGGATATTATGGCATAACTCTTAACATTAGTTCGCCGTAACGGATCGGCCTATAAATACCCCTCGAATTCCAGGATTTCAAAGCATCCCATTTCACACACAACACCAAGTGAACGTGAGTAGAAGTTAAAGGCAGTTCTAGAGGACCATACGGAGCTATCTGCAATGGAGAAATCACTTCCCTACGATAAGCATTAGCATTTTATCTTTTCTTTACTTTCAATTCATGTATTTCGTAATGTTAAACATTGAATCGATTGTTTTAGTTAATATGAGCGGCTAAGCACCTCTGGTGCTGGCCTAGTTATGATTCCTTAATTGTTTTGTTTATGTTTACATTGCTTCCGTATAATTATTTCTAAGTGTATGTATGCTTAGTTTGTTGGTAGCTACCCTTGTTTCCGTAGTTTTGAATGGTGGTAGTGGCTAGTTACTTAGGAGATATGACCAACTGACCCTAAATAGGTATACTGAGTGGGAAGGGTAATATATGACCAACTAACGACCCTTTTTTCTTGTGCGATTTGACCAACTAATCACCTACCGTTTGGATGAACTTAAAAAGTCGGGGATGAGTGTTTAAGTTGCTAGTGCCCGGGCACTCATTATTATGAATCTAGCATGTAGATGTACTTAATGACTTGGCTTAGGGGACTAAGAACAACTGGACTTATGACGGGTCACCTGATTTCTCCAATGGGACCCTTTGTTGATAGGTTAGGACGAACTGACCAAATGCTTTCCTAGCGACTTTGACCCCACCTAAAGTAATTGGAAGTAATTAGACATAAACATAACTAGTTAGGATGAATAACTAGGTTAGCACCCCTATCCTCTATTGATCACAACCCTCGCCTTTATTTCAAGGTTCATTGTCTCTAGTAATTTATTAGTTAATTCAATATTAAAATCATATTAAAATCTGTGACACCTAGACTTAGTTTAAATCCGCACACATAGCTCTTGGGACGACCTCGGTTTTACCGAATACTACACTACACACGACCGGGTACACAACCCGTTAGTGCATTAGGGTAGACCATAGGTATAACGAGAAATTATAAATATTAAAACCTGGTCAGTAAAACCTGCATCATTATTTATAGCCTAACACATTAAAACTATTAAAGTATGACATATCTCTTACCATATGACATATCTAGTCCATGTGTTTTGGCTAACTAAGATAGATAATGTAATCCCGTGAATGTCGTTTTATTTAAGTGTTAGGAGCAATTCCAACGATCTTCCCCTAATGGAACGACATAAGGGATTACTTACAATATTTTCTACAAGTACTAAAAAACAAATAAATAAAGGTCTTCATAAGCTCTTCAAATGCTGAAGATGATGACAGTTTACGCTCTTTGTCTTCTTCTTGTACCTCTACTTGAGAACCGTTTTCTTCACTTGTAGGCAAATGATGTAACATGCATGAATTGGATTAACTTCCCCCCAATTCATGCTGCATGTCTTTAGCATTTTCTCCATACACTTCTTTTTCGAAAATTTCCTGAATTAGCTTCCCCCCAAACTGACAACCGTCTTCAGCAGATTCGAAACTTTGATGTAGTAGACATTTCTTCTAACTTTTGAAGTTTTCAGTAAGCAACGGAGTTTGTAGATGAGCAGTAAACCACACCAGGTAAATATGTCTTGAAACGTAATGAAAGTTGTACACAATGCGGAAAGTCCGTTCGGGGGTAACATGCAAGAAATCAACAAGATCTTCTCACGCATGTAGATGCTTCACAACAAACAAACCACGAAAGACGAAATGAAACTACTTCCCCCTGAATGTTGCGGTCTATCGGAATAATAATTACCTGTCAGTATGCAAATTACTCGATAAAATGTTCGTGTGTGAGGCATCACAACATCCTATTTAGGTAACTTCACACAAGATAACCCGTGAAAATTGAGACGATAACACTGAATTAAGACGTTTGAACCACAGATCATCTCATTTCTTCCCCCTAATTGAAGAAATTCATGAAGGGGAATGGGTTTTCAAAAAAAAGTCAAAGAAAATAGAGACATGTACACTCTCATCCCCCCGATGTTTTCAATAAATCAGAATCATACACCACATATGTTGATGATGAATTGGAGACATCGAAACCATGTATGTCCAATTAATCGAATAAGTGTGAAGTACTGATAAGGTTTTAAAAGGTACACTTTTGAGGGGTCATTTAAGCCCTTAATCAACCAATTTATATCCGTTATTGCTTAATTTCATTCCTTTTCATTTTTTAGGTCTCTTGAAGGCAAAATGCTGGAATGATGCTTATTTGGACGAAAAGGCATGAATATGTGAAGAAAATGGCTAAAATCAAGATCAAGACACTCAAGCTGCTGGAAGTGCACCCGACGGCGTCACAGATAAAGGGCAACGCCATCCCTCTAATTGCGACGGCTCGGGAGTGAAATTGCTATTTTGTACCTAACGGCGTCAGGCTTTAAAGAGTAGGGCGTCACAACTCAAACGGCCTAGATCCAGATTCAGACGACGTCTGAAGATTAAGCCGACGGCGTCACAACCACAACGTGACGCCGTCACAAAGTTGACTTGGTCAAGACGAAACCTTAATGGCGGCGATCCGACGGCATCACAATTAAAGAGTGACGCCGTCGCATTTGTAACTCTATATATAGAATTCGAATTTTCAGACTTTTAGGGAGGTAGAATTGTGGGTAAAACCTAAAACGATTTTGGTTTGTCTTGGCAGTATCTTAGGGTTCTCATACCCTATTTTACATCAAGATAAGTAATCTACTTCATTGATTTCATTATGTCTTCGATTGTATGTGTGTCTGCTTGCATGTTCACCATGTCCGACTAATTTACTTGTGTGTTTGCTTAGATTTATGAAACCTAGTTATTGAATATTGATTGGTTGTCTCTTATTTTAATTGAAATTGGCTTAGGATTGCAATAGGCCATCGTTGTGTTTTTAATGCTTGAGTAATCTTTGTGAACATTGGTTTATAATCGCCTAGAGTTATTGTAGGCTAAAAATCCAAAGATAACCTTAGAGTTAGTTTATGAATCCTTTAGATTTTGTAGGCAATAACCTTAAGGTATCCTCAAAGAGTTAGGGAAAAAAGCATACCCTACGACCTTAGAAGACACAACGCGGTAAGAATAAGGACGTGTGATGCAGGTTTTACTGACCATGTTTTAATATTTATAATGTCTCGTTATACCTATGGTATACCCTAATGCACTAACGGGCAGTGTACCCGGTCATGTGTAGTGTAGTATTCGGTAAAACCGAGGTCGTCCCAAGAGCTATGTGTGTGGATTAATACTACGTCTAGGTGTCACAGATTTTAAATAGATTTCAATATGGAATTAATTAATTAACTACTAAAGCAAATAAAGGCAAAGATGTGATCAATAGAGGATAGTGGTGCTAACCTAGTTACTCATCCTAACTAGTAATGTTTACGTCTAATTACTTCCAATTACTTCCGGTGGGGTCAAAGTCGAGAGGACAGCATTTGGTCAGTTCGTCCTAACCTATCAGCAAAGAGCCACCACTGGAGAAGTCAGGTGTCCCCTCATAAGTCCAGTTGTTCCTGGTCCCCTAAGCCAATTCATTAAGTTCCGCTACATGCTAGACTTATAATAGTATTGGAATCACTCCTAAACTAGATTACAAGTGTTAGTAATTAATATGTAATAGTTAGCTTAATTATGGATTTTATGTTAGTAATTATGGCAAGGCTTATGTAGAAAGCCCATAAGCCTTGGCCCAAGCCCAATAAGGAAAGGAAGGGAACTAGTGTGTTGCCCTAGTTCCTTCCCTATAAATAGTCTTGTAAACCTTCACTTGAAGGTTGGTTGTTTACTTTCATAATATCACCTAAGCATATCCTTTCTATATTGTTCATTCATGTGTTTGTGAGTGTGTTCAACCGATCACTTCTTTCCTATTTCTTATATTGATGCTTGTGTTACATAAATGGGAACCTAACAGTGGTATCATTCGCCATCTAGTTAGGTGAAACGGTTTGTTCTTTGAAGTTATCTTATCTACACATAAGGTTTCAAGTTTTTCAACTTTCATACGCAAAAAGCTTTCATTTTTTCACTTAAAAACTCAAGATTCTTGTACTTTAAGGTTCATTCTGTGTTAAAGTTTAAGTTTTTAGCATCAAGTTTGAAACTTTACGCGTGTAGATTCATTTTTCAGCTTGATTTGGTTTGTGCATCCTTTCTTACGCATAAGCTAAAATTTCATTTTGGATCATCAAGTTTACAACTTTCTTGTTATTTTGGTGATTTTGAAGGTATTTCATCATAAAAATCTGGTTTCAAAACACTTTTGAGCATAAAATCAGTTTTTGGTAAAAGTTGGTACTTTCTACTCGTAAGAAAACCCTAATTTTACGCCTAAGCCTGCAGTCTACGCATAAGGGATTCTTTATTTGATCTTCAACGCTGTTGGTTTACTCAGTGTTTTTCTTGCTTGGATAAGCCTGAAAACACTTCGACTTTGGATATTTTTTACACTTGGATAAGTGTAAAGAATTTTTGGGTAAAACCCTAAGTTTACGCATAAGCTTAAAGTTTACGTGTAGAAATTTCTACGCCTAAGCATTTCCTACGCCTAAGCTTGTCTTAGGCTTAAGGAAATATTACGCATAAGAATTTCTACTGTTAAGCCTTTGGTTTACGCCTAAGCTAAGCTTTTATCTCAAGCCTACGCATAAGCTTCTTTCTACGCTTAAGCTTCTCTCTACGCGTAAGCTTCTTTCTACGAGTAAGCTTCTCTCTACGCGTAAGCTTCTCTCTATGCGTAAGGTACTTGTCTACGCCTAAGCTGGTTTCTACGCCTAAGTGTACCTCATCAACAAACATCTAGTTTCATTCGACTACAAAGATCCATCAACAACACAAGTGTCAAAAAAAAATAAAAAATCTAGGGGAGACTAAACGTTTAATTTTTGGCGGGAAAATTTGAGTAAAATTTAATTTCTATGGGAGACTAAACGTTCAATTTTTACGCGAGAAACAAATTTTGGTTTAACTGTGACAATTTTGATCAAAAATTCAAATTTTTTGGCCCAAATTCGAATTTTTTCGGACAAATTTTGCGTCAAAATTGTCAAAATTAAAATTTTTCCTACAACCTTAGAATTGATTTTTATAGTTAATTTCAAATTTTGGGAGCGAAAATTTTTCAAAATTATTTTTGGAGGGAAAATTGAAGTTCACTATATCGACCTTCTGTGTGCTATATCGACTTCGCACCTTTCTTTTCTCTTTGATTCTTCTGCAGGGGAGAGAAAGTGTATTACTCAATGGATTCTGAAGATGCAAAGGCATTTGAGGAATTGAACGAAGGATGGATGGTTCTGACTAAGATGTTGAACTCAAGAATTAACAATTCCAAGCGAATGACATCATCATATTCCCGAAATCCAGTAGTCGTGCAAGGTGAAAGAGTTTATGTACATGGAAGGAATGCTCAAAGGGTTGTTGGGAATGTTGTGATTACTTCAACTGTCGGTAATGCGGACAATGATGTTACAGCATTAGAAAAGCAGGATGACAGCAGCAGATCAGGGGAAGATATCATACCCATCTATGACACAGAGCCCAACTTTGACAAAGAACAAATGATTGAGGAAGATATCATACCCACCTATGACACAGAGCCCAACTTTGACAAAGAACAAATGGTTGAGGTACAATCTACTGTTGATCATATTCTGCCTGCAAATGCGATACAACAAACTGAGCAACCTGCATTCAGAAATGAAGGAGAGGTTGACCAGTGTGTTGCACAATGTCCAGACAACTATCTCATGTCTGAGCCCTTACTTGTTAACAATTCAACTGAAATGTCAAACCAAACTCTTGAATATGAAAACATTCTTCTCAAAAAGACCATTGCTCAGTTTCATAAAAAAATTTCAAAACTAGAGGGACATTGCATCTCTCTTGAACTTAAATTACAAAACAAATCTTTTTCTTCAAAACACAATGGTCAGTATTCAAATGAACAAAGTAATCGTGTGGAAACATTAGTAAAAGAAAATGAGCATTTTAAGGCTCAAATTCAAGCAAAGGGGCTTGCACATGTTGCTTTACAAAACCAATTGAGAGGATTAACTGGCAAGAGTGTGGATACTAAGTTTGCAAAACCAACAATCTTGGGGAAATCATCTCTTCAACCTATCAGAAACCAATCTGTAGTTAGACAACCAACTGCATTTAAATCTGAACGATCAAAATCTTCAAAACCACGGTTTGCCTCCCAAGTTGTTGAGAATAATCATTTGACAAATCCAGTCACTCCACATTCTTGGCCTAAGAAAAATGTTTCTGTTTCTGTTAAACCTGTTTCTGTTAAATCTATTTCTGTTAAACCTCTACAAGTAGTTGCACCTGCCCCGTCTAGGATTAGTTCGAACACAGTGTCTAAACCGAGCATCAAAATTCAATATTCATATGATACAAATGACTTGCACAAGAACTATGATCTAGAAAAGGCTAGGAAAAGGGCACTACTCCAAAATGATGGAATCTTAGGTTCACGACCTGGTGTATCACCTTCGAGTGTATTACTGAACACTGCTTGTACTAGCAAACCAAAACCTAAGTTAACTCAAACAGTTAGAAATAAACCCGTTGATCTAAAAGTAAAATTTTAGAAACCTAATAGGTGGATCAATATACGACGCAGACTCTTCCCAAAAGAAGTTTCAACATCCCTTAGATCTAACCTTAGATGGATACCAACGGGTAGAGTTTTCAAAACTGTTGGTCTTAAGTGGATTCCTATAGGCAAGATACTAAGTAGTTGCACCATAACAAGTGTGAAACCCTCTACATCCAGCCCTGAGGTAGGAAAGGAAATCATAAAAATAGCATGTTCAGGTGTCAAGAAGATTATTGACACTACATCTTTATGCTTCTAACATCTGGAACGCAGTTTCACTTGGGGATCCATGTTTTTCTTTCTTGCCCCCCTTCTATTTTCTATACAGGTACAACAGCTATGGCTCCTACTGCAAAACAGCGTAGGACCCGTTTCTCACTGTCAAAATTATCCTAATCCATCAACTGCATCACAAATTGTACTTAATCGTCAAGAATTGGAAACATTGATTGCTCCTCTGGTTAAAGAGTATTTCTAAAGTCGTGCTTCAGATGTATCGAATGTTTCCGCTGCACAACCTGATTATACTCTAATTTTTGATACACCTGAATCTACAACAACAGCCGTTGTTGTAGCTGCACCTTCAATCGAATCTCTGACAACAGAAGAACAAAATGTTTCCTACAACAATGACACAGCTGATGATCAACATTATGAACAGAGAAGTTTTATCAGCAGTTAATTCTCTTGAGATATTTATGGTTCTTCACATTTTTTTCGATTCATTGGACATACATGGTTTCGTTGTCTCCTTATACATGGTTTCACTGTCTCCAATTCATCATCAACATACGTGGTGTATGATTCTAATTCACTGAAAACATCGGGGGGAAGATAGTGTAGGTGTTCATCATTTCCGAAGAAGCAAGGAACATTCATTGTTTCCTTGATGTCATTTGCGAAAACCCTATCTCTTCTTGGATTTCTTCAATTAGGAGGAAGAAATGAGTCGATATGTGGTTCAAACGTCTCACTTTGGTGTTATCGTCTCACTTTCTCAGGGTTATCGTGTGTGAAGTTACCTAAATATGATGATATGATGCCTTACACACGGTCATTTTATCGAGAAATTGCATACTCATAGGTAATTATTATTCCGATAGACCGCAACATTCATGGGGAAGTCGTTTCATCTCGTCTTTCATGGTTTGTTTGGTGTGAAGCATCTACATTCGAGAGAAGATTTTGTTGATTTCTTGTATGTTACCCGCGAACGGATTTTCCGCAATAAATCAGATTTACATTGTGTGGTTTACTGCTCATCTACAAATTCCGCTGCGTACTGAAAACTTCAAAAGTTAGAGGAAATGTCGACTTCATCAAATTTTCAAATCTGCTAAAGACAGTTGTCAGTTTGGGGGGAAGCTGATTCATAAACTTTGTCAATCAGGGGGAAGCTAATCAGTTACATACTTAGTACATCATTTCTCTGTTTATATTCACTATGGCTTCTGAGCATAACAGCTTGGAACCCGGACATAACCGTCTAAACTTCCCTCATACCCCATCATCAGCTGAACCAAGTTTACAACTTACTCGACGTCAAATGGAACAGCTATTTGCTCCCCTGTTTAATGATGATCTTGATGAACATGCTCCAGATGTATCAAATGTTTCTGCTGCTCAACCTGATAATAATCCAATCCCTGATACACCTGCAACAACAACAACAACTGTTAAGGAAGCACCACCAATTAATTCTACAACAGTCGAACAAACCGCATCCAATGACGATGAACCAGCTGATGATCTTCTGAACAATGAAGTACCCCCATCAAGATCATCATTAAACAGGGGAGCAAATAATCCAATCCCTGATACACCTGCAACAACAACAACAACTGTTAAGGAAGCACCACCAATTGATTCTACAACAACAGTCGAACAAACCGCATCCAATGACGCTGAACCAGCTGATGATCTTCTGAACAATGAAGTACCCCCACCTGCAGATTATGATCCAAATGCGTTCTTCAATCCGTTTGCTAATGAAACTACCACACCTGATGTTGCGGAATCATCTACAAGCCATTTGAATCCTCCCAATCTCCATAATGTATATCAACATCAACCCTCCACACATCGTTGGACGAAAGACCATCCTCTTGTGATCATTATTGGAAACCCGAATCAACCAGTCGTAACTAGACAACGCCTTCAGACTGACGGTGAACATTGCATTCATGCACTTACCGTCTGCCAAGCTGAACCCAAAAATATTAAAGAAGCCATGACATATGACAACTAGATTGAATCCATGCAAGAAGAACTTAATCAGTTTAAACGTCTTGAAGTATGGGAATTGGTTGAAAAAACAACTGGGGTCTATGTTATTGGTCTCAAATGGATTTGGAAAAACAAGCTAGATGCTGAAGGTATGGTTATCAGAAATAAGTCACGTCTGGTGGCTAAGGGTTATAGACAGGAAGAAGGGATTGATTACGAGGAGTCATTCACACCGGTTGCTAGACTTGAGGCTGTTCGGATCTTTCTGGCATTCGCGGCTCACACGAACATCACGGTCTTTCAGATGGACGTCAAAACCGCTTTTCTAAATGGAAAACTGAAAGAAATGGTATATGTTAGTCAGCTAGAAGGATTTGTTGATCTAGAGTTCCCTAATCATGTCTACAAACTGAACAAGGCTCTCTACGGTCTCAAACAAGCCCCTCGGGCGTGGTATGATAAGTTGTCATCCTTTCTTCTCGCTAATAATTTTGTCAAAGGATCGGTCGACCCTACACTATTCATACAATATCACGGGTCAAACATTTTAATCGTTCAAATTTATGTGGATGACATCATTTTTGGGTCAACACATCTAAAGTACTCAAACGCTTTTTCAAAACTTATGAAAAAAACATTTTGAAATGTCCATGATGGGTGAACTTACGTTCTTTCTAGGACTGCAAGTTCATCAATCACCCCGTGGTATTTTCTTGAGTCAGTCCAAATATGCTCTTGAGATTTTAAACAAAAATGGAATTCAAAACTGTGACACCTATGCCACACCAATGGCACATACCAAGCGGGCTGATTTGCATGGGAATTGGTTGACCCTACCAAATACCGAAGTATCATTGGGTCTCTCATGTATCTGACAGCCGATGGGACCTCTGATATTGTCTTTGTTGTATATCTTTGCTCTGTTATCGGTCGCGACCAACTGAAACTCACTCTCTCGAGGCTAAAAGAATCTTCCGATACATCAAGAGAACCATTAACGGGGGATCCGTATCCGAAGGATTATGGTTTTGAACTAATAGCTTTTTCAGACGCTGATCACGCAGGTTGCTTAGATTCACGGAAAAATACTTCGGGAGCTTTACAATTTCTTGGTGATAAACTGGTGTCATGGCAATCGAAGAAGCAGGATTGTACATCGCTGTCCTCAACAGAAGCAGAATATGTAGCCATGTCAGAGTATTGTGCTCAAGTCATTTGGATGAGAACACAACTCAAAGACTATGGTTACGTATTTGACCAAATCCCGATGTACTGCGACAATCGAAGTGCTATTGCGATCTCGTGCAACTCTGTTCAACATTCGAAGTCTAAGCACATCGATCTTCGATATCATTTCATCAAGGAGCATGTGGAAAAGGGTACCGTTGAATTATATTTTGTAGGTACTGAATACCAACTGGCAGATCTTCTCACCAAAGCCTTAGTTCCTGCTAGGTTTACTGAGTTGGTCCACCGGATTGGTATGAGGTGTTTGACTCCAGAGAAACTGGAAATTTTTTTGACTCATTCTTAAAACAAGTCAAACACCAAAACCTCTATTGTATATAATTTTTCAAAAACAAAATATAAAAATATAAAATCTGATAAAATCCAAAAATATTTCTCTTTCTATATTTCTACCAAACATTGCAAGTACAAATCTTCAGTCAACACTTTGTTCCATCAAACCTTTAACCATTTTTCCCGAACAAGTGTTGAGGGGGAGAAAGTAAATATTTTTCAGTTTTATAAAACCTTGTACTTGCATGTTACCTAATATATGTTGTTTCTTCTATAATGGTGGATATGTATCTTGTCAAATACTCTCCTCGGACTCAAATGTTTTCAAAATTCATTATTTCAAAAGTCGAGGGGGAGTATCGTCATGTCTCTTGCCTAAATATGTTTTGTGTAACCAAAATGGGTGTTAAAGGATCTTGGTTGGAACCTATTTGAGGTTAGGGGGGCAAATGTGTAAAGCTTAAAAAATTAATTTTAACAAAAACATTCACCTTACACATTCAATTCACCACGTCATGTGCATTTACTCCTATACCACCAAGATCAAACGACCCAAATCAAATCTTCATAATCCGTTCAAGTTGTTCATAATCTGTAAGTTCTAAATTGTTTTGATCAAGATTCTAAACAAGGATTTCAAAAATCTTTCAAACCCAACGGTTAAAACTCTTTAAATTGATTTTGGAAAATTGTTCACTCGAACGAATTGGGTGTTTATGCATAAAAGTGTTTGGATTGAAATGAGTTATGTGAAAACCTTTCTTAGTGTCTATTAAACTTGTTTCAATCGTCCAAAACCATCCAGAATCTTAAATTTCATTAATTTGAAACCTAGGGTTCTTGCGCTCATTTAGGGTTTTTTCTATTCTGTGATATGTTATTAGGTAGTCAAGAAAGTGTTAGAATAAGTATATATGCATGTTTTTAACCTTTAAATTAGCCAAGAAACATCTAAACCATAAGAATTTAAGTTTTAGGTTTTTAAGGGTTCATCTCCCATGAATCTTCTGATTCTGTGGTGGAAATGTATTAAATCTTGTTCCATTGCACTCAAATGACATCTAGGACACTCCAGAAATATTCTTGTTTGATTTGTGTGGCTATATCTCTTACGCATAGATTAAGGGTTTAGGGTTTAAGAAATTTTATGCCTAAGTCTTTGTGTGTATATCTGATATGTTCTTGTGCTTGTTTTGTGATCTATAAGATGTTTGGAATAAACTGTAATCAAGTTTTCATGTTTATGTTTAACACGTTACGCATAAGAGGTCTACAATGGATTACGCGTATCTTGGAAAGATATTCGTAAACAAGGCTTGTTACGCATAAGCTTTACTCTTACGAGCAAACTTTTCGCATAACATCTAGCTTATTCCTACGTGTAAGCCTAAAGCCTTTGAACTTGTCTTACGTGTAAGAAACTCTTACGCATAAGCTTGGTCTTACGCTTTAGCTTACTCTTACGCATAAGCTCCTTTCTTACGCATAAGGATCCTTGTCACACATAAACCACTGTTCACTACATTTTGGCCTATTATGCATATGTTACTTGTTAAATGTTACTCATAAGTCACTATTATCTAATGTTACGCTTATGCTTACAAAAGTTAATATGTTTTGTGTTAAGTGAAGATTTGGACTTTGAAATTTCAAAATTAACACGTTCACGTAACTTATCACATCAACTTCAAACAATTGGACAAATGTGACTTAGGACTTGTGACTAACATAAACATGTTACCATCAAACATGTAATTAGATAATAAATCAGACTAAAACAAACACAATGTGTTTCCATATGTCTGTCTCTTTGTCTAATGACTTTCAGATCACAAAATGGCTGCAAATCAAGCAAACATCAATGCCCCAGCTGAGCTCACGATGGCAAACACATTCCCAGCTGGATATGTCAAAACAATTGGCAAGAACAATCTCCGTGTCGTCTTCAACAACTTCATATGATCATAATCATCTTGCAAAATTGATGTGGTCATCCTTCTGCAATATCCATTCAATTACATACTCACAAAGTCATCCTCAATCTCTGACTTCTTTCTGATAATGAGTATGATTCAATGGATGAAGTATGAAAATTTCGTAAGACATTAAAGCAGAAAAGGATGGAATATCATGCTTCAACCTTTCCGGTTAATCAACCCCGTGGGGCAGGAGGGTCAAGCAGTAGTCCTCCACTTATGGAAGATCCATTGCAAACAACTCTCACCCCATCTGATCCGGTCAATGTTGCAAAAATCGTGAATCGGTAGTCGGGCGGTCGACCACCCTGCAGCGAGTAATCGGTCAAGTCGGGATTAATCAGTGATTAATCGGATTGACATTTCCTGTAATTTTTTGGTACTTCTGGACACCAAACTAAAAATCTTAACCGATTCCAAGCCTACTATGTTTCCAAACCTCAATAAAAGGCTCAAATTCTGATTATGATGCCTATTGTGCGTTATAAATGAAATATACGATCTCCAAATTAAGTAGAATGCCTAAATTATTACTATTTTTAAAATGACCGATTTGCCCGATTCGGCTGATTTTTTACCGATTCAGCCGATTAATCGGCCGATTTTTTTACTGCTTAGTGTCGATTTTTTCGTAGGCCGACTTTTAGACCGATTTTCGAAAATCAACAAGGTACTCGGCCGATTAACGATTAATCGGCCGAGTTGACCGATTTTTGCAACATTAGATCCGGTTAATCAACCCGGTAAGGATCAAGGTGTCACTGTCACTACAACTGTTGAAATGAAGCAACCACAACAATAACTAAAACAACCGCAAGAAGAATGGCATGATGAAGATGAGGAAACTTATGACAAAGGAGATTACGATCATGATAAGGATGAAAGAGTCACTGATGATGATAATTTGGCGGCTGAAGAGGAAATTATGTGAAAAGAGGCAGAAGAAGCTGCTTGAGCTGAAGAGGAAAAGTTAAAGAATGAATCTGACAACTTCACTGTTGACTATCCAACACACAAACCTCAACAGTCTTCCGAACCTCCTCTTGAAACTTCCACCAAACCCAAATCATCATCTCAATCATCACCTCCACCAACAAAAGAAACAACTAAGTCTACTACAAAATATGTTAAGAAGGCAACTCCATCCAATGATTAGACACTTGGTTTAGCAGGTTTTCACCACTACACACCAAGCTACACAGCCACCACCATCTGATCAACCAAGGGTTTCAGAAACCACACCACCAATGGAGAGAACCAGTGATCACTTTATATACACTGATGGTGTGGATCAACATACCTGAGCCCCAATCTGAACCTCAACCGAGATTCATATCAAGTACATTACTGCACTCCTTGTTTTCATACGCATAAAATCTAAGAGCGTGTTGAAGATCTCCACCTCGGGGTCGAATCTTACCATAAAAAACTCAAAATATAACAGCATCACTTCTACACTTCAATGAAATCAATCAAGAACCTCAGTACAAAATCATTCATAAACCAAAGTTTGGGTTTGTCTACCTTTGTGAAAATCATCATACTTGCTTCATGGCTTTCGATGAACTTTACAAGTTCTATGATGCCACCCTGAAGATGGTTCGAGATGGATTGGCATATCGATTGAAGGACATTGAGTTGGGTATCATTCATACGAAGAGTTGGAATTCAAAGGATCGCAAGGATGTTCTTCGGTTTATCTCTAGGATTGATGAAAGGTTGATTCATCGGATCAGATGCAACGGTTGGAGAGCTATATGGGAGGAAGACCATGCTTTCTAATTCTGAAATCCCAACGTCCTCATAAAGTAGTTGGTCATGCGTAATCATTGGGTACACTATTAACTTTCTTGATTGTGATTTTGTCTGTTTGACTTATTCATAATGGCTTGTACAGACATAACAGTGTACAACCCGTACTTGTAATGAAAGGACCCTGTGGTACGCATCAGTGCCACAATCCTATAAAAGGAGCGAAAGCTTCTTACTTTTGAGTAAAACTAATCAAAACATTCATTTTTCAAAGTTTTGCTCAAAAGAACAAGTACTTCCCCTTATGATTTTCAAAACCTCAAAAGTTAATATCACTTGTTGAGGGGGAGTATTTGCTTAAAAACTTTGTTCACAAAATTGTTCTTCGTGGTAATCTTCCCACAAAACTCGAAATGGACATATTCGATATCAAAATTTCGTCAAAAATAACATTTATATGCCATTTTTGAGGGGGAGAAAAATTATATGATAAGAAATATGTTGTGAATTACTAATGAATCGTTGTGTTAAAAAAACTTAACCAATGAATTGACGAGACCTTAAATGTTAGTAACTCGAAAAGACTTGTCCGGGACGGGTAATAATTTCAAGCTAGTTCACTAGTGATGTAAATGTGTCTCGCAAAGGACTTGTCCTAGTAGAATGTACCATTCGAGAAACTCTTAGTAGACAAGAACTTTGACGGGTTTGACAACCTTTCAAGGTTTGTCCACACCTTCCAGGTAGTTATTAGAGCTAGTTGTCACCTAAAAGCTGACAATGTAACTCTTTAACTATACAACGTAACCGTGTCTCACGGGGGATTGTCTATCCTGAGTTGATCAATTCAAAAATGCGCGCTCTTCTCTCACCATGCAGATTTTTGTCAAAATACTCAAGCACGTATGGAGGGGGAGTATTTTTGCAAAATATAAAACTCTCACAGTGGTACTAAAGATTTTATTCATAACCACTTTGAGAGATTTTTTATGAAAATGGTTTACGACAACATAGTTTAGTCATGGAGTTATAAGGTGACTAAGGTTAGGAATAACCGTCCTATGATTCGCCAGAGCCAGAGGGATATACCCAAGGACACCACCAATAGTTAGAATTAGAAGTCCTTAGGTATGATTATAAAAAGGAGAAAATGAGAATCGGAGAAAGAAGGAGTTGAAGAATTAAAAAGAAAAGTAAAGAAAATGGTGAAAAGAAATAGCCCTCCAAATTATTCAACTTAGGGCAGACACCGGGTTCAATTCATATACTACTGGTTGTCGCTTGATGACACCGGTATTGAAGATCAAAGTCGTCATGGACCCAGTGACGCATGCACTAAACCTTCTTAGCCACTCAAGTTTCTCTCAACAGAAGCTTGTTTCATTCTCACAGGGAACCCTACGTAAAATATCGGCTTTCTCTTAGAGATTGCTGATATTGAAGAAGGAGACCCTCTCCCTAGTCTCTGCTCAGGAAAACCAAAGCGCACTATTCAGTCTAGAGCCATGAGATTCATCAAAAGATCTCTTAGGTACACTTGACATTTCATCACTTGTCGTTCAACATTAAGGACGCAAGTGATACGTTATCGAGTCCTACACAGATCTTAGCAATCTGTCGAGAACATTTATGAGAGGTTCACACATGTGATCCTCAGTGATTGAATGGAAACTCCTGCGAGGGTCAACATCAAACAGCCCTGACAGCAGGTCACTTCGGTAACTCCTTGTGGGTTACGCTTAGTGTGTCTCAAACGGTCTACAGTCATGGGGTGATGCTTCGGTGTACCTCAGCGACTCATCTGAACTGTAGGTGTACTTCGGTACATCGCGTTATCTCACTTGTGGGACTCCAGTTCAGGAACAGCCTTTGTGAGAATTAGAGTCGTGTTTTCACACTATGCTGTTAACACACTCGAAGTTCAAACTTGTAAGCGTTGGATTATTTCTAACCCATGTTTTATGTTTTCTTCTTATGGATGCTCGCGGGTGGAAAAGATCGTGCAGATTCTCCACATGCTCATACCAACATCAACACTAATTGAAGTTCTCTCAAAAGGCAACACAAAGTCAGAATGATTCTTCGTCAAAGCCAAAGAATCTACAAAGTTTAAAGACTAAGAGAACTACATCTGTACTAAAATCAAACGTTAAAGAGAGTGTGAGCATGTTGGAGAAAGACGTGGAGACACTAGAGCAATGAAGCGGACCTGATGCAGATAACAACAACATACTATCACTACCACCACAAAGAACAAAGATAATGAAGACGTCAAAGCTGAAAAACTTCAAAGTAAACAAGATACCTACACTGGGGAGATTGTTGGAATCAAGACACTTCTTCTCACAAGAAAGAAGAATGTCAGAAGACGTCGAAGCTACTATTACATCAGCACCTACAACGTTTTTCACTCCAATCATTAATCACCAACACCTAGGGGAGATTGTTTGAATCACTCCTAAACTAGATTACAAGTGTTAGTAATTAATATGTAATAGTTAGCTTAATTATGGCTTTTATGTTAGTAATTATGGCAAGGCTTATGTAGAAAGCCCATAAGGCTTGGCCCAAGCCCAATAAGGAAAGGAAGGGAACTAGTGTCTTGCCCTAGTTCCTTCCCTATAAATAGTCTTGTAAACATTCACTTGAAGGTTGGTTGTTCACTTTCATAATATCACCCAAGCATATCCTTTCTATATTGTTCATTCGTGTATTTGTGAGTGTGTTCAACCGATCACTTCTTTCCTATTTCTTATATTGATGCTTGCGTTACATAAATGGGAACCTAACAAATAGTGAGTGCCCGAGCGCTAGCATCTTAGACACTTACCCCCTAATTCGTAAGTTCATCCAAACGGTAGGTGATCAGTTGGTCAAATCGCACAAGTAGAAAGGGTCGTCAGTTGGTGATATCTTCCCTTCCCGTCTCAGTCTACTCACTTAGGGTCAGTTGGTCATATCTCCTAAGCAACTAGCCTCTACCGCCATTCATAACTACCGAACCAAAGGTAGCTACCAATAAACTATGCATGCATACACTTAGAAATAATTATACGGGAGCAATGTAAACGCAAACAAAACAATTAAGGAATCATAACTAGGCCATGACCAAGAGGTGCTTAGCCGCTCATATTAACCATACAAATCAATTCAATGTTTAATGTTACGAAATACATGAATTAAAAGTAAAGAAATGATAAAAAGTTAATGCTTATCGTAGGGGAGTGCTTTCTCCCTTGGAGATAGCTCTGTATGCTCCTCTAGATCTGTCTTTGGCTTCTTCTCACGTTCTCTGATTGTTGTATGTGAAATAGGACGCTTTGAAATGCTGGAAATCGTGGGGTATTTATAGGCCAAATCTTGGTTACGGCGTAACTAATAAAATAGTTACGCCGTATCATATAATTATTCGTAAATTGCACTTGAAATGCTGGTTACGGCGTAACCTCAGGAAGGGGTTACGCCGTATCTTCAATAAATCTTGGTCACGCCGTAGTTGATGCATGAGTTATGGCGTAATTATCAGCGGCGCGGAACCTCATTTGACCTAATATGGTTACGTCGTAATCTTTGGGAGAGTTACGCCGTAATCTTATGATAAGTTAGTTTTCTGAGTCACGCTTTAGTTACGGCGTAATGTGAGAGAGAAGTTACGCCGTAACTTCTTCAACGTGAGCATACTATGATAAATCTTTAATAAACTCTCCAATTCCGCGTCTGTTTAGCTCCAATGCTCGTAATTTACCTGAAAGTGAAATATAATGGAAAACAAGCGTAAATCCATATAAATGATATAAATTACAAGCATTTCGTGGAAATTGACACTTAATATTCAGGATTATTTGATGTTATCAACGTTACAATTCAACCATCAATAAAAGATAACTAGGGAGTAATAGTATCTAGGTAGACACATTTTTAATCATCATAAGAGCACACATCAATCAAAGATAGACTACCCCTTAGCTTAGTTAATTAGATAATTAGAATAGTAGGGTAATCGGTAGAAATACCACCCCCCCAAATCCAATACCCCGAGATTCGTACCTTTCAATTTTCTAAAAAATATAAAAAAGATAAAAAATAATCTTCCTCGACCCCAACCTTGGCGTAGTAATTTCTCACTAGCATTCCTATTCCCCTAGAGAACGATATCAATCCCGAGGCTTACCCTAATACTACACTACAACGATTAGGTTCACTGCCTATGTGGTTGAAAAACTTGCTCGAAGAAAAGGAAGTTTCCTTTGACCCCGAACGCGCGTTGTACGCGTATCAAGTACCATAAATATCTCGTGAGAATCAACTGCTGATAAGACTTCTCTACTCGTTGATACTCTTCTCAGCTAACTATTTACCTACCCCATTATCATTCTGACGGCTTTTTGTAGTGACTACTGATAGAGAAAACCCAATATGATGAACTTGAGACTGAAGTAAAATAACTCGAACTTGTGACTTAAACTTGCACTATTGTCAGACGAAGAACCCTTTTCCTTACCGGGTTAATTAACCAAATCGAAAAGGGGTAAACTAATGTTTCTCGAATTATCCACAACCTTTTGTGACACTTGAGCACAAAAATGTAACTCCTTAAAAGTGATAGCTATACGCTGTGAGCACAACAACGTAACTCCTTACATCAGGTATAACTAGACAACTCAAGTCTTTGTTATTCATAATGGGTAAAGCTCGAACAAGGATCTCGAAGAATCATGCATCCAACCAACCCCGATGTCTTCAAGATACTAAGTACACGTACCCGTGATATCCCACTTCAACCTCAGATAAATAATAGTGAATTCACGCCGTAATCACATCTTGCGGTTACATGCTCAAAACTAGCCTTCATTAATGGTTTAAATGAATTAGATAATGGTTTCCCAATCTTGTCAGAAAATATGTATCCTCGTGAAAATTTGTAATAACCAAAATACCCCTCTCACCCAAAGTGTTAAAAATTTGTATTCAAACTTTTGATAAAAGATTCGAATAGCAATTTTAAAATAGCAATTTGAGCAACAACATCAATAATCGGATCAGAAAATGAGAGCCCGGTCTAAATTCAGTATTATATTTAAATTTTTCAGCCCAGAATTTTTCGGATCTATTTAAATGGACAGCCCAGTCCATCTAAATTTGAAGTCCAAATAAAATAGAGTAAAATCAGGCCCATATCCAAACCTAATATAAATGTAAACCTCATCAATCAATGGTATAATAACCCTTTACCCACAGTAGTATTACATTTGACTAACCCTAAAAATCTCTCACACACTAAACGTGTGCCCCCATCCTTTTCATCACTCCAAACCCTAATTACTTCTGGCCCATTCTTTGACTGTGAAACCAACGCAAAAAAAACTCCATTTCATGTCAAAATACCCTCCTCGTATTTGGCATACCAAACTTATACCTCCTTCAACACATAAGCACAAGCAACAAATGACATCAACACCCCATATGAACACCGATCACCTTCCAAGGTTTGAGTAAGACTGTTCAAGCACAAGACGAGGCTTCAAGATCTTGTAAAGGAGGTCTAAGGTTGGGATAGATGATATGTGTTGTTTTTGTCTTATAACGAAACAAAGATAGATAATAACATAATTGTTGTGTGTCTATCATTAATTTTGGATATTAAACGAGGCATAGCTTCAAAAGTGATAAATAGATCGATGATGAAGTTTCTCAATGGTGTTTGTCTGATAAGGATTTAAAATGTACCTTTTTGAGGGGTCGTTTAAGCCCTTATTTGATCACTTTTGTATCCGTTATTGCTTAATATCGTTCCTTTTCACTTTTTAGGTCTCTTGAAGGCAAGCTGTTGTAATGGCACTTATTTGGACGAAAAGGCATGGATATATGAAGAAAATGGCCAAAGTCAAGAATCGAGACACTCAAGCTGATAAATTACAAGGGGACGGCGTCACTGCTTAATTTGCGACGCCGTCGGAGGAAGTTGTGACGGCTCGGAAGAGAAATTGCTAGTTTTTGGAGGACGGCGTCGGGCTTTAAAAGAGTAGGCCGTCGCAACTCAGACGGCCTAGATTCAATCCAGACGACGTCAGAAGCTAAAGAGGACGGCGTCACAAGCATAAGGCGACGCCGTCGCAAGATTAACTTGGCCAAGACGAAACCCTAATGACGGCTACACGACGGCGTCACAAATCATAAGGTGACACTATCGCAAATGTAATCTTATATATAGAATCCAAATTTTTCAGTTTGAGAGAGTAGTCTTTTGGGTAAACTTTTGGAGTAAAACCTAAACCGAACCAAGGTCGTATTTTAGGGTTTTAAACCCTATCTTACACCAAGATAAGTTGTTTACTTCATTAATTTAATTATGTCTTCAATTATTTGTGTGTATGCTTGCATGTTCTCCATGTCCGGCTAATTTACTTGTGTGTTTGCTTAGGGAATATGAAACTTAATTATTGAATATTGATTGGTTGTTTCTTATCTTAGTTGATTAATGATCTAGTAATGCGATAGGTCATTCATTGTGTACTTAATGCTTGATTAATCTTTGTGAACCTTAGGTTATAGCACTATGAGTTGTTGTAAGCTAAACTATACAAAGAGGCCTTAGAGTTAGAGTTTATCATCCCTAGTGGGTTTTGTAGACGAGACCCTTTGGTAACTTCAAAGAGTAGGGAGAAACGCATACCCGACAACTTTAGACACATAAGCAAACTAGGAATAAGGGCGTGACAATTCAACCACCAATAGGAGATAATTAAGGAGTAGTAAAACCTAAGTAAACACATCTTTAAACTATCATACGAGCACACAATAATTATACATAGACTACCACCACCTTAGTTTAGATAATTAGATAATAATAGAGTAATCGGTAGAAATACCAACCCCCAAATCCAAACCCCGAGATTCGTACTTTTCCTTTTCCAAAAACATAAAAAGATAAAAATAATCTTCCTCAACCCCAACCTTAGCGTAGTAACTTCTCACTAGCATTCCTATTCCCTAGAGAACGATATCAATTCCGTGGCTTACCCTAATACTACACTACAACGATTAGGTTCACTGCCTAGGGTGTTGAAAAACTTGCTCGATAAAAAAGAAGTTCCTTTGACGACGCGCGTGTAAGCGTATCAAGTTTTTGGCGCCGTTGCCCGGGAATAGAATAGCTAGTTAGTAGTCCACCTCGTTTAGGTTTCTTTGCTTGATTCCTATCAAGTAAACTTTTTCTCATTTTTAGCTTCCTTTTAGTCTATCCCCCTTCTTCGTGACCTTTGTTCGTAACCTCATTACTTTTCATCATGGAAGGTGAAAACCCCCTCAAATCATTGTCCCGCCAAGAGACCGTACTCTTGGTGAATACTCGAAACCTAGCCACCTAGGCTATAGGAACACCATTGAGCTTCCCGACCAAGCCCAAATTACGGCCTTGCGATCCGACACCATCCGGTTGGTGCAAAATGGATGTGCATTCCATGGACTTCGTTCCGAAGATCCTAATCAACATCTTAAGGACTTCCTTAAAATTGTCGATTCTATTGACCTTGATGCTACTACTCGGGAGACCACGCATCTGCGTCTCTTCCAATTTTCTCTACGGGACCAAGCTAGTAATTGGCTTGAGCGACCTTCCGCCGGCTCCATCTCAAGTTGGGATGATCTCACCACTCGTTTCCTTGCTCAATTTTTCCCACCGGGGAGAACCACAAAACTCAGACGAGACATCTTAACGTTTCAGCAACTTCAAGGTGAGTCTCTCCACAACGCATGGACTCGATTCAAAGATTCACTCCGTAAACTCCCTCACCATGGCATTGACCTTTGGCTTCAAATCCAAATCTTCTATGATCATATCGATTTCATCACTCGACGATCCATAGATCAAGCCGCTGGTGGAAGGCTCAGCGACTTTAATGCAGAGGAATCTTGGGATATTATTGAAAATCTCGCTGATCAAAGCTACGAAGATTGGAATGAATCTCCTGTAACCACTGTTAAAATGGTTAATGCCCTATCAACTCGTCTTGAATCCCCCGACATCAACGCGGAGCAATTGAGTGCTATTGAGAGAGGGATTGATTACCTTATGGAAAGGCGTAAAGCTCCCATGCACATCCCTCATGAAGAGGTCAAATCCTCCAATTCCACCCACCACCTAACACATTTTTCAGGATCCCCAAGTCGTGAGCAAAACATCGATTCCGAAAGGCGCTTCCGCTCTACTTACCCAATACCACTCTCACCAAGCTTTAAGGAACAAATGAGGGAATATATGGCAGCTCATACGGAAAGATTAGCCAAATTCAAAGAGGAAGTTTATAGGCAGAGAGAGGAAATGCAAGCAAAAATGACAGAAATGATGAACCTGGTAGTAGAATATACCAAGACGAAAGTCCCCGAAAAGGTATTAGTAAGAAGCAACGATTGTCCTCCCACCTCGTATGTTAACGTCATTTCCATCATGCATGAGGATGGAAAGGTTGACGTGAAAAAGACTGAGGAAAGGAAGGAGGAGGAGGGCAAACTTAATGATGAGCCTGAGACCATTAAGTACTACCTTAAGCATGAAATCAATAGAAAAAGCGATTCTGAACCAAGTAAACAACTTTAGGTATAATGAGGTTCTTAGGGAAGCCCTTGAAGGAAAGATGACTGAGGAAGAGTATGACGCCTACTGTGGGACCTCGTATGAGTTGGTTCTAAAAACCATTAACAAAAAGCGAGACACCACTGGAACTTCGTGATACCATGTAGCATAGGTGATATTGATATGAATGCCTTAGTGATCAGGGGGTGATGTGAACATAATGCCATTATCAATCTATAATCAGTTAACTAGGGAGAAACCAACCAAGACCGATCTTAGACTTTCTTTAGCTAATCACACATATGTTTACCCCGTAGGAATCGCGGTAGATGTTCTAATAGAGGTAGCTAGTATCGTTTATCCGGTGGATTTCGTGATCATAGATGTTGAGGAAGATAAAAACGTGCCTCTCATTCTTGGGACACCATTTTTGGCCACCGCCAAGGCAACCATCAAATGCGGAGAGGGCATCATGGTGCTTAAAAGGAAAAGGCGCTAGGATACCCATAATTCCAAGATATCCTCTTAAGATCATGGAAATGATTACGGGTGGAAATCCACAAGCCCCTGGAAAAATTGTTAAGAAGAAATTGAATGATTGGGAAAAGGGGCTTAGGGACTTTATGGTTCAGGGATTATATGCAACGTTGTGGAAACCCGATAAGAAGTTAGGAAATAATCCCACTTCGATACCAAAGGCACAAAGGAGCCCTAAGGAATTCCTAAAAGGAGAAAAAGTACTCTTGTACAAATCTCGGATAAGGGCATTACAAGGTAGAAACAAACCAAGATGGTTTGGGCCTTTAACAGTGAAGGAAACTAATCTAAAGGATAAAACCGTCACCATAATAGACGACGTTGGCAAGGAATCCACAGTAAGCATACAACGTGTACACTCTTTCGACGATGGAAAGAAGGAAGGAGGTGGCGGTAATGAAGTAACGTAGGACACGACGACGAGTCTAGCTACAAGACTCTTAAATAAAGAAAAGCGCTTCGTGGGAGGCAACCCATGCTTAATTGTTTGCTTGTTAGTGTCATATATCTTTTATTGATTGTTTATTCTCATGTTTAAATTTGTAAAAATGCTTTATTTTGTTTTTAACCTCATCTTAATTGCATATAAAGGTATTTTACATAAAGGATAAGTGTAGGGAGGATTACACACGTTTTCATAAGAAACATGAACATGAGAATAACAATTGATTAAAAGATATATTTGCGTGTTTGTTCGAGTCAAATGCTTGTATCGAGTCATAATGGATGTTTTGCATAAATTTTTCCAGATTCTAAAGATATAAATTTCGAATTTTTTCCGAAAATCGAGACCGGTTTTGTCAGGATAACTGACGGCGTCGGGATTGCAACTGCGGCGTCGGAAGGAATAAAACATCAGATCACTTTTTCTCGTTTTCTGAGCTACTTAAAATTTTTGGAAATTTCCAGGTCTTAATTGTCTTATAAATTCTGTAAACGTCCATTCCACAAGCATTATATCCTAGTTTAAATTGAGTCTTATATATTATTACCGCCGATTTTACGCGAAGGTTTCGTTTGTTTTCTTCAAGTGTGCAGGTTTTGTTTATCAAGAAGAAGATATATAAAGTTGGATGAGTTTTTCACGCATACATTCTTCTTGGAAAGGATTTAACCACTACTTCACACACGGATCCTACCGAGCTAATCAGGGGAGTACTAGTTTCTTTCGTTTTTAATTACCTTCTTTTATCATAACTTTGATACTTTAGGGGAACATTGGGGACAATGTTCAGTTTAAGTGTAGGGAGGGAAAATAAAACGGGAACTTTGAAACTATGCTTATCCTTGATTATTTGCTTTGTCCAATTGCACTTTTGTAATAAACCATGAGAAAATGTCGGTTAGGGTAATTTTGGCACCAAATTTAAAATTTTTCATAATATATAGGAGTGGGCCATTAGTCTTAACAAAAGCGTCTCACGGATAGGAAGTTATATGACTAGCACAAAAACCTTTACCACTTAAATTCCACCAAAAATGTGAGGATCGCCCTTAGATTAGTAGGAATTGAAGCATTCATCTTCAATGCTTAGAGTGTGAACCGGTAGTATATTAGATTCTAGAACTTGTTTTGTGATGCATTCCGAGATCGCTAGTAAGACTACACTTGTGTAGTTAGGAATAACTAAATGATAAGAGGCATTAGGATAACCCTTGTTTGATACCCGTAATATAATTACTTCTTCCACATTGGTTGAGTAATTCCCCCACACCTTTGCGTTGTACTCATCTTTAGTACACGATACCCCTAGTAAAACCCTCGAGCCTATCCTTTTCGCGGTTCTCATGATGTTTCGGTTTTCCGGAATATCAATGAAGAACATTGTCTACACCCCACCCCCAAATATACACCCAAATCGCCTTAGCCTACCCTATATGCACTCACTTTTAGTGCATTATTGTTATCACCCTAAACCCTTAGTTCAATTATCTAGTTACTTGCATGAGTTGCTAAGTCGAGTCATATCCTTTGTATACAGTTTTGGGACGATTGGGATTCATGGGAAAAGTTAAAGTTTTAAATGACTAAAAGGGAACGCCAATTCCCTTATTTGCGTAATAACGTACTCCAAGTGCTTTGATCTTTTCAATTCGGGTCATATTAGTGTTAGAGTAATAAAAACTCAAGTGTAGGGATGTGCTATAAACTTCTATCATTTTGATGTTATCGTAGAGGATGGTAGAGTAAAAGTGTATTAAAAAAAATCGAAAAAAAAATAGAAAAAGAGAAAAGAAAAAAAATAGAGTGAAAAAAAAATACGGGCTACCATCCTATATCTATCTTTAAATTTATGTTTGTTTATTTCAGTTATCTAGAGTTTAGAGTGTCGAGTCTTGGCTTAGCAACGCCATTCTTCGTATGCATGTAACATTGAGATTTTTGACTTGCCACCACTAAAAAGCCTATCCCACCAAACCCTTTGTTTCCCTACCGTAAGCCTAATGTTACAACCCTTTAAAGACCTCTTTGATAGTCTTTCCTAGGTGCTTACGCCCAAAGCGACGGAGGTTTGATCTATTCTCAAGCCTATGGTAATCTATGTACTAGGACCGGTTAATGAGTGTTTATCTTCCATTTCCAATTTGATATATTTCATATACACCGAGAGATGTGAGTATCCAAACACCCCATGTGAGGTGCTAGTATGTAATTTCCGTGCTTGTTATAACTTTTGCGGGGCTTATATGTGTTGTGGACTGTTTTAAACCAATGCTTCATGACCCCTAACTTATAAATTAATTGGCTAAAAGCACATTTGCTTGAGGACAAGCAAATACCAAGTGTAGGGATATTTGATAAGGATTTAAAATGTACCTTTTTGAGGGGTCGTTTAAGCCCTTATTTGATCACTTTTGTATCCGTTATTGCTTAATATCGTTCCTTTTCACTTTTTAGGTCTCTTGAAGGCAAACTGCTGTAATGGCACTTATTTGGACGAAAAGGTGCGGATATATGAAGAAAATGGCCAAAGTCAAGAATCGAGACACTCAAGGTGATAAATTACAAGGGGACGGCGTCATTGCTTATCTGCGATGCCGTCAGAGGAAGTTGTGACGGCTCAGAAGAGAAATTGCTAGTTTTTGGAGGACGGCGTCGGGCTTTAAAAGAGTAGGTCGTCGCAACTCAGACGGCCTAGATTCAATCCAGACGACGTCAGAAGCTAAAGAGGACGGCGTCACAAGCATAAGGTGACGCCGTCGCAAGATTAACTTGGCCAAGACGAAACCCTAATGACAGCGACACGTCGGTGTCACAAATCATAAGGTGACGCCGTCGCACATGTAATCTTATATATAGAATCCAAATTTTTCAGTTTGAGAGAGTAGTCTTTTGGGTAAACTTTTGGAGTAAAACCTAAACTGAACCAAGGTCGTATTTTAGGGTTTTAAACCCTATCTTACACCAAGATAAGTTGTTTACTTCATTAATTTAATTATGTCTTCAATTATTTGTGTGTATGCTTGCATGTTCTCCATGTCCGGCTAATTTACTTGTGTGTTTGCTTAGGGAATATGAAACTTAATTATTGAATATTGATTGGTTGTTTCTTATCTTAGTTGATTAATGATCTAGTAATGCGATAGGTCATTAGTTGTGTACTTAATGCTTGATTAATCTTTGTGAACCTTAGGTTATAGCACTATGAGTTGTTGTAAGCTAAACTATACAAAGAGGCCTTAGAGTTAGAGTTTATCATCCCTAGTGGGTTTTGTAGACGAGACCCTTTGGTAACTGCAAAGAGTAGGGAGAAACGCATACCCTACAACTTTAGACACACAACGCAACTAGGAATAAGGACGTGACAATTCAACCACCAATAGGATATAATTAAGGAGTAGTAAAACCTAAGTAAACACATCTTTAAACTATCATACGAGCACACAATAATTAGACATAGACTACCACCACCTTAGTTTAGATAATTAGATAATAGTAGAGTAATCGGTAGAAATACCAACCCCCAAATCCAAACCCTGAGATTCTTACCTTTCCTTTTCTAAAAACATAAAAAGATAAAAATAATCTTCCTCAACCCCAACCTTAGCGTAGTAACTTCTCACTAGCATTCCTATTCCCTAGAGAACGATATCAATTCCCGTGGCTTACCCTAATACTACACTACAACGATTAGGTTCACTGCCTAGGGTGTTGAAAAACTTGCTCGACGAAAAGGAAGTTCCTTTGACCCCGAACGCGCTGTGTAAGCGTATCATTGTCGTATGATGTTTATTGTTTTACCAAAATAAGAAATTGAGATCCAGTTGGTATATCAATTATATTTCAGGTATTTAATCTATGATGAACCCTTTTTTTCGTGTATAGATCTATAAAGATCCATAGTCGCTTACACGAATCCGAAAAAAAAGGAACTGAGATCTTGTTAAAGTTTTAAAGTTTATGTTTTTAAGATTTGTTTTCGTGAGATGGGGATGAGATTAGTGATGTGATAATGGTATTGATTAGGTTTACGGATTAGATCTCGTGATGTTATTCTTCTTGATCTTTCAATTATAGATCTTGTTGTAATTTTGTAATCAAGTTTTTTGTTTCAATTAACATGGACAGTTGATGGTTTTGAGAAACCTGATGTACAACGAGTGTGGTATAATTGTTATGTGGTCAAAGGTAAAAACCTTAGTATCTTCTTCATCTTCTGATCTTATGCGTAACAAAACCCTTATGCGTAAAGAGTTCTTGTTCGTAAACCTAGTTATGCATAAACTGACTTCCCTTACTTGTTGATATGTGTCTAAAAACACATATATTTTATACTGTTTAAACCCACAAAAACAACCAAAAACACACAAATGACTCTCAAAAGTTTACAAATTCATAAAAATGTGTTTTTATGTGATTCAGGTACAAAAGATTGAAAAACAAGTGAAACTTGATCAATTTCACAACAATTGTCGTTTTCAGTCCCTGGAGTTACACAAAATGTCAAAACTAGTCCCTAAAAGTTTCAAATGAATGAAAAGTCAACTTAAGTCCTTGGGAAATCAAAAATGTTCACAAAACATCCCTGGATAAAAGTTTACACAAAATGGCAATTTTTACCCCTCAAGTTACAAAATTGGCAAAAATGGTCCCTGGGTATTCTAAACTTGGAATTTTACAAATAATACCCTTGTACTATGCATGATTGAAAATTTGGAACATTTTGATAAACTTTTGGGAAATTACACTTTTAGTCCCTCAAAATCCAAAAATTGCAAAAATAGTCCTTGGACCTTTTTAAAATGAATTTTATGCAAAAGTGGTCCATGTACTATTCATTTAGGTCAAGTTTAGTCCTTGTGTGAAGTTTGGAAAAGCTACATTTTCAGTCCTTGAAGTTTGGTTAAGTTGCACTTTTGGTCCTTGTTTACCACTTAAACCAAACGGATCCAATATCCAATCCTTTTCCAACTCAAGCCCAACTAACCAAGCCCAATCCCATTTTATACCCGGCTACCCACAACCCGACCCAAACCCAAGTTTAAAATAAACAAAACCCGCCCCTTGTTTCTTCGTCCTCTCACCCACTCTGCCATTCTCAACAAATCCACCCCCCTCCTCACCATATCACTCTCCTTGTCCCCCCCACCTCATCACAACTCCAAAAACCATTAATTGCATCCTTAACCCCTTTACTCAACCTCCACCTGTCAAAAAAAAAAACTCATTTCCCGCCAAATTTAATCAAGGGCCAAAAACGGTTTTAAGCTCATCCAAAGGTTGAGAAAGAAAGTGGGAAAGAATCAGAGCACGTGGAAAAGACTTTTGGAGTATAAAAGGATGAAGAAAGAGTGAAGAAATTACTTTGGCCTTAAGCCATTGTCAAGTAGATGTAGTTTTTAATGCTTTTCTTAGTTAAAATGTTTTTCAATCTTTTAAATGTTGTAATGTTTCTTAAATTAGTGTAATGAAAGTTTAATTTCAGTTTACTTTCCATTTTAAATTCAGTTTCAATTTTTGCTTTATTTACTTTAATTTTCAAGTCTTTTTAATTTCATGATAAGTAGTTGTTTTGTGGATTCTTTAGCTTGCATAAGCTTCTGACAAAAGCTCACTAAGCTTTTAGATTCATTTAAAACAAGTATAACCTTTAAATTCAGAAAAGTTCTAAAAAAAAAAATCAAAATCAGTCAATGGAAGTCAACTGTGGTTGAATAAGCGATTACAGGGTATAAGCCAAGGCTGGATGGTTTTCGGTTCCTAGCTTGTTGACACCAAGCTAGGAGTGGTTTTGGACCTTGGTACTCATTTTCACCTTGATCACATGTAAGTCCTATTATTACCATTTTACAAGTTTCTTGTTTCACTATCTTTCATGCTTTCGATTTTTATGTTTTCCTGTTTTACGTGATAATGTTTAATGTTACTATAAGTTAAAATAAGCAGTTAGTTCATTTAGAGTCACTTGTGCCTAGAATTGAAATGAATCAGTTGAAATAGCATAATCCTCATGTCTGAGTTTGATGTTGTTTTAATTATTGTTTTAAGTTTCATTAGTCATAATAAGTGATAATACAAGGCACGGACTTAAGTTTGTGGTTTCTAATTGTGATTTGGTTTGAAAATCCTCATGACAGTCAACATAGAGGGTGTTTGGTTTATTGTGTTCAAAGGTTGTCTAGACCTTAGCATTGTTGGAAAGTTGTCTAAACTAGTCTAAATAACTCATACAAGTCATTAAAACAAGTTCTTACAAGCAAGAAAGTCAAAATTCCTTTGGATCTTAATTGTGCAGCCACCTGTTGGGATTTCGAATATCAAACCTTGATTTTGTGTTCAAAAGTTAATAATCTTGTTATAATCAGTCTTAGTTCAACTTATAACAACATATTAAGTGCTCTAGATCAAATCAAATCTCAGTTTAGTCAACTTTTGGTTTTTCTCAAAAAGTCAAAAATCTCAATGGGTCATTTTCGAATAAACTTGGGATTTTCTTGTGGGTTCATTAGTGAGTTTCAGAGTATAAGCTTTGGAGGTATTGTAGTCTAGTTGGTGAAGAAAAATACAAAAATATTAGTTTTCCATTTATCAGCTTTTTAAGTGCTTATTTTCCATCTTATTTAGAGTACACGTTCACAAATGATGCCTGCTTACAGTTATCTGTCAAATTCACAAGCTTGCAAAAGCTTGTGGATTTGACTGCTAACTGTGTACTTGGCTTCTTTGTGTAGCCTTTGTGTTCTTTTTAGTATTTGCATGCTTGTTTTTACATCATTAGCTTATTCAGGTAGCTTAATTTAACCATTCTTTTTGCCCCATTTAGACCACTCAACTGAAGCCCACAGTTGAGTGGGTCTTGTTACTTAAGCTTCTAATAAGCTCCTACTGGAGCTTGAGATTGTGATTCTTGGCTTTGTGAGAAGCTAAGCGGTCCATCTCAATGTCTCGATTCAAGTTGAGCTTATTAGAGCTTATTTGACAAGTCCTATAGAAGCTTGATGTTTGCCCATTCAACAATGGACTGCTTATGCAGTCCATTTGCACCATTTTCATAAGCCTCTCAAAAGCTCATCAGTGGGTCCCACTTGATGAGATTTGGCTTTAAACAACCAGCCCATCTTGCTACTCCAATTTTCATTTTGGCATTTTTAGCTTATCCCGTCAGCTTAAATGGCCATTCAAAATAGCTGCAGGCCATGGTTGGGACTGTTTGGACCTACAGTGCACCATAAGTGCTTATTAGCTTATTTTGAGCTTATAGGTGATTGTCAGTGCTTATTCTTGTGTATTCTCACCATTTATACTTGTACATATATACATATACCTTTTGTTTTATATGTATAGCTCTTTTTGAGCTTATCATGAGCTTAAGCTCCAACAGTCAAGCCAAAAGCTTAACTGTTGGGCTCATAAGCTCATGCTATGCTTATTTCTTGGTTTGTATAGCTTATTTTTCATCACATATGTATATTATCAGTAGTACATTAATCCAGAAAACAGAAAACCAAAAAGAACTCAGTTTTAAGCTAAGTGATAGCTTATAGTTAGAAGCTTATTTGCCCATTAGCTTATTTTTGTACATAAGCTGCCATTTTTATATTTTTCTTTAGATCTTATATTTATTGTAGAATTTTGTAAAATGTTTGATTTTTCTTTTCTTGTTTAGTATTTTAATAATTAAATATTAGTTTTTAATACTTTATAATAGTAAATAATTAATAATAAATAGGATAATGATGTAAAAAATACATTTTCAGTTTTAAAATTCATTTTATGATATTTTAGATTTTTCAAATTCTTTATTTCATTTATTTGAGTTAATTTTAGATTTTCTTATTATTTAATTCATTTTTAATACATTTAATTCATTTTTAATTAATAATAATTAATTTAATTGTGTAAAAATTTATTTTAATTTTCTAATAATTTTCTTATCTTTTTAGGATTCTAAAAATATAATTTTCACATTTGTGGGAGTTGTATTTGATAGAATTCACTTTTTATTTTGTTACATGTAAGTAATTGTCACATATACTTTCTTGTTTTAGGATTTTAAGTTTTCTTACACTTTTATAATTTGTAAATTATATAATAGGTTTAATAAACAAAATCACAAACATCAATTGTAATTATAGTGATAGCGTTTATTTAATAGATTTTATCTTTTATTTCTTTTTAATTTGCATTTAAATTAAGCCTAGACTTGTAAATCTCTATTATAGTTATAGTCGTTTTGTTTTTAAGCGTTTACGTTTTAGTAATGCGTCGTTTGTATATCTTTTGTGTTTTTAGGTCTCTGATTTATACGCGTTTCTTTAATGACATAGACGAGCTATTGCTATTCACATTTCTAGTGTTAGTCAATCGATTCTGTTTTTGTACATTCGTGATCATATCATTTTATCACACAGTCGTTGTATTCAGGATATCACACCTCACCAGGACATAAACGATCTAAGGTTATTTTAATCCTTGGTAAACTTGCATTCCTCTCCCGGGCTGTCGCCCTTTTATCATCTGTCGCGGTTGACCGTTCTCAAGCGGTTGATTGGTGTGACGGAGAAATAAAAGAAGGTAGTTCGGGAGTGAATCAAATTTTGGCGCCGTTGCCGGGGAGGTGTGCTGCGAAACGTACTTGTGTTTTATATCTATCCCTTGTATATATTATATATAATATATTATATTTCAAAAACAATATAAAATCCAAAAACATTTTTTTTCTTTGCTCACAACTTGCCCAGTTTGATAAGTCCCTCAGTTACAACATTTGATTGTTGGTACGTTTCACGATTCTATTTGAGCTCTGTCCAGACCCTTTCGAGGGGCGGTTGTTAGGAATTTCTTTTGTACATATATATATAAAACTTAAAAAATCCAAAAATATTTTCCATTTCTTTTTATAAAATCAAAAATCAAAAAGATTCTTCTCGCTCTTTCTAAGTTTCTTTCTAAGATTCTTAGACTCATCTTAAGTAATGAATTTTCATAATTCTGTGAGTGACAATCCCACTCCAATTTCTCACCCATTCTTTGAGTGGCAATCCCACTCAGTTTCCCCATGAACCATTTAATTCGGGGTCAAGTCAAGCTAGTGACTTGGTTATCAAAAACAAGCCACACTATATGGGTTTTCACCCATATTTACGTCTTCTTTCTCTCGTTCTAGCCTAGTGTGGGGGTAATAACCCACTGTTGTAAAAACTTTGAAAATTGTAAATATTGAAAAATAAAATAATTGTTGTGTTACCTCACTTAGTTTTGAATATTGAGGACAATATTCATTTCTAAGTGTGGGGGGGAAATTCTGGCGAATTTGATCATAAATGTGCCCTTTTAGTCCCTTTTTCCCCATAATGGCCAAATTTTAAAATTTTTTTAGTGGAAGTACTATGTACTGAAACACAACAAATGGTAATCAGTCCACCATGTTTGATAAACAAAGGATTGGCTAATCCAGGAGCAAACGGCTCTTGGTAAAGATTTTTCAAATCCGTTTATATGGCTTGCAATTTGCCCAAAATTGTATGGTTCTCAACTCACCATATCCTAAAAAGTGAAGAGTTGGCTAGCCCGCAAGATTATGGCTTGTGGTAAAGGCAGTGGAAAAACCATAATTGGTATTCAGCTCACCAAAGATAATTATGATAATTTATCTAAGAGTTGGCTAGTCCAGAAAGTGCGGCTTACGGTAAAGACTAATCAAATCCGTTCTGACTTATGATTTGCTCAAAATCATTTGGTTATCAGTGTACCAAGGTTCTTACTTGAACTGAAACATTTGGCTACTCCATAAGTGATGGCTTTTGGTAAAGAGTTTTTAAAATCCATTAAAATCTCAAAAGATTGCTAGGACTGCAATAGTTTAGTGTGGGGGATTTGATATGTGTCTAAAAACACATATATTTTATCTGTTTAAACCACAAAACAACCAAAAACACACAAATGACTCTCAAAAGTTTACAAATTCATAAAAATGTGTTTTTATGTGATTCAGGTACAAAAGATTGAAAAACAAGTGAAACTTGATCAATTTCACAACAATTGTCGTTTTCAGTCCACAGGTTACACAAAATGTCAAAACTAGTCCCTAAAAGTTTCAAATGAATGAAAAGTCAACTTAAGTCCTTGGGAAATCAAAAATGTTCACAAAACATCACTGGATAAAAGTTTACACAAAATGGCAATTTTTACCCCTCAAGTTACAAAATTGGCAAAAATGGCCCCTGGGTATTCTAAACTTGGAATTTTACAAATAATACCCTTGTACTATGCATGATTGAAAATTTGGAACATTTTGATAAACTTTTGGGAAATTACACTTTTAGTCCCTCAAAATCCAAAAATTGCAAAAATAGTCCTTGGACCTTTTTAAAATGAATTTTATGCAAAAGTGGTCCATGTACTATTCATTTAGGTCAAGTTTAGTCCTTGTGTGAAGTTTGGAAAAGCTACATTTTCAGTCCTTGAAGTTTGGTTAAGTTGCACTTTTGGTCCTTGTTTACCACTTAAACCAAACGGATCCAATATCCAATCCTTTTCCAACTCAAGCCCAACTAACCAAGCCCAATCCCATTTTATACCCGGCTACCCACAACCCGACCCAAACCCAAGTTTAAAATAAACAAAACCCGCCCCTTGTTTCTTCGTCCTCCTCACCCACTCTCTGCCATTCTCAACAAATCCACCCCCCTCCTCACCATATCACTCTCCTTGTCCCCCCACCTCATCACAACTCCAAAAACCATTAATTGCATCCTTAACCCCTTTACTCAACCTCCACCTGTCAAAAAACTCATTTCCCGCCAAATTTAATCAAGGGCCAAAAACGGTTTTAAGCTCATCCAAAGGTTGAGAAAGAAAGTGGGAAAGAATCAGAGCACGTGGAAAAGACTTTTGGAGTATAAAAGGATGAAGAAAGAGTGAAGAAATTACTTTGGCCTTAAGCCATTGTCAAGTAGATGTAGTTTTTAATGCTTTTCTTAGTTAAAATGTTTTTCAATCTTTTAAATGTTGTAATGTTTCTTAAATTAGTGTAATGAAAGTTTAATTTCAGTTTACTTTCCATTTTAAATTCAGTTTCAATTTTTGCTTTATTTACTTTAATTTTCAAGTCTTTTTAATTTCATGATAAGTAGTTGTTTTGTGGATTCTTTAGCTTGCATAAGCTTCTGACAAAAGCTCACTAAGCTTTTAGATTCATTTAAAACAAGTATAACCTTTAAATTCAGAAAAGTTCTAAAAAAAAAAATCAAAATCAGTCAATGGAAGTCAACTGTGGTTGAATAAGCAGTTCTGGGGTATAAGAAGCCAAGCTGGATGGTTTTCTGGTTCCTAGCTTGTTGACACCAAGCTAGGAGTGGTTTTTGGACCTTGGTACTCATTTTTCACCTTGATCACATGTAAGTCCTATTATTACCATTTTTACAAGTTTACTGTTTCACTATCTTTCATGCTCAGATTTTTATGTTTTCCTGTTTCTGTGATAATGTTTAATGTTACTATAAGTTAAAATAAGCAGTTAGTTCATTTAGAGTCACTTGTGCCTAGAATTGAAATGAATCAGTTGAAATAGCATAATCCTCATGTCTGAGTTTGATGTTGTTTTAATTATTGTTTTAAGTTTCATTAGTCATAATAAGTGATAATACAAGGCCTGGACTTAAGTTTGTGGTTTCTAATTGTGATTTGGTTTGAAAATCCTCATGACAGTCAACATAGAGGGTGTTTGGTTTATTGTGTTCAAAGGTTGTCTAGACCTTAGCATTGTTGGAAAGTTGTCTAAACTAGTCTAAATAACTCATACAAGTCATTAAAACAAGTTCTTACAAGCAAGAAAGTCAAAATTCCTTTGGATCTTAATTGTGCAGCCCACTGTTGGGATTTCAGAATATCAAACCTTGATTTTGTGTTCAAAAGTTAATAATCTTGTTATAATCAGTCTTAGTTCAACTTATAACAACATATTAAGTGCTCTAGATCAAATCAAATCTCAGTTTAGTCAACTTTTGGTTTTTCTCAAAAAGTCAAAAATCTCAATGGGTCATTTTTGAATAAACTTGGGATTTTTACTGTGGGTTCATTAGTGAGTTTCAGAGTATAAGCTTTGGAGGTATTGTAGTCTAGTTGGTGTAGAAAAATACAAAAATATTAGTTTTCCATTTATCAGCTTTTTAAGTGCTTATTTTCCATCTTATTTAGAGTACCTGTTCACAAATGATGCCCTGCACCACAGTTATGCTGTCAAATTCACAAGCTTGCAAAAGCTTGTGGATTTGACCTTAGCTTGTGTACTTGGCTTCTTTGTGTAGCCTTTGTGTTCTTTTTAGTATTTGCATGCTTGTTTTTACATCATCAGCTTATTCAGGTAGCTTAATTTAACCATTCTTTTTGCCCCATTTAGACCACTCAACTGAAGCCCACAGTTGAGTGGGTCTTGTTACTTAAGCTTCTAATAAGCTCCTTACTGAGCTTGAGATTGTGATTCTTGGCTTTGTGAGAAGCTAAGCAGTCCATCTCAATGTCTCAGTTCAAGTTGAGCTTATTAGAGCTTATTTGACAAGTCCTATAGAAGCTTGATGTTTGCCCATTCAACAATGGACTGCTTATGCAGTCCATTTGCACCATTTTCATAAGCCTCTCAAAAGCTCATCAGTGGGTCCCACTTGATGAGATTTGGCTTTTTGGAAACCCAACCAACCCATCTTGCTACTCCAATTTTCATTTTGGCATTTTTAGCTTATCCCGTCAGCTTAAATGGCCATTCAAAATAGTTGCAGGCCATGGTTGGGACTGTTTGGACCTACAGTGCACCATAAGTGCTTATTAGCTTATTTTGAGCTTATAGGTGATTGTCAGTGCTTATTCTTGTGTATTCTCACCATTTATACTTGTACATATATACATATACCTTTTGTTTTATATGTATAGCTCTTTTTGAGCTTATCATGAGCTTAAGCTCCAACAGTCAAGCCAAAAGCTTAACTGTTGGGCTCATAAGCTCATGCTATGCTTATTTCTTGGTTTGTATAGCTTATTTTTCATCACATATGTATATTATCAGTAGTACATTAATCCAGAAAACAGAAAACCAAAAAGAACTCAGTTTTAAGCTAAGTGATAGCTTATAGTTAGAAGCTTATTTGCCCATTAGCTTATTTTTGTACATAAGCTGCCATTTTTATATTTTTCTTTAGATCTTATATTTATTGTAGAATTTTGTAAAAAGTTTCAGATTTTTCTTTTACTGTTTAGTATTTTTAATAATTAAATATTAGTTTTTAATACTTTATAATAGTAAATAATTAATAATAAATAGGATAATGATGTAAAAAATACATTTTCAGTTTTAAAATTCATTTTATGATATTTTAGATTTTTCAAATTCTTTATTTCATTTATTTGAGTTAATTTTAGATTTTCTTATTATTTAATTCATTTTTAATACATTTAATTCATTTTTAATTAATAATAATTAATTTAATTGTGTAAAAATTTATTTTAATTTTCTAATAATTTTCTTATCTTTTTAGGATTCTAAAAATATAATTTTCACATTTGTGGGAGTTGTATTTGATAGAATTCACTTTTTATTTTGTTACATGTAAGTAATTGTCACATATACTTTCTTGTTTTAGGATTTTAAGTTTTCTTACACTTTTATAATTTGTAAATTATATAATAGGTTTAATAAACAAAATCACAAACATCAATTGTAATTATAGTGATAGCGTTTATTTAATAGATTTTATCTTTTATTTCTTTTTAATTTGCATTTAAGTTAGCCTAGACTTGTAAATCTCTATTATAGTTATAGTCGTTTTGTTTTTAAACGTTTACGTTTTAGTAACGTACGTTTGTATATCTTTTGTGTTTTAGGTCTCGATTGTACGTTTCTTTAATGACATAGTGGCAGAGCTATATGCTATTCACATTTCTAGTGTTAGTCAATCAGATTCCTGTTTTTGTACATTCGTGATCATATCATTTTATCACACAGTCGTTGTATTCAGGATATCACACCTCACCAGGACATAAACGATCTAAGGTTATTTTAATCCTTGGTAAACTTGCATTCCTCTCCCGGGCTGTCGCCCTTTTATCATCTGTCGCGGTTGACCGTTCTCAAGCGGTTGATTGGTGTGACGGAGAAATAAAAGAAGGTAGTTCGGGAGTGAATCACTTGTAACTTTTGCTTAGGCGTAAAGCTGGACTTACACGTAAGAAAGACTTACTCGTAACGTTTTCTTATGCGTAAATATTTACTCGTAAAAAATTACTCGTAATCCTTAGACGTAAAAAACTAGGTTCTTACGAGTAACTTTCCAAGTTACTCATAAATAGATTTGTAGATGAGTCCTTAGGCGTAAGATAGATAATGTAATCCCATGAATGTCATTCCATTTAAGTTTTAGGAGCGATTCCAACAAATACGCATGGTATAACAAACACACACACATACACACATACACACCTTTGGTTTTTACATCTTGACACACATTTAAACATAAGACTTTTATTTCTTTATATAATAGAGAATTAAGTTTACAAAAGAACTTATAACTGTATATTCTATAATCTCCATATTTTTGTAGAATTTCCTTTCGTCTTTTTAGGTCCTTCATGTTTCATTCTTGTTTCATTCTTCCTTTGTGGCCTTTTGGCAAATGGCAGCACCCATCTTGCAGGTGTTGATGTTGATGTTCTTAGCATTGCTATTTCTCGACATTGGCATGTTCATCATCTTGATGTCAAGAATGCCTTTTTTCATGGCTCGTTATCTGAGACTGGTTATATGCAGAAGCCTCCTGGTTTTTAGGATTCACAGCATCCTGATCATGTGTGTATTTTACAGATATCACTTTATGGGCTTAAACATGACCCTCGAGCTTGGTTTCAGCGGTTTGCAGCCTATGTGTTGAATCCGATCTAGGCTTGACTAGGATTAATAATAACATTGAAAATACATTGAACAGGTGAATAAATCAAAGGACAATGTTATTTGCAAGGTTTCTCGTCATCATCTCTACCAACTATTACAAACACGATAAGCCCCAATTCTACCAGATCAATGGTAGAACGGTTACTCAACAATAACAGGAATCAAAAGACCCTTGAGGTTTAGACCAACACAAACCTAACCTAGGCGTTTAGAGCACTACGCATGGTATAACACACACACACACCCCTTTGGTTTTTACATCTTGACACACATTAAAACATAAGACTTGTATCTCTTTATATAATATAGAATTAGGTTTATGATAACATCAAATAGTCCTGAATATTAAGTGTCAATTTCCCCCGATAATGCTTATAATTTATATCATTTATATGGATTTACGCTTGTTTTCTATTGTTTTCCACTTTCAGGTAAATTACGAGCATTGGAGCTAAAGAGACGCGGAATTGGAGAATTATCTAAAGAATTATAATAGTATGCTGATTTTGTAGAAGTTACGGCGTAACTCTTCTCTCACATTACGCCGTAACTATTGTGTGACTCAGAAAACCAACTTATCAGAAGGTTATGGCGTAACTCTTCCCAAAGGTTACGACTTAACTATATTAGATCAAATGAGGTTCCACGCCGCTGATACTTACGCCGTAACTGCTACATCAACTACGGCGTAACTATGTTTTATTGAAGACTACGGCGTAACCACTCATAAGGTTACGCCGTAACCAGCATATCTAGTGCAAAATACGATGAAATAGAAGGTTACGGCGTAACTCTGATATTAGTTACGCCGTAACCCAGATCTGGCTTATAAATACCCCACGAATTCCAGCATTTCTAATCATCCCATTCCACACACAACAATCAGAGAACGTGGAAAAAAGCTCAAGGCAGGTCTAGAGGAGCATACGAAGCTGTCTTCAAGGAAGAAATCACTCCCCAACGATAAGCATTAGCGTTTTATATTTATTTTACTTTCAATTCATGTAGTTCGTACCTTTGAATATTGAATTGGTTTGTATGATTAATATGAGCGGCTAAGCACCTCTTGGTGCTGGCCTAGTTATAATTCTTTAATTGTTTTGTTTGCGTTTACTTTACTTCCGTACAATTATTTCTAAGTGTATGCATGCATAGTTTATTGGTAGCCACCCTTGGTTCGGTAGTTTAGAATGGCGGTAGAGGCCAATTGCCTAGGAGATATGACCAACTGACCCTAGGTGAGCGGACTAAGACGGGAAGGGTAAGATATGACCAACTGACGACCCTTTCTACTTGTGCGATTTGACCAACTGATCACCTATCGTTTGGATGAACTTAAGAATTAGGGGGTGAGTGTCTAAGTTCCTAACGGTCGGGCACTCACTATTATAAATCTAGCATGTAGCGGTACTTAATGACTTGGCTTAGGGACCAGGAACAACATGACTTATGAGGGGACACCTGACTTCTCCTGTGGTGGCATCTTTCTGATAGGTTAGGGCGAATTGACCAAATGTTGTCCTCTCGACTTTGACCCCACGAAGTAATGGAGTAAGTAGACGTAGACATAACTAGCTAGGAGGATTAACTAGGTTAGCACCACTCTCCTCTATTGATTTCCCTTTATCATTTATCTGCTTTATTCTGCATTAGTAGTTTATATAATTAATTCCCTATCGAAACCATTATTAATCTGTGACACCTAGACTTAGTAATAATCCAACACACATAGCTCTTGGAACGACCTCGGCTTTACCGATTACTACACTACACACGACCGGGTACACTGCCCTTTAGTGCACTAAGGTAGACCATAGGTATAACGAGATATTATAAATATTAAGACCTGGTCAATAAAACCTGCATCAAGTTTTTGGCGCCGTTTCCGGGGAGTTATATTAGGATTAATATTAAGTCTTTCATTTCGTTTTAAACTTTTCTACTTTTCTCACGATCATAATTCGAGTTTTCAGGTACCATGGAAGTTGTTAACATTGATGACCTCACTCTTGCGGAATATTTGGCATTAATAAGGGAAGAACATGGACCAGGGATTGTTAGGCCAGCTATCGCAGAAGATGCTCAATTCGAAATCAAACCTCAATTCATGAGGGAATTACGTGCTAATCCCTTCTCTGGAAGCATCACCGATGATGCCTATGAACATATAAAATTGTCAGCCTATTCAAAATTCCCAGAGTCTCACACGATGCTATGATGTTACGAGTATTCCCTATTTCTCTTACGAGAGCTGCGAAAAGATGGGTTGATCGATTACCTGCTGGGACTGTCAACACTTGGCCTATTTTAAAAAAGTTTTTCATTCAGAGATACTGTCCTCCATCAAAGACGGCCAAGCAATTAGAAGAAATCGATAACTTCAAGCAAGAGGGTGATGAAACGTTATACCAAGCTTGGGAAAGGTATAACGAACTATTATACAAATTCCCTACTTATGACCTCAACAGCCAACAAAAGGTAAACGTCTTCTACAAAGGTCTGAACATCTCCTCAAGACAAATGATCAATTCTCAAGGACCGATTCCTGGTATGACACCCACTTTGGCTTTGGCAACTATTCAAAAGATGGAAGACCACTCTCACAAATGGCACAATGGAGGAAGCAACCGAAGTAAGAATGGAGATATGGAAGGCCTTGCAGCAATAAACAACAAATTAGAAAGCCTCAGAAGAGAAATGAAGAAGCTCAAGGAAAATGTGCATTCCATTCAAGTAGAGCGACATGGAACTCCACCTACTAAAGAATGTTCCTCCAACGAGGAAGTTAAAAGGGTCGTAGAAGTTAAATATGGAAGAGAATCCCCTTTTAACAATTACAATAATAACGGGCCCAGATATCGAGAAAAATCCCCTGGATTCTACACAAGAATCAACAACAATCCTCCTAAACCTAGCCTTGAAGAAATTATGCACAGGCACATCGAAGAATCTACAAAAAAGGGAGATAAACTCAAGGAATGGATGGTCAAAGTAAAGGAGGACACCAATATGAACCTACGTAACCAAGATGCTGCGATTAAAAGCCTCGAATCACAAATTGGGTAATTGGCTAAAAACCTTGAAACAAGTAATGCTAAAGCCATTGCCTGCAAGGCCATATTTGCGTAAGATAAAGCAAAGAAAGAGCAGTGCACATCCTCTATCACTAATGATCTTTCCGGGATTAACAACCTACGAGAGGATGATAAATCAGAAGACGACGAGGTCTTGCCAAGCCAACTTCCTGAGAAACAGCAATACCAGGAAAGTTTTCTTCTCCCATGCACTATTGGTAACATTAAGATTCCCGCATTAGCTGATTTAGGGGCCAGGGTAAACCTTATCTCTACCACTTTATTTGAAAAAATAAAATTTACCAATCTAAAAGAAACAACTATTATGATAGAAATGGTTGATTCCTCTAAAGCTGTGCCGAGGGGAATTGTGAATAATGTGCTTTTAAAAATTGGAAAATTCTTCTTCCCAACTGATTTTGTGGTTATTGACATGGGGAAGCGGGAGGCTTACAACTTAATTGTTAGAAGACCTTTTCTGGGCACTTGTAGGGCTCAAATTAAGGTTTTTGAAAAACAATTTTCTTTGGGGACTGAAAATGAATGAATAACTTTTAGTATGAAAGAGAATTTAAAACCAAAAGTTGAAATTTCAAATAATGTTGATGTTGTTAATGTTCAATCGCTAGATCCCGCTTTACACTCTAATCCTATTACTGATGATAGTAGAGAGAATGTTGATAATTGTAAGCAGAAACAGGAAGAAATTGTCCAAGGCATTGAGGAAACTCCAGCTCCAAACAAACATTTCAGCAACTCGATGTCAACCAAGGATAACGAATCAGTAACAGCATGGCCCTCGTATACTCGTCCTCAAAAATGTGAAAGAAAGGTGAATGAATGGATATACCCTCACAAGGGTACAAGATCCAGCATCAGTATCACTAGTAGTCTTATTGCTGAAGATGATGACCAGGGAAAATCATGTGATGAATGGCTTTCACATGAGTTTGGAACAGATGGCATCCATAATTCTACAAGGAAAAAAGGGTTCGACAAATGATTAAATGAGTACCAACGAGTGGTGGAAGTGGGCCAGATCCAAAGGCCACCATAGAGCCCCGCGGCTCTGAGTCTAACTTAAAGACTCGTAAATAAAGAAAAGTGCTCTTTTGGGAGACAACCCGAATTATCCCTTTCTTTTGTTTTATTTCTATTTCTGTAGGGTTTTGTGTTTTCTAACCATTTTTGCAGGAAACGAGGAAGTAATTACTGCTGCAGTTGCTGATCTGCTAGAGTTACGGCGTAACTCATGTATGTGATTATGCCGTAACCAATCTTTTAGGAGCAGAATTCTTGACACATTACCAATTACGGCGTAATACCATCTCAGTGGTTACGCCGTAACCACTCGCTTTGCAGCTTATGCCAGGTTTTGCCAGTTACGGCGTAACTCCCTCAAAAGAGTTACGACGTAACTTTCCTATGCTTTACATCTTTCATTTTGAAACACAATAACCTTGTATTAGTATTTTAAATGAACTTCGTGGGTGTGTTCCCTGTAAACCCTCACGAGACTTCACTCATCCACTTGGGACACCAAGTGGTTTAAAAGGCTTGTTGCATATGCTAAATGCAACCGTGTTAGGTTAGTTTTTCATTTTTCATTTTTTCTTTTTAGAATTATGCTTATCGGTATTGTGATTTTAGGGATTGAAGTTTGTTCATGATGCTTACTCGAAGGCACGTCTCTTTTTCGTGGGCCTTCTTTCTTTTTGGAGCAAATTTCAGGGAAGTTCTCGCTCTAATTATACTTTTCTCTTCACCTTTATTTAATGCTTAGTACAAAAGAGACTTTTTACAATTCAAGTGGGTGGACGGGAGTAGAATTATCTCTTGAACATTATTTTGCCCTCGTTTTCTAGTTTATTTTGAAAAATTATGCCATTTTTAAAATTTTGACATGTTTTTCTTAACCTAACTAGATTAGACCTTAGCCGAGCACATACAACCCTTGATATTATATGGTGAGATTAGCCTTATCCGTTTCCAATATTTTACCCCAAATCCACCAAATTATGAGTGTGCCGGTAGCTTGTCAACTTTAGAACTTGGCCTTTGCATCATTTCGAGACCATAGACGAGGTATGTTGAGTTAGCTCATTGTATTTGGACTTTTTAGTTTTAGAAGGCAATATTATAGGAATATCACCCAAACAGCGTACCATTGTGTGTCTATCGATTAGTCACCTCGACTTTTCGACTCCCATGTGAAACCCTTTTGTTGCACTTACCTTTAGTGCAAGATACCCCTAGATACACCCATTTGAGCTATTCCTTTCATTTTGTTAACCCGATATATTGTTTCGATACACCTATACACCTTAGCCTACCCTGTAGTCTTTATTTGTGATTAGGAAGTCATCATTTTCCTAAGTTCAAGGTTCGAGTGGAAAGGTTCAAAAATCACGCTTTCATCGACAACATTCCTGAAGATCATTGAAGACCCCCCGAATTCCCATTGTTCATCTCAAGTGGGGGGATATTATGTTATGTTATTATAGTTATGATTTGAAAAAAAAAAAGTTGTTATGATTTAGTTATTGTAAAGTGCGATGTTATAAGCACTATGTTATGAGCTTTATAGATTTAGTATCGAGGAGGCCACCTCGGTCACATTTGAATATTGGAGTTGGTAGTTATGCCAACAGTTGGAGAAAAGGTAGTGTGCCCATCACGACGTCCTCTAATGACACATCTACCTTATATTTCATGACCCGGTTTCTTGACTTCAAAGCTTGAACTTTGGGCGGACGGTAAGTGGTGATAACTTGGTTATAGATTTAGACTACCTGCTTGTTTTTCATTTTACACCATTTATATATCCCATGTCTTATCCTACCCTTTAGTCGTGAAGAGTATCTAGGTGATGCAGCGAGCAATCTTTGGTGTCTTGGCCATGGATTTGGTCATGTATCATTGATTTTGTCCACTTCGCCGTGACATGTTAGTAATGACGAGTCACCCCTTAACCTTTGTCGTGTCTACCCATATTGCCTTTGAAAATTGTTTAGCCCTTAACTCTAGTGGTGGAGATTTGTGTAACCGCCAAGCTTATGATAGAATACATGTTATGACTGTGCGATTGAGTGATCACCCCGAAATTGACACTTAGAATAGTTGAGAGATTTTAGTGTTTTGTTCCCCTTTCGTGAGGTGTTCGGCTTTGTTTTATTCTAGCATAAGGGATTTGTAAACTTATATTTTCCAGGTTATGGGAGATATCTTTTTAGGAATCTTTCTAATAAGGTCTACTTGAGGGCAAGTAGAGTTCAAGTGGGGGGATATTTGATAACATCAAATAGTCCTGAATATTAAGTGTCAATTTCCACCGATAATGCTTATAATTTATATCATTTATATGGATTTACGCTTGTTTTCCATTTTTTTCCACTTTCAGGTAAATTACGAGCATTGGAGCTAAAGAGACGCGGAATTGGAGAATTATCTAAAGAATTATCATAGTATGCTGATTTTGAAGAAGTTACGGCGTAACTCTTTTCTCACATTACGTCGTAACTATTGCGTGACTTAGAAAACCAACTTATCAGAAGGTTACGGCGTAACTCTTCCCAAAGGTTACGACGTAACAATATTAGGTCAAATGAGGTTCCACGCCGCTGATACTTACGCCGTAACTGCTACATCAACTACGGCGTAACTATGTTTTATTGAAGACTACGGTGTAACCACTCATAAGGTTACGCCGTAACCAGCAGATCTAGTGCAAAATACGATGAAATAGAAGGTTACGGCGTAACTCTTATATTAGTTACGTCGTAACCCAGATCTGGCTTATAAATACCCCATGAATTCCAGCATTTCTAATCATCCCATTCCACACACAACACTCAGAGAACGTGGGAAAAAGCTCAAGGCAGGTCTAGAGGAGCATACGAAGCTGTCTCCAAGGGAGAAATCACTCCCCAACGATAAGCATTAACGTTTTATATTTCTTTTACTTTCAATTCATGTATTTCGTACCTTTGAATATTGAATTGGTTTGTATGATTAATATGAGCGGCTAAGCACCTCTTGGTGCTGGCCTAGTTATAATTCTTTAATTGTTTTGTTTTCGTTTACTTTACTTCCGTACAATTATTTCTAAGTGTATGCATGCATAGTTTATTGGTAGCCACCCTTTGTTCGATAGTTTTGAATGGCGGTAGAGGCAAATTGCCTAGGAGATATGACCAACTGACCCTAGGTGAGCGGACTGAGACGGGAAAGGTAAGATATGACCAACTGACGACCCTTTCTACTTGTGCGATTTGACCAACTGATCACCTATCGTTTGGATGAACTTAAGAATTAGGGGGTGAGTGTCTAAGTTCCTAACGGTCGGGCACTCACTATTATAAATCTAGCATGTAGTGGTACTTAATGACTTGGCTTAGGGGACCAGGAACAACATGACTTATGAGGGGACACCTGACTTCTCCTGTGGTGGCATCTTTGCTGATAGGTTAGGGCGAATTGACCAAATGCTATCCTCTCGACTTTGACCCCACCTGAAGTAATTGGAAGTAAGTAGATGTAGACATAACTAGCTAGGAGGATTAACTAGGTTAGCACCACTCTCCTCTATTGATTTCCCTTTATCATTTATCTGCTTTATTCTGCATTAGTTGTTTAATTAATTAATTCCCTATCGAAACCATTATTAATCTGTGACACCTAGACTTAGTAATAATCCAACACACATAGCTCTTGGGACGACCTCGGCTTTACCGATTACTACACTACACACGACCGGGTACACTGCCCGTTAGTGCACTAGGGTAGACCATAGGTATAACGAGACATTATAAATATTAAAACCTGGTCAGTAAAACCTGCATCAGTTTACAAAAGGACTCAAAACTGTATATTCTGTAATCTCCATATTTTTGTATAATTTCCTTTTGTCTTTTTAGGTCCTTCATGTTTCATTCTTGTTTCATTCTTCCTTTGTGGCCTTGTTGCGAATGGCAGCACCCATCTTGCAGGTATTGATGTTGATGTTCTTAGCCTTGCTATTTCTCGACATAGGCATGTTCATCAGCTTGATGTCAAGAATGCCTTTTTTTCATGGCTCGTTATCTGAGATTGTTTATATGCAGCATCCTCCTGGTTTTTGGGATTCACAGCATCCTGATTATGTGTGTCTTTTACAGATATCACTTTATGGGCTTAAACAGGACCCTCGAGCTTGGTTTCAGTGGTTTGCAGCCTATGTGTTGAATCAGATCTAGGATTGACTAGGATTAATAATAACATTGAAAAAACATTGCACAGGTGAATAAATCAAAGGACAAGGTTATTTGCAAGGTTTCTCGTCATCACCTCTACCAACTATTACAAACACGATAAGCCCCAATTCTACCTAACCAATGGTAGAACGGTTACTCAACAATAACCGGAACCAAAAGATCCTTGAGGCTTAGACCAACACAAACCTAACATAGGCTTTGAGAGCACTATGCATGGTATAACACACACACCCCCCTTTGGTTTTTACATCTTGACACACATTAAAAAATAAGACTTGTATCTCTTTATATACTAGAGAATTAGGTTTACAAAAGAACTCATAACCATATTTCTATGATCTCCATCTTTTTGTAGAATTTCCTTTTGTCTTTTTTGGTCCTTCATGTTTCATTCTTTCTTTATGGTTTTGTACTTATCAACTCAAATATACGACCCAAAAATCTTCCCCTAATTGATAATTACAAAACCTTCGTTTTTTAATCTTCCATGAATGAAACAATCTTCCCCTTAAGCTCACCTCGTGAACTTAAATAACATGTACCACCAAGGATCTTCAAGTTGCAATTCTTCTTTGTAAAACTTCTACCCCTTTTTGTATTATCCACTAGGGGACTTTAAGTAGATGCAACTTTCATTTTGACAACCCCAAACCACTATCATACTTCCAATCTAGTCTTCCAATGTCTCGAATTACCCTCCATTAAGAACACCAAAAAGCTTACTATAAATGAACTCAAGACAAAGGAAACTTAAACCAGCAGTAGTAATAACGACTAGCAGTTGTAAAAATCTTCCCCCTGAATGGTGCATGTAGATGGTTAAATATTTTAACATTAAGATTCCCCTAAAACCCATATGTTAACCATCTCTTGAATGTAGACTCTATGTAATGATCACTGTTGAAGAAAACTAAGTATAACCAATTTGATGTAGAAGTAGAACAACCCAAACTTGTGTCTTATGTCTTGCACTATCTATATAACTATGAACTAATACGAACTCCATACAAGTATACCGCAATCTCTTGACAAAATCCTCATCTTAAATGAGACACTGTGCACTACAATGTAACTCCATTAAGTGATAGCAAAGACCTATTGCTAGATTCGTCAAGTCTTTGTCACAACATTGAAAAAGCAAGAACAAGTTATCTCCTGCTAAAAGATATAATAAGAACACGCATTTGTGATATTCCACTTCAACTCCAAATAAGTGATGATCCATCTTCTTCGTAACCATTTAAACCCATAAATACGAGCCTTTAACCTTGTAAGAACGAATAAACCAAAAGAAATTTTCGAATAACTAACCACCCTAGTAACAAACACCATGTAGTATCATCCATGAACGAGCACCATCCTCAATAGGTAAATGACTACAATAATATTTGTGACCAGGTAGTAGTAATAAGGAAGAGCAGTTATTTGGTTGATAAGTAAGAGCCATGTAGAAAGTAGAAAGCTTCCCCTTAACATGAACATGATAACTACTTCAAGCAATATGTCACACAAACCTGAAATTCATCTATCAAACATCTTTTCATCCAATTTCATATTCATATCACTAACTTATGTGTGTGTATAACATCTTCAAACATCTCTTAGATAAACCGAGAAACAAATAAACCTTTTATTGTCGACACATAAACCAATACCAGATCGCGACCAATCAATAACCAAACGACAAAAAGTAATGAACTAACAACATTAGCAAACCCTTGTTAATAGTAAATTTGAACTAGGGTTCATACTAGTCGCACCTCCAATAAATCACAAACAATGTTGAGCATCCAAACGTGAACAATAGAAACTTCAATAATCATAATATCTTGCAAGCCCATATACTATGAAAGGTTGAATCTCAGCGCATCTACTTATCTTTCCAATAAGAATCTTTACACCCAAGAAACATGATGCAAGAATAATTAATAAATAGCAGTCATGAATGGAGCAACATTAATAGTAGACAGACAGTAGCTAACAATATAAAATAATCCATGAAGCCCTAATTGTTGCTCAATTTAACCATAACCAACACCTTTACATAGCAATTAGGGTTAATAATCAAATGAGCGCTAGCACTTTCTACAAAATTTTGTTCAAGTACTGCTACAATTTCAATTATCTTTGCAAGTGTAAAGCATTGGAAGCATGTAGCAACACAAAATATTGAGAGCAGTAGTAATTGTACGAGCAGCATAATCAGCAGCATACTAAAGTTCCCAACACTCAGCAGTACAAACCAAGCATAGCAAGATTAACTTGGACGAGCAGTAGTAAATGTCAACAAACTAGTAGCAGTACTAAAATCCATAGCCAGCAGTACAAAATAACTTCGAGCAGTATTAACTGATAATGCTTCTTCTGGCAGTACTAACTTCTAAATCATACATAAGTAGCAGTACTAACATGTGAGGGCAGTTCTAACATATGAGCAGCAGTATAAACTGAAATCACAAGCAGTAGTACTAATTGAGTAGGGATAGCAGCAGTACAAACTGAATTCATACAAGAGCGTAGCAGTTGTAAGTCTGAACATAGAGAGACCCTTTAAGAGAATTAGGGTTTGAGCTTGTCTTATCACCAATAAATTATAAAACTGGCAGCACTTCGTTATCACAGTCACACCAAAAAGGAGAATTTCTCCAAAAGGCTAGTAAAGTTACACCTAATCATAGCTCGAACACCATTCTTCAAAACGTGTTTCCAACATTGAGGGTTTCAAACAGATGAAGATAGCAACAACAATTGTTAATGAGATTCCAAACAGTTCAGATGAGAACATAAACCCTAGACATTAGGGTTTGTATACGCCCCAGCAATAATCTTTCTAACAAAAAAAGACGTTAATTAGGGTTTACCAAGAAATTATCCTGATTACAGTAGCTTTAAACATCAAGTTGTCATTCATAAGTATTAAGAGCATCCAGATTGAAAGTTAGTATTACAATCTTGATCGCGACAATAGCAATAATAACCAAAAACCTTATTAACTGATCATACAACCCAAATCAAGCAGCTTCTTGTGGATCCAATACCTTTATTTGCCAAATCAAAAGCTCCTAACCAACTTTCATAACGAATGAATCCAGCAGAATAAGAAACCAAGTAATATTGAAATCCTAAAACCCTAAAAATTCAGAAAATTATACCTTTCTCTGCAGCAGTTGTCATGAATTAATATCTTACAATCTAGAGCTTAGATTGAAGATCCCTCCAGTAAGAATGTTCCTTGTCATACCAAGAACCTTCAATAAAAATTCTGTCCCGATCCAACGGTTAACGAATGAGATATCGTCTTTGAAAAACATCCCTGCAGAAAGATACGAATTTTGAAAACCTAATTCGAAGTTTTTCTTCTTAAAAAAAACTTGTAGATCCTAGATCGAGAGCCACCAGCCTCTGATACCACATGTCGAATCCGATCTAGGCTTGACTAGGATTAATAATAACATTAAACAAACATTGCACAGCGGAATAAATCAAAGGACAGTGTTATTTGCAAGGTTTCTCATCATCATCTATACCAACTATTACAAACACGATAAGCTCCAGTTCTACCTGATCAATGGTAGAATGGTTACTCAACAATAACAGGAATCAAAAGATCCTTGAGGATTAGACCAACACAAACCTAACCTAGTCGTTTAGAGCACTACTCCTGGTATAACATACACACATTTGGTGTTTACATCTTGACATACATTAAAACATTAGACTTGTATCTCTTTATATAATAGAAAATTACATTTACAAAAGGACTCATAACTGTATTCTGTAATCTACATCTTCTTGTAGAATTTCCTTTTGTATTTTTAGGTCCTTCATTTTTAGGGTTGTATTTTAGCACAGTCGTTGTGACATGTCACTATTTATTTACAGACAGGGGACGGATACTGCTTACTTGCTTTTGTTTGTTGATGATATTGTTTTGACTGCATCCTCTACAGCTGTTCTTTGACGTATCATTTCTTCTTTGCATGCGGAGTTCTCCATTACTAATTTGGGACATCTTACGTATTTTTTGGGGGTTTCTATGACACGTAATACTTCTGGGATGTTCTTATCTCAACAAAATTATGCCACTGAGTTTCTTGAGCGTGCTGGTATGCTTACTTGTAATCCATGTCATACTCATGTTGACACAGATTCTAAGATTTTAGCTGATGGTGATCCGGTTTTTGACCCTACTTTATATCTCAGTCTTGTAGGGGCCATATAGTATCTCAGTTTTACTTAGTCTGACATCTCCTATGTCGTACAACAGGTTTGTCTCTTTATGCATGATCCTTAGGAGCCTCATTTATTCGCTCTTAAAAGGATCTCGTGGTATGTTCGTGGCACGTTACCTTATGGTTTGCAGCTCTATTCATCTACGACATCTTCTTTAGTTGCCTATTCAGATGCAGATTGGGCTGGTTGTCCCACTACACGACGGTCTACTTAGGGTTATTGTGTATTTCTTGGCAACAATCTTTTATCTTGGTCTTCGAAGAGACAATTTACACTCTCTCATTCCAGTGCTAAATATGAGTATCGTGGTCTTGCCAATGCGGTTGTTGAGACTTGTAGGTTGCGTAATCTTTTACGTGAGCTTCATACGCCACAATCTATGGCTACACTTATTTATTGCGAAAATGTGAGTGCTGTTTACCTCTCTTTTATTCCCGTGCAGCATCAACGCATGAAGCACATTGTGATTGACATTCACATTGTTCGTGACTTAGTGACCACCAGTCACATCCGGGTTCTTCATGTCCCGTCTCATTTCCAGTATGCGGATATCTTCACCAAGGGATTACCTTCTATTTTATTTTTTGAGTTTCACACCAGATTGAGTGTTCGTTCCTCTCCCACTCAAACTGCGAAGGTATATTAGTGGACGTTAATATTGGCCCAAAGGCCTTGTGTGTATATTGGATGTATTTCTTAGGTTTAGACCCATTTGTATATGATATATTGACATCACGTTATAACTATTATGATCAAACAATACAAGGGTTTTACAGCTAGTTTGAGTAAGTTGTTGTTTTCAAACATTCACACTCCTTAACTAGTTGGTGAGATATTATCGTGATTATTCCACAATATAAACGAAATGAGTCGAGCTTTTGTCAAGTAACTGAAGCTCGAACCAAGAAAATGAACATAAAATATTTAACAAGTAAATATCGAGCTTATGTAGACTCGACTTGAGTTATTGTCGAGTTTTTCAAGTTTCTACTTGATATATATATATATATATATATATATATATATATATATATATATATATATATATATATATATATATATATACAAGACATGACTTATAATTATTTGTTTGTTGTTTTTTGTTAACTTTAATACATTTTTAAAAATTGTCAAACAATATTATAAAACAATGTGTTGGGAAGAATGATAATCAATATCTGTCGAAGGCTATAAAAGAATTATCACATTTCTTGGTTCATGGTCTTAAATGTAATTCTTGCTGTACAACACTATACTTGTGTTACCGTATCTAACCAAAGTACGCAATGATGTTTTTCCATTCTTCCTCACTATCCTTATGCTTCTGACCCATCTTTGTAGTCAAAATCATGTAATTATTGGTAAACATCTATGTATGGCTTCTCTACTTATCCGTGTTTATTCTAAGCGTGCACTTATAATCATTTAAAATAGATATGACAGTAGATATTGATCTAGATTTAGTCTTAATTCATACCTCACCATCAATGGTTTTTGGTGGCTTAATGATCTTTGGTGTACCTTATACACATGCTTAAAAAGTAAAGAACTTAATGGGTCGTATTAAATCTTAGTAACAATCAAAACCGTGCTTAATTTTTTTAACGTTTTTTCAATTAACAAATAGTTTATTTTTATTTTTATTTTTTTTCTATAATTATGGTTAGAATTTGACTATAAAGTGTCTCAACAAACGGACATCACTCATACTTAAATTAATAACAATGTTAATCCGAACTTTAAAGCATCGTAAGATATTGAGACAACACATATGATATAAAAATAACACTTTGTATGTGAGTATTCAGACAAAACAGTGGTTAAGTAATATATAATACTAATTAACTAAAAAAAGAAGTGGTCAATCAAGTTAAATGCTCAGTGATTAACTACATATTTTACAACATTGATTACTTAATTGTGGGGAAGTAACAACTGAAAAACACTAAAAGACCAACTAAAGACGATACAGAAAACAAACTACCAACTTTAATTTGAAGATTATTATAAATTAACTCCCAAAAGACATTGATGGTCTAATTTGTTTGGAAGAGAACCTTAGTAAGGCATATATAATACGGAGTATAAGTCTACTTGAATCAACCAACCTAAACAAAACTTGTAGCAATTGGTTGACGCTCAACAATCATATCTACCAATGGTGATGGACTTGGGAGCCTAACAGAATTCTAACTATCTCCAACTCTCAATCCTTAGGTTCATAAATATGTAATATGTGATGGCTGCTACCATAACAGGCGCAGCATAGGGTTCGCGTAAAACGGTACTAAACCGGGTAGAGAACCGTTTAAATTTAAAAAGTAAAAAGTAAAATTCCAGTTTTGATCCATTAATCCACTGTGACAGCAACTATTTTTCAGGTAAATGGTCGTTTCCGAGCACTTTCAAACAAAAATGTGTGACAAAACGCGACCAATAACATAATAAACATAACACCAACTTATTTGTAACTTACAAACTCCAAAACTACCATAAATTTAGCAAAATATAAGTATCAAAGTAGATTCACGAAGCACTATAGGTCACTAAAGACCATGTGAAACACTTTCGTGTACCTTTACATCATATGAGAAATTTTTCATTTTTTTCTTGTAATCTGTCTTTGTTATATGAAAGTTCATCCACTAAAATAGAATCTTCTCGGGGTTGTAGACTCATAAGCTCCTCCACATCCTGATAGGGTTAATAGAAAAGAACTACAAAGGTATAAGACTCATTTGTTGCACATTTACATATCACGTTGCTCAAACATGAAAGCAATGATTTCTATAGTAACAGAAACTTAGAATTCTCGTATTTCAGAACCAATGGAGTAGTCTGTTGGGTTTTTGGTTCCTTGAATCAAGAATTATTCTAAGTACTGAAACTACGGACAGAGTTGATATAACCACGGACAGAAGAATGGAACCACGGATGAAGACAAACCGCGGCTAGTAGTTTTGTGTAACCACTTATAATGTAATGAAACCACTGCTAGTCTTGTATAGTCCGTTTAGTATTATGTATTAGATAAATATGGAAAAGATATTTATCTTGTAGGTTACGTATTGTATTATGTAAATGACTCCTTAGCCTATAAAAGGAGGTCCTAGGGTAGATTAGATATACGTATGTTTTATATCTAAGGTCGATACACTTCAAGGTTGTAAAACCCTAATACTGGTTAGAGTATTCCTATTAATAATAATATTGAGGTGTTGAATGTTCATTGTTCTTCTTCTTAAGATTAAGTATTAAATTCCGCGTAATACTTAATAAGTTCTTGTTTAAAGTCAGTTTCTATATTAGATCGTTTGCTCAACTGGGATCAACAAGTGGTATCAAAGCTTGTGATCTAGAAACTGTAATCAAGAAGAAGTCAAGTTAAGTTCTATTCAAGCAAGTTAAGATGTCTGACTAAACACACATGGTTACTGCTTCAAAGGTGCCCTTGCTCAAGCATGGTGAGTACCAAATCTGGAGAATGCGAATAAGGCAATATATTCATATGATTGATTATACTCTCTAGGATGTTGTGGAAAAAGGTGATACTCTTCCTAAGAAGGGTGAAGATGGCAAAGAAATCTCCATTGTTAGTGAGATAGACAAGGCTAAGAGAAAGATGGAGATTAAAGCTCATAGTATTCTCTCTATGGGAATACCTAATGAATATGCTTTGGACTTTGAACAATATGAGTCTGCTAAGGAGCTTATGGATGCTATAGAAACAAGGTTTGCTGGTAATGAAGCTACCAAGAAATCAAGGAAAAATATGCTCAAGCATAAGCTTGAAAACTTCAACCGAGTGGAGAAAAACTAGATGGCACCTATAACAGACTTCAAAATCTTATCACCAATTGAAGTCGATGGACTACAAAGTTGCTCAAGAAGATATTAATCTAAAGTTCATCGAAGTTTATCACCCGACTAGGCTATGCATACTGTTGTGTGGAGGAACAAGGATGACTTTGAAAAGATGACACTGGACAATCTCTACAACAACTTGAAGGTATATGAGTCTGAGAACAACATTGCTGGTACATCTTCATCTAGCCAAAACATTGCTTTTGTTTCCACTAATCACAAGAATTCACAAGATGTATCCACTGCTGCCTATGGTATAACCACGGCTATTGCAAACAATACCACTGTTAGTGATAATGTCAGTGATGGTGCAATTTGTGCTTTTCTTGCTGATTTAACTACCAGTGTTCTTGTTTTGAATCAAGATCTAGATCAAATTGATCCTGGTGATCTTGAGGAGATTAATCTTCAATGGCAAATGGCAATGTTGACTCTTCAAGCAAGGAAGTTTCTGAGAAGGACTAGAAGACAGGTCAAGTATGATGGTAAAAGAAGAGCTGGGTTCGACAAAAGCAAGATGGAGTGCTTTAACTGCAAGAAGAAAGGTCACTTTGCAAGGGAATGTCGAGAACCTAAGAGGATTGAAGGCATCAAGAAGACCACTGAAGAGTCTGCTCCTTCTTCAGCATTGGTGGCTCAAGTTGCTCTTGGTGATTATGACTGGAGTGATGAAATTGAAGAAGGACCCAATGCTGCTTTTCTTGCTAGTGAAGCTTCAAAAGAGCATAAATTTGCTCTTATGGCCTATGCTTCATCTTCTGGTTCAGATTCTGAGGTATCAAATGATTCTTAAACTTCTACTTGTTCTTTTAAATCATGTCAAGATAACCTAGAATCTCAAAAAGCTATCACTGAGAATTTAAGGAAAGAAGTAGGAAGATTGTCTCTAGATAACTTAGGTTATAGAGTTGGTCTAGAAAGTGTTGAAGAAAAGCTAAATTACTGTATTAAATGTGAGTTTGAGTATGTTGATAAAATTAATATACTTGGTGGTGAAATTGATCTTAAGGATAGAGAGATTAAGATGCTTAAAGAGAAACTAGAAAAGGCTGAAAGTGTAAAGGAAGAAGCCCTAAAAGAAAAAGAAAAACATGTTGTTAGGGTTGCTAAAACACATATGCTTCGATCTAGTAAATAAGCCAATAGGTCAAAAATTGTTCCGGATGGTACGGTCTTGGTTACAATAATATGCCCCCACCATCTCTTATGAAACATGCACCACCTTCTAAAGAACTGTCATTTAGCAATGAATTCAGTTTCAATAAACCCAGTAGGTGAAACTAGTAATGAATCACCTAAGATAGGTTCGATAAGTCATCGATGCTCCCATTATCGAAGATTGGGAATCAGATTCGAGGAAGATAGATCTGAATCAACACCTGAGAAGATAGAACCTCTTAAGGAAGTTGATACTAAGCAAGCCAACCTTGTGCCTAGATTTGGAGCTCAAATTGCTAAGAAAGTAGTAGAGTACAAGGAAGTACCTAGGGAACAGATGAAAAGATATATACCTAGGGGAAACCAGAGAAACTTCAATGGACTAATTTTAAATAGGTTAGGAGATGAGTTTCAATGTGTTAAAAAGTCTTGTTTTTCATGTGGTAGTTTTGAGCACTTACAGAGAAACTGTTATAAAAATAGACCACAAGTTTGGAATCATTGGAAGAGGGTAAATCACCAAAACTTTTCAAAGAAAACAAACCCTCATCCTAACAGAAACATGATTCCTAGAGCAGTGTTAATGAGGAATGGGAATACAAAATCAATTGCCATTGCTGCTCCCAAATGGGTTCCAACCACTACTAAGCAAAGTGTAAACACGGCTAAGCAAAATCAAACCACTGCTAAGCTAAATATCACCACAAATAACAAAGAAGTTTTAAAAATTCCAAAGGTGATAACTGACACAATGGTTGGAAATCATTTTTATGCTGTAAAGGCCTCAGCTAGTTGGCAATGGAAACCTAAGACCAAGGTTTTGCATCATGTTAACTGTGCATCAATGGACCTAAACAAATTTGATTAAATTGATGCACATGGCATACCCAAGTCAGTATTGGCTTGGGTCCACAAAAGGAACTAATTTGTTTAATTTCATGTGCAGGGCAATCTACAAGATGAGCTAAAAGACAAAGGAGTTTTTGATAGTGGTTGCTCTGGGCACATGACTTGGGATGGGAGCAACCTGGAGGATTTTGAAGCTTTTGATGAAGGATTTGTGTAAATTGGAGCTTATGCTGTCTTTAGCTGCTAATGTTTGTTAAAAAAAATAAAAAAATAAAAAATAAAAAAAATAAAAATAAAAATAAAAATTGTTGTGAGAATCCTTCATCTTTTTGTGAGATATCCTTTGTTTTGACACAGATTTGCTTGCCGTATCTCTTTGTGAGATATTCTTTGTGAGATATCTCTTGGTCAACTGCTTGGAGTGACACATTGTATCCACTGATAGTGTGTTTCAAACCGCGGACAACAATTCTGAAACCTCTGATAGAATGCTGCTTATTTTGGATACTACAGGGGCTGTTTGGTAACTTTGGCAAAAGCATATTTATCTCCCCAAAATCACGGATGGATCATTCAATTGGTCTTCAAATCACTTCAAATTGGCGCTCTGCATTAACCCTAATCACTTTCCTTTGCATAATTCAGATAACCCACGTCTTACCCATCATCAAAAACAATGGCGACCCAGTACTCCACCACACATAACCTTGTTGCTAATCTTGTCAAGAATGCTAGATCTGAAGGTTTTCATCAAATGATTGATTTCCTTCTTCACAGTTCTATTCACTATGCCTTAACCGTTACTCCAACCATTCTTCAAGCCTACATACATCAGTTCTGGAGGAATGCTAAGCTTGAAGAGGTTGATGGAATAGAAGTGTTTAGCACTGTTGTGGATGGGAATGCTATTTCAATTACTAAGGAGATCATTAGAGAGGTTTTAAAATTTGATGATGCTGATAGTATTGATAATCTTTCAGATCTTTGAGATTGTTGCTGGTTTAGAAAGATTAGGCTATACACACAAGGGTGCTAAGGTACAATTTTTTAAGAGTTTGTTTTCACCACAATGGAAGTTTTTGATTCACACCTTGTTGATGTGTATGAGTAATAAGACCACAGGGTTTAATGATTTTCCTTCCAAAATTGCTACTGCTATTATTTGTTTGTCTGATGGAAGGAAGTTTAATTGGTCTAGGATGATTTATGAGGGTCTAGTACAAAACATTAGGAAGAAGGGTAAATACTATTTATATCTTAGGTTTGTTCAACTAATTGTGGAAGGTCAAATAGAAGAACCTGTTGAGCATTCTAGGGAGTATGAAGTACATCATATGCTTCCTAAGGTCTTTGCACATATGAGGAATCAGCCACAAATTTACAAATTAGGGATGTTCCTTTATTTCCACATATGCTTGCTTTTCCTGCTGATCCTGAGTTTGATGAAGGTCTTGAATCTCAATCTATAGTCACTGAACCCACTGTTAGTACAACTGAACCCCCTGCTAGTGCACCTCAAACCACTAGTAGTACACTTGCAACCACTGTTAGTGCAACTCATCGTACTTCTAGTCAAACCCAAACCACTGTTAAACCAATTGTATGGACTAGGAGACTGAAGGGCACCAAGCTACCTCAGGCTGGTGTTAGTGGTGTTGATCATGAAGCTGTCACATGGAGTGGAGGTGACATGATTGGAAGGGCTTCCACTTCGATTCATGCTTAGATGATCGAGGATAGTGGAAACATAATTAAGACCCAACCTTTGGCAACTCTTAATGTGGAGAGTTTCTTGGAACTTAACACAGGTGGAGGAATCCCTAGCCAACTGGCTACTAAAGGGTGCATAGATGATCAGGCAAGGTCTGGTGCTATGTTTACTTTATCCAAGGATTCACCTCTCGGAGCAGTTAACACAGCTCGAAGTGATGAGGATAGATTGGAACATGAAACTGAATTGACGGATCCTAAGTTGGTACATGATGACTTTTCCAATGAACCACCTCTCGGACCAGTTCACACAGGTCGAAGTGGGGAGGATATTATTGAACGATTTAATGAATCAACGGCCAAATGTACCAAATTGGAGGATATAGTATCCAGTCTTCAGGAGTTTGTTGTATTTCAGGGGAAAGATATTAAAAGACTGAAGCACAGGGTATTGGTGTTGGAAAAGATGAGAAGGCCTGTGGTTGCTACTTTAAGGCAACTAAGGAGAAAGAAAAAGAGGGTGGACTCCTCTCCAGCTCTGAATGTGGAGAATGTATCCAAACAGGGGAGGAGTGATGGCATGAATTCAGGGGAGGCTGTAGATGTACCTATGGAATATGTTGGTAGTGGAGATCAAGAATTTTTGGTATCTGATAAAGCTGGGAATGAGGTTGTTCTTGAAAATTTGAAGAATGTGGTAGAAGATGAAGTGATGCAGAACACAACCACTGCTAGTGTGTCTGCAACCATGGATAGTTTTCTTGAAACCACTGCTGCAGTTTCAGAAATGGCTATTGTACCCACTGCTATTCTAACTACTTCCACCATTGTTACAACCATCTCTGTATCACCACCTAAAACTAAAGAAGTTGAAAAAGAAGCTGCAAGTACATTGGTTAATCTAAGTAAAACCTCAGCTAGTTGCACATCCATCATTGCACATGTTTCATCTATTAAATCTACTGCAACCAAACCCAAAAGCAAAAGTTTAGTTATTGGTGAACCTTTAAGAAAGAAGGTAAATCAATCAGTTGTTGGAAAAGGTAAAGGAGTTGCAGAACCAGAATTGAAATTTAAAAGTAAAGCAGAACAGGTTGCTTATGATGAAGAGGATGTAAGAAAGATGTTAGTGAAGAACAAGCGTGTTTAGAGAAAAGGAAGCAAGAAGAAGAGGAAGCTAGTCAGAAATGGTTAGCTACATGGTTTGAATCACAAAACTATCTTCAAGCTTCTCAACAAATACATGATGAGTATACTGCACAAGAATGGGCATTGTTGGATGATGATGAAAGAGCTAGACTTTTGGGTGAATGGGCAAGGAAGATCAGTAAAGAAAGGAAACAAGTTATAAGAAAGAAACCTCCTACCATTCCACAGATGAGGAATGTATTGATGAAGATTATTAAGAATTCAGGAATACATATTTCTGATAATGTTAGTAAGTGTTCATTTGAAAGAATTCATGAGATTTATCTGAGATGTATGAAGATTAATAATAATGATTTCTTTCCAATGAATTCTGAAAAAGAAAAGGAGTGGATTCTAAGCACACAAAAGAGAAAATCTGAGGTTCAGGAGACATCTGATTCTAAAAGATTGAAATTAGTTGAAGATGGTAATCAAATTATTTCTTATGAGTTTGAGCTTAATGGAAGTGAAGGATGTTGGAAAATTCAAAGACTCAACAATGAAGTTTATGAGTATAATAAATTTTCACAGATGCTTCAGTATTGTGATAGAGATGATTTGATGAATCTTTGGATACTTTATAAGAATAAGTTTGGTGAAGAACATCCAAATGATTATCATGAGAGGCTGGTTTATCATCATTTGAAGATTTTATTTGAACCTACTCATGATGAACCTGAATGGAAAGGACTCTACAATGGTCATGTTACAAGATGGTTTTTATATCAAACTTGTGGAGTTCATGTTTTAACTGTTTCTGTAGAAGTTATTCATATGCTTGTAGAAGGTGATTATCCTCAACTGAATAAGTATCCAGGAATTATTGCTCAGATGATGAAGCCTGGTATTATCAAGATGTTGTTACCCTATGATGGTCAAGCTCACAATTTGTTGCTGAAGTATGAGAACATTCTTAAATCTAGTAAGTGTTTGGCTACATCCTCCAATTCAGATGTTTTGAGCTTAAAGGAAACTTGAGAATTCGGTTTGAATGTATCAAGTTTAGGGGAGGATTGTTGGGTTTTTGGTTCCTTGAATCAAGAATTATTCTAAGTACTGGAACTATGGACAGAGTTGATATAACCACGGACAGAAGAATGGAACCACGGATGAAGACAAACCGCGGCTAGTAGTTTTGTGTAACCACTGATAATGTAATGAAACCACTGCTAGTCTTGTATAGTCGGTTTAGTATTATGTATTAGATAAATATGGAAAAGATATGTATCTTGTAGGTTACTTATTGTATTATGTAAAGGACTCCTTAGCCTATAAAAGGAGGTCCTAGGGTAGATTAGATATACGTATATTTTATATCTAAGGTCGATACACTTCAAGCTTGTAAAACCCTAATACTGGTTAGAGTATTCGTATTAATAATAATATTGAGGTGTTAAATGTTCATTGTTCTTCTCCTTAAGATTAAGTATTAAATTCCGCGTAATACTTAATAAGTTCTTGTTTAAAGTCAGTTTCTATATTAGATCGTTTGCTCAACTGGGATCAACATAGTCTATTGAAAGAGGCACATCCTTAAGTAGATACGTGAAAGAATGTTCCATTACCTGGTTATCACAAACCAATTCAACCATTTGAGGAGTCTTTTCCGAATCGAGGTCTACCAACAATTGTATTTGTAGTGTGTAAGGTCTGCAATCAAAATCTCAGAGAATCAATACATATATGTTTCTTTTGTGTGTGATGTGTAAGGTTTCAACTATATCTCCCTGATAAGGAACTGAAAAACTTGACCTTAAAAAAAGATTATTACAAAAGAAGGTGTACATTACCGTTATCAGGTTTTCCAAAACTGTGCATCACCAATAGCTTACTCGAGTTTCTAAATCTAGCTTGTGGAGATTATACTGAATTGAGAGTTGGTACCACAGCAAGTTCGTCTGACCAATATCCGTTAAGTTTGAGGCTTATAACATGAATAGTTATTTGTTGCAGCGTACACCTTTCCATAAGCAGCGGCCATGTGAGCTTATATGACTACTCCAAGAGAGTATGCCATAATCATACACTAACCCATTTTAAAATTGGAGTGCTCTTCGCTCCTTCTCAATGCACCGTGTTTTCGCAGACTCTATTCTAGTTACGCCAAAAAGAAAGTTGGTGCAGCATATGAAAAGGACAAGTAAATACATGGTTAAATTTATGCAATAGCCTTCTACTTTTACCCGTGGTGATGCTTTGATATATGTTGTAAAGGAGGGAATCCTATAAGTAGTATTTCTATTCAAACCAAAAGTCAAGTCAGGATGTCTGATAATACTATTTTCAGATGTATTCGATTTTTATGATCCTATTCAACTCCTAACATTTAGTAATTAATATTAATAAGTGTGCTTTGGATTTTCCATCCTCATGCTGATTGGGTTATGGTTCCATGATCATGGCCTCATGGATTCTCAAAGTTCTCCATCAACTTCATCATTGATCGACTGATATTGACTGCTACACCCAAACATTAGACATTAGAAAAGCCCTTTTGGTCATACCGTCTTAATGGGACCATCGAAATAGATTCAAATTACCTTTTTTGCTTGCAATGTTGGCTAAAAGATGATCCCCATAATTTAGATGTTTGATTAAAGTGTTTCGCGTCAACCCATCCCATTGAAACCTACACAAAAATACCATTATGACCCATACCCGACACAGCTGACCTGCCTACTTTTTAAACTAAAGGTAACATCATAATGATGAAGACCACAAGAAAACAAAATAGACGTGAAGAAGCAATGCTAACCATATTTCTGGACACGATACTTTATAATGTCATCTGATTCATACATTGAAACTCCTGTATTTGGATCTACCTGTAGCAAAAAACAATATGAAGACAATGTCATTCGTCATATTTATTTATGCCTTTTATGCACCTCTATTTCCTTCTTTGTACTTGCATTATACAAACTGAAACTGTGGATACTTATCAGGTTATATTGAGAAAATTAGATAAGATACTGATACGAAAGGAGTATCAGCATATACCATGTAAGGAAACATTTGTTTACCACCCATCTGACCAACCTTGGGACCGAAATTTGGACCATTTCTTGGGAATGGATGGTATATATTGATGCATTGTTTAATTTTTTGTAATTGAATATCATTAGCCACTTGAGATGCGTCAGGAGTTGACTTCTAATGGTGGTAAATGCATCGTTGTTGCTCAGCCAGTCCTTGAAGGTTTGGAAGTATTATTTTTAGTATATATGGAGCTTGCAGGAATGATATTGATATATTTCTAATGTTGATACCCGTTATTTTCATAATTGTTTTCCTCATGGATGGTTTATGAAAGAGTAGTCCTGATGTTGCCTCCTCAGCAGCAGCATTTGCAGCTTCAGTTTTACTAAATTTCTCTTCAACAACAGCCGTGGTAGCTTCATTCATCTGGAAATTCGTACATCTGTCACTTCTTCCAATATCAACCAAATCCACATCAGTACCTAGTGGCTTCTTTCGAGCAAGAGCTTATAAGATCATCCCACTCTCATCTTCATTCGATAGAGGGACATACAATAATTTACCAAACTGTCTAAGCCATAAAATCGCTCGGTCCATCACCTCTGGCCTAGAAGGCATATCAACAAATCAGAAACTATTAGATAGGAGAGTATATTAGTGGCCAAATCGAGTACTTTTGGTGTGGTCTAAACTGATCATGTTTACGCAATTCTTTTTTATAGGATTATGTTATAAACTATAAATAGTTAATCTGACAAATAATATATAACTTTGAAGAAAAAAAGTAGAAGGTTTAACGCAGTTGAAATAAACTTTAGAATAATTTTGACATGTTTCTTTTAAGGAATTTTTTTATTTACCTCTTTGACCCGTTAGGCTTAGAAAAATGTCCTGAATCAACCCAGCCATTATTAAATGGGTTAGAAATGCCACCTCTACTAACTAATCTGTAAATGTAATTATCATTGTTTTTTATTATTATATAATGTTGTTAATACAAAAATATTATTGTTAAGTTTATTATTATTATATAATGAGTTTGTAATTACATCTTCATTATTTTTTCTGAAAAATGTCACGCCTTGGTGGCTCACAGACACTGCAACTTAAAAGATTGCACGTACCTGCATCTCTGTAAGCTCTGGATATGATATCCAAGCCTGAAATCATACAACCAAATGTTATCGCCTATCAGGTTCGTATACTACTTTGTCTTTGGGATAATAATTATTGGAAATAGTATACATGTAAAATGGCATACCTGCAACCATGGAAACCAATCATTGGAGGGTCTAGAAGGCGGATCATGACTGCTCATAAGTTTCAAAAAATTTCAGTCGCTCAAGTCAAGTCCTTAATCGACTCCCACCAATTCTTACCCTTTGACCACCTGCATTTCTCTCCCCCTCCTGTGGTTTTGCTTTGAACTAAACAGAAGTGACACCCTGTTATGCTTCTGCTTATACGGATAAAATCCAGGCGAGTCTGGTTGCAACTGCTAAAGGGGTATGCAAACGCTTACGTTGCTGCAAGGAGTGTTGCAATTGCTGCTGATTTTTCTACTGCAACCATTTCAAAATACAACCTGCTTGACCAGTCCTTCCTTACCTAAAGATGTACACATAGATAAAGTTTAAATTAATCTAGAAGGTTTCATGTACTTTTGAGGTACTAATGTGTTTACTTTTAAGTGCCAAAGAAATAGTTCTATCCTAACACTCTACATCCGATAAGCAAGCAGAAAAGCACTTAAATAAGCAATCCCAAACACCCTCTTAACCAGCTTTTTAGAATTTGACCCGTTATAGCCCTCTTAACACTCTACTTGCCTGCATATATAAATCAATAAATATTAAAAATAATGGTAATCTAGACTATATTAGGATATTTTAAGATACATCTCGATACAATATTGACATACCAAATAGACGAACTTAAAAAGTAATTTTTTCATAGAGGTGGTATTTTCGACCCATTTATGTTGTTTAAGGCGAATTGGGTTGTGTTTTTATCTCTAACGGGACACATCATATAAAGATTAGCTAAAAGGGACAGAAAGATTTTAAGCTGCTTATGAATAACTAATGCACATACCCTTGCGACCTCTAAAACTGTTTTCATTCAAAATCAAGATTATTCTTGCGATAAAATTGTTTTTTATCTAATCATATGTAACTCAATATTTATTTTTATTTTTTTAAAACTTAAAGTAGGTAAACTTGTTTGTGTGTCAACCCAATCCAATGCGGTTTGACCCATATTATAAATTGACGCATTTGACCTGCCTAACTTGCAGCCTCTAGTTTTCACCAAGAAAGAACCTTTACCATGATTCAACACCTTCCCCGTTGGCCTGCAAATTGAGGGGGGAAAAAGGTCAAATCTTGTGATTCCATGAAGTGAAAGCTATACTAAACCATTCTTTCTTTTGCATAGTATTTTACATACATCTTCTTGTTTAATATCTTCTGCTATAATAGAAAGTCCATAGTCGCTCAGCTTCGCCATCCCATAATCATTCAACAAAATGTTATTTGCTTTCAAGCGGTTGTTAAAGAAACCAGGAATGATTCCTGTATGAAGAAAATGCACAGCTTTCGCCACACCAGCTAAAACTCTCAATCTGTCTTCCCATGTAAGAACATTTGCCGGGTTATTTCCTGCATAAAACAATTAAACTTCAATTAACCACCTCAAAGTAAAAAATTCTAACTTATGCTCATTGTTCTTTTGGGGTTCCAAATACTTACCCGCAAGAACTGAACGATAATTCCCATAATGAACATACTCATACACAATATATACTTTAATGTCATCTTGTCTTTCATCACTAATGAAGTGTCCCAAAAGGCAAACCAAGTGAGGGTGTCGAAGCCTCGCAAACCAATTCAACCTTAGTTTAAGGTTTCTGATCGTGTACTTTTTGGACACAGTCAAATGCCTTATCGCAATGTCTGTCCCATTTGCTAGCTTTCCTTCGCAGATCTAGATATCAAAGATATGAAAGTATAAACATGTAATGTCCGATAAACTATAAGAAAATGCAATATATTGTACTTTTAAAAATCACTGAATGCAACATACATACCATTTCTTACCAAAGTACACAATTTGTAGAGTTTAATGGTCTAAATATCTTCAGAATAACTGGAAAGTCTGGAACTAATGTTTGCATATTTTGATAAGTACAATGCACTAAGCGGTTTAGAAATACTATGTTGCACATAATGATGAAAAATGAAGTACTTTGCATTTACGTGTGGTATCCCGTATCCCTTAAAAATGTGTACATTACGTGTGTCTGAAAGTGAATTTTGCATTCTTAATTAAATACTTACCTAACCATTAAGTCCAGCATGTGATTCGCGCGACGATCTCTAGTTCATTTACAACATATTCACTTCTTTCTTTAAAAACCATTGCCACCTCTTCTTTTTCTTCTTTATCGCTTACAAATAAAATTGTTATGTTAAAAGAATGCTACGAATTTGAATTTGAAATTCTTTATGCTTAAAACAAAAGATGTATTAAATAAGATTTTAAAATAACAATCCCAAACATGGAGAAGATTTTTGTAAGGAGTGGGTGCGTGAGTAATAAGTCTATTATAAAATATAAATTAGCATAACTTCTAAATAAAAGGTTAAACAATAAAAAATGTTGGGAAAACAAAAATACAGATGCAATGACGGACCCAACCCAAATTGTAAGGTCTTATAGTCAACAAAAGGAAAATTCATATGTTGTACCATCATCAAAACCGCGTATTACATGGATACAAATGTTAAGGCAATGTGACATACCCATAAGCATACACACATCAAAATATCAACATGCACTATAAAGATATACGACTCCACTGTCAAGAGGTCTTAAACATATGGCAAATGGAATAACATGATGAGCTTGAAACATAGGTAAACTACACTTAAAGTACGTGTTACAATAGTCTTCTGAACTTGAAACATCCAAGAAACTGCTATGTAAGTAAACATATTCGCGTTGATGAGTGGAAGCTCCTCTATTTCCGTAAAGAGAATGGCCAAAAAGGGTAACCTTCACATATGGGTCAAAATGGTTTCCATTGACCTGCCAACTTTTTGTTGGATTATGTATGATAAATATATTGAACATGGTTACAAAAACTATATCCTGAGATAAGATTCAGCATTAATATAACTTATAAATGTTTGACCTAAATCTTTTTTAGTTTTACCAATTATGATAGAAATAAAATTAAAATGGCTCATTTCCATCCGCTTTCAAAACTTGAGGTCAAGGACAATGTTATCGTCTATCTAGATGTTCTTTAAATATGTTGTCAAATGCTTGTCAAAGTTCCAAAATGGGATTATGATTGACCCTGAAAGAGAGCCGTTGGGGGGTTATGGCAAGTAATTTATGGCAGATTTATGGTGTGTGTAACACCAGATATTAATTACAGATAAAACGTTTTTTGTAAATTAGGCTTCAATTAAACGGATTGGCATACCTGATTAAAATTGTGATCGTATACCTGATTAAAATTGCGATCGTGATGAATAAGCAATATCTGTAGTAGAATATTTCAACAATAAGGATACCAACAACAAATTTAGGACCTGTAAACCCTTAATTCCTATAAGAAATGGAATATGAGCGAATTAAAAACATGCATCATTTTGAGAATAGGCATTACTAGTAGGCTTTAAGTTAGGCTTGGTAATATATCAATTTTGTAGCTTAGAGACTCAAAACACTTAAAGTGACCCTCCTTATATTCCTTCCCCTAATTTAGAAAGTTGGAAATTAACAAAATGGTCACATGAACTATAGTTGGAGTACAATATTTTTAAGAACTCATTAATTTCATGTTAGAAGTTAGTTAGTTTGGCTCAAGTAGACAAATTCCTTTTTTGGATTAAAAAAATCGAAAATGTAAACTCATTGATATTGTCAAAGAGATGCCCAATGCTAATGCAAGAATCAACTTATTTCTTTAGATACCTGCATAAGAAAAAGAGGATTGGTAGTTTGTCAAATCATCATATGACATAATATATGACTTCGTTTTGATATGTATACATAAGTACTGTAGAGCTTGTTTTTTAGTTGCATTATGGTATTCATTACTCGTAAATGGGGGCCAGGGATAAGTTGTCATAATTGAACATGATTAAGGTTACTGATGAGTGTCTAAATACTCATCATTTTTGTATCAATTAAACTGCAAAAACATCTGAAAACACTCAGAAATGCATCAAAATGATAAAAATATCACAAATAAGTGTTTTATGTGTTTTAAATGCAAAAATATCAAAATCTGGTGAAAAACGTATCAAGTTTGCATAATTGGCAGTTTCAGTCCCCCAAGTTTCAAAAATTGTCAAAAACAGTCCCTGGTAAAACCAAATAAAGAAAAATGTTATTCAAGGTCCCTGAAATATTCTAAGTTGTCAAAAATGGTCCTTGAATAAATCTTTTGTCAAATGGCAGATTAGGTCCCTCAAGTTTTGAAATTGTCACAAATAGTCCTTGGAAAATTGAAAATGTCAAAATTGGTCCTTGTACTATTGAAGTTTGTCAGTTTTAGTCCTTGTATTAACTTTGGGAAATTGGCAGGATTGGTCCTTCAAAAATCAGAATTACAAGTTTAGTCCTTGTATTATAAACCTACCAAGCCTTGTCAAAATCCTTTTGACCCCCTGTCACTTATACATTTTGGACCCCTGTCATCCCCATTTTGGACCCCAAGTCAAACAACAGTCCATCACACTTCCCGCCACCTGTACTGTTTATCCCTCCCACCTGTCTTCCCCACTTGAGTTGCCTGCAACTCTCACTCTCCCATCACCTTCACCTTATCCCTTCCCCCTCATCATCACCACTACCCACCTTTCCCACCACAATTAATGCCACCCCCCCTACCTGCAAATTCAGAGCCCTATAAGTCAAATCCAGTGCTTCCCGCCAAAATGATAAAAACGGCCAACACACTCAAAACTCACCCATTGGTCAAGAAAAGAGGTGGGATACTCTCAGAAGGACACGTGGATGCTTATTGGAGTATAAAAGAGGAGGAAGAAACAAGAGAAAAAGAGAGTCTTTAGTTTTTTAATTTTATGAATGTCGTAATTTATTTTTAAGTCTTTAATTAAGCTTTAAGTTGTAATCTTTTGTTTCATGATATCAAATTAAGTTATTGAAGTGTATTAAAACTGTTTTCAAGTGGAAATTCAAGTGGTATTAACATTTCATGATATATGGTTCATTGTGCAAAAATTCAAAGTCTAACTCTTATGTTCAAAGCTTCAATAAGCTTTATTTAAAGTCAAACTAGCTTATTCAAGCTTAATATAGCTTTCTGTAAGCCTGGAGTTCAGTTTCAAGCATAATGGGTTGATGGTCAACAATAGTCAACTGTGAAGAAGAAATTGGTTCAAGCAGGGTGGAATTGGATATGGGGTGTTGCAGAGATGGAATTGGGTTGGAATTAGCTTAGTATAGTGTAGTAATGGTTCTGGTTTAAGCTGCAATCATAGCTGGTTACTTGTGAGCTTTTTCTCTCTTTTTCAATTTTCATGCAGTTTACATTTTGAGCTTGTGTTTAATCCAGTAGTCATTAGCTAGCTTAAAACCTGTTCAGTAGTATAATTAGGATCACTAAAATCAGCTTAAGTGATTAGCATAAGCTAATTCATGAATAATCTCAGTTAAGAATACAAGTCAGTTTCAAAACTGGTGTTTGGATCAGTGAAATTGTTTGAGTTTTAGTTCTTGTTTGTGTTCATAACCTGTTCACTCAGTCTTAATATAGTTCATTTGAGTCATTGTGGTCAGTCAAATGGTATATGCATAAGCTAAAAGTCAAAATCACATATAACTGTCTTAATATGCTTATCTGTTGGATTTTAAGAAAACCAAAAACTTGTTTCATGCTTAGAAATCACTAGAGTAGCTTGCAGTAGTTTTATTATACCATTAAACATCATATTCAGTCAACAAATTAGGATTAAAGTTCAAGGAAGTCAACTTTTCATTTTTTGTCAAAAAGTCAAATACTTGCAAAACTCAGTTTTGGCCCAACTAGAAGGATTTTTCATGAGCACATTTCTGGGTCAAATCATATGAAACTTTGGGTTTTATAAGTTCTATTGGTCTAGTTTCTTATTAGGATTTTTGTTGATTTTTATTAATTTTCTAAAAGCTCTAAAATAGCTTATCAAAAAGGTTGATAGTGCCCTGTTCATAGCACTCAGTGAATACTGAGTTTTCCCAAGCTCTTGCAGAGCTTGTCCAGAGCTCATTAGAGCTTCTCTTGATCTTGTATTTGGTTTACAATTTGCCAACCAGGTCTAGTTTAAGTTCCAACCTTTGGTTTTCTGTTAAAGCTTATTGATAAGCAGTTGCTTAAGCTCAAAGTAGTACCCTCAAACTGTTTTAGCATAAGTACTCAAATAATCAAATCTGCTTAAGCTTGTATTCCAGAGGTTAAAACCTGTTGTTACTTGTTGCATTTTGACACTTTTAGCATTTCATAGCTTCTGTATCAAGTTGGTAGCTTGTTGTAGCTTTTGGCTTATTCAAAGTGCTTATTTAGAAGCACTTACAACTGCAGTCTCATTTTATTACACACAAGACCATGTTTTTCTATTTTTCCTAGATTCTAAATATTATTTTAGACTTTTCTTAAATGTTTCACATTTTTCTAGGTCAGTTTGCTATTTTTCTTAATTAAAAACAGTTTTTAAGTCATTTTAAATAGCTTTTAATACAATTAAATCAGAAAAAGTTCAAAAAAATAATTTTTCATTTTTCTTAAGTTTAGATAAATATAAAAAGTAAAAAAATTATTTTTCCAGATTTTTCATAGTTTAATTTGTAATTTTTAGCAATTTAATTAGTTTTTAATAGTTTAAAATTCATAAAAAATAGAAAAATAATCAGAAAAATATAAAAATAGTTTTTAAAATTTTCTTTTGTTATTTTAGATTTTTCCAAGTCATAATTTTATTTTTCTAGCTTTATTTCCTATTTTCTTGTAATTTAGGTTATTATTAAAATAGTTTTTAATTAATAATAATTAGATAAATAGTTATAAAAATAATTTTCTTTTTCTTAAAATTTTATTATATCATTAGGTTTGTAAAAATATCATTTTCATATTTTTAGGATTAATATTGTGTAAGTTTCACGTTTTTATTTGTACGTCGCGTAGTTTTTAATTCAAGTTTTATAAAAACATAAATTCAAAAACATCAGTTTAAAAATAGTGATAGCGTTTATTTAATATATTTTATCTTTTTAAATTTCTTTAATTTACATTTTAGCCCCTGTAATTTATAAATTAAACTCAAAATCCTTCGATCACTATCCTTAGTGATTATTCGACATCGATTGTGTTAAACACCGGTCATCCTCCGTGGGACTTAACGACCGGGAATCCATCTGTATTCTCCGATCTAAATTGCATTTGCTTCCGAGCTGTTTTAAGTTTGTTACGGTTTGCCATTCACAAGTGGCAGGCTTGAGTGATTAAACTTGACGGTTTAGAGCCGATCAAATTTTTGCGGGGAGGCTGTAAGCGTGTTCTAAGCATTTTTCGACCAGTACTTGCACATATACCACTTTTTGTAAAAAGTTTTTGTAAAGTTATAACAAAATCAAAAAGTTCATTAACACTTTTCCTAAAGTGTTAAAAACACCAAAAACAATATAAACCAACAAAACAATCGTAACGTTTTCTAGCTTGTGTTTCTTTTAAGGTGATTCTTAAAAAAATACGATTTGGTTAAACGAGACGATACCAAAAATATTGTCAAAAGTTTTAAACCATCAGCACATATCCATACCTACGTCTTTTCAGTGGTACTTAATATATACATAAAAATCAACCACCGCAAATCAAGGCAGTACACCTACTAACTGGGGGTGTGACCATAATAAGTTCCCGAACATCAGATTTAAAACTTGCCTTTGTGTCCTTGTGATTTGGTGTACCTTTTTCAAAAAAGCCATTTCATTTGTGATTATTGGTTAAGTTCACTTGTCGTTTTGCCTCGCATTTGTTTTGAAAACTGATTTTTATACTTAGTGCATGCGCACTCGTTCTTCCAGTTCTACAAGTCCACTGTCAGAGCTTGCAAATATTCCTCGTAGACGTAGAGGACATTCGCTCCTTCGGCCGTGATCGAGGAACATCTACCACCACCACCACCTGCCAGTAATGGCGAAGACAAGCCGATGAATGAGCTTCTCCAAGCACCCATCGAGGGTTTCGGAGATGCTATTGTTGTCCCGCCATCGTGGTGACACTTTTGAGCTCAAAACCAGGTTACTTAATCTGGTAACCCAAAGCCAATTCTATGGTTTTGAGCGGGATGATCCTCATGCACACATTCGATGGTTTAACAAGATTGCATCTACCATCAAGTACAAGAATGTCCCACATGAAGCCATCAAGCTTCTTCTGTTCCCATTTTCTCTAGAGGGACAAGCCCGGAATTGGCTTGAGAAACAACCCCCTCATTCCATTGAGACATGGGAAGATCTTGTCACCAAGTTTGTGAACGAATTCTATCCTCCATCCCAAACTACAAGTCTTAAGAATGAGATAATGAAATTCTCTCAAAGATTTGATGAATCATTCGGGGAGGCATGGGATCGTTACAAAGAATTGCTCCGTAAGTGTCCGCATCATGGTTTTACCGAGTTAATGCAAATGGATACTTTCTACAATGGTCTGAACCAGACTAATCAAGACTCTTTGAATGCCTCCGCGGGAGGTAATTTCTTGAGCAAGACCACAAAAGAAGCCTTGCAAATCATTGAAAACAAGTCCCAGGTCCGCCCTTTCCGCACAAAGACATATCAGACTCAGCCTAATGCTGGACCTTCTACTTCATCTCCCGTGAGTACATCTAGCACCGATGCTAAGATTGACAAACTCACGGATATTGTTCAAGCTTTGGTTCTTGCTAACCAAAAGAAAGTCACTTTCACACAAGCACCATCATATGGTGAAGTGAAGAAAGTTGAAGTTTGTGTTACTTGTGGTGGTCTTCATGCATACTACAACCTGTACTCGCCACCGATGGTAGTCCTTTTGAAGCTAATGCTATAGCCGGTACTTCAAATCAAGGAGGTAATCAATACCGTCCTCAGAATGAACCAAACTACCGAGCTAATACTTATCGAGCACCACCGGTTTTAACCGAATCCTAACCGAATCGAACCAACCAAGAATGAACCAAGGTTATCAAAACCAAGGTAATTTCTATTCCGGACCCAATCAAGGTTTCCAACATCAAGGAAATCTTAGTCAAAACACTTTCAATCGAGGGAATCAATTTCAAGGAAATGTGAATCCTAATCAAGGGAATTTTCAACAACAAGGTCATAATCAAAATATACGACCTCAAAATTTCCCTCCACCTCCTCTGTATCAACATCGATGAGCTTTTAAAGCAATTCATGAAGACTCAAGAGGAGACAAACAGGTTGTTGGTCAGTCCGATCGCTGAATTAAAGAAGTCTTTAAATGATCGACCCTCGGGCTCCGGTACTTTACCTAGCAACACGATCGCTAATCCGAGGGGCGATGCAAAGGCGATCACAACCAGAAGTGGTATTTCGTATGATGGACCTGCTATTCCTACTACCTCTTCTTCTTCTCTCCCGAAGGTAGTGGAAAGTGAACCTGAGGCGACAAAGGACAAGGAACTTCCTACTAATAACGGAAGCACCAGCAATGTCCATCCTCAGGCTGTCCCGAAACCAAAATCCAATCCAGGAGTTGTTTTTGAACCTCCTGTAGCTCCCATTGAAAATAACAAATCCAAATCTTCTATTCCTTACCCATCACGTTTACATGAGCAAAAGCTCCGCGAGAAAGCCAGTCATCAAATGGAAAAATTCTTTCAAATTTTCCAAGAACTACATTTTGACATAAGCTTTGCGGATGCTATCATGTTGATGCCCAAGTTTGCATCAACTCTCAAACACATGTTAAGCAACAAGGAAAAGCTGTTTGGAATGGCTAAAACTCCTTCAACGAGAAGCGCTCTGCAGTTATCTTGAAGAAGCTTCGAAAAGCTTGGAGATCCGGAAAGTTCCTCTTACCTTGTGTATTTCCCGGAATGGTTGAATGCTTTGCCTTAGCAGATCTTGGTGCAAGCATCAATCTAATGCCTTATTCAGTATGGAAGAAACTTTCTCTTCAGGAACTTACTCCTACATGCATGACTCTCGAGCTTGCAGATCGTACAATATCCCGTCCTCTTGGCATTGCCTAGGACGTATTTGTGAAAGTAGGAAAGTTCCATTTTCCAGTGACTTGTGGTTGTTGATTTCGATCGATCCACGGGTTCCTCTCATTGTTGGTCGAGGATTCACGAGAACGGGTCGAGCTCTCATTGATGTATTTGAGCAAGAAATCACATTACGTGTTGGTAATGAAGCTGTCACCTTTAACCTTGATCAAACTTCGAGGTAATCCTCAAACTATGATTCGAGTCGGTTAACCGAATAGATATCATTGATGTTGCTTCTGAAGAGTACTCTCAAGAAGTTCTTGGTTATTCTCATAATTCCGTGAGTGGGGATCCCACCACATCTTCTCAACCTATCATAGCCAATTCTACTCCTTCTCTCACTCCGTTTGAGGGAAGCGACTTCATCTTGGAAGAGATTGAAGCATACTTGGCTAGTGATTCTATTCCATGGGAAATTGATCACGCTCCAATTGACATCGAGGGGACATACTTCTCATTGAGAAATTGCTTAAAGATGATCACTCATCAACCCCTCACACTAGTGATGCAATTCCAGAAGAGATTAATCACCATGAGATTAATCAGGAGGAGATATTCTTATTCTTGAGAAGTTGTTAAATCAGGACACTTCTCCTCCACTCCCTCCCGTCAACCTTCATAACAAGGAAGTTAAGTCAGTTGAGAAAACTGAAGAATTTCCTGAAGTCGAACTTAAGGACTTACCGCCTCATCTCGAGTATGCATTTCTTGAGGGTGATGATAAATTACCCGTCATTATTGCTCGAGATTTGAGTAAAGATGAAAAGACTGCTCTCATAAAGGTCTTGAAGTCACACAAGCAAGCAATTGCTTGGAAACTCTCCGACATTAAGGGTATCAACCCTGAGTTTTGTACTCACAAAATCTTGATGGAGTATGACTTCAAACCAGCGAGTTCAACATCGAGAGAAGGGTGAATCCAAAAATCCATGATGTTATCAAACAGGAGGTTATCAAACTTCTTGATGCAGGATTGATTTACCCAATCTCGGATAGTCCTTGGGTTAGCCCAATTCATTGTGTTCCGAAAAAGGGTGGCATAACTGTTGTCATGAATGAAGAAAACGAGTTAATTCCAACTCGATTGGTTACCGGATGGCGTGTGTGTATTGACTATCGTAAGTTGAATGACGCCACCCGTAAAGACCATTTTCCTCTACCCTTCATGGATCAGATGCTTGAGAGATTAGCATGGAATGAGTACTATTGTTTCCTTGATGGTTTCTCGGGTTATTTTCAGATCCCCATTGATCCACGGGATCAAGAGAAGACCACATTCACCTGCCCATACGGAACTTTTGCCTACAAACGTATGCCTTTTGGCTTATGTAACGCTCCTGGCACGTTCCAACGATGTATGATGGCCATATTCCACGACATGATCGGGGAAACAATGGAGGTGTTTATGGATGACTTCTCAGTCATTGGGGACTCATTTCAGACTTGTCTCTCCCATTTAGACAAAATGTTAAAACGGTGTGAAGACACCAATCTTTGTCTAAATTGGGAGAAGAGCCACTTTATGGTCAAAGAAGGCATAGTCCTTGGCCATAAGATTTCCAAAAACGGGATTGAGGTAGATAGAGCAAAAGTCAATGTTATTGCTAAACTGCCTCATCCTACTACCGTCAAAGGTATTAGGAGTTTTCTTGGTCATGCCGGGTTTTATCGTAGATTCATTCAAGATTTTTCTAAAATCGCTCGGCCTATGACCCATCTTCTTGAAAAAGATGCTCCTTTATCTTCTCTCCTGAGTGCATCGAAGCTTTTGAAACATTAAAGAAAAAGCTTACGTAAGCACCCATTCTAGTTGCCCCCGACTGGGACTTACCCTTTGAGCTCATGTTCGATGCAAGTGATTTTGCTATAGGTGCAGTCTTGGGGCAACGCAAAACTAAGCATTTTCAGCCGATCCACTACGCAAGTAAGACTATGACTGAAGCTCAAACCCATTACACCACTACAGAAAAAGAACTATTAGCCGTGGTGTATGCGTTTGAGAAATTTCGGCCATACCTCATCTTGACCAAATGCGTAGTGTATACGGATCACTCTGCTCTCAAATATCTCTTTGCAAAACAAGATGCAAAGCCGAGATTGCTCCGTTGGGTTCTCCTCCTGCAAGAATTTGATATCATTATACGTGATAAAAAAAGGAGCCGAGAACACGGCGATCATCTGTCCCGATTAGAGAACCCTCACCAAGATGTTTTCGAGAAAAAGGAAATAAATGAAACATTTCCTCTCAAGACACTCAATGCGGTTTCTTTTCGTGGAGACTCTTCTACCCCATGGTTTGCTGACTTTGCAAATTACCATGCGGGTAACTTCATAGTGAAAGGGATGTCGACCCAACAGAAGAACAAATTCTTCAAATATGTTAAACATTACTTACGGGGCGACCCCTACTTGTTCAAACTTTGTGCGGATCAAGTCATCAGCGGTGTGTATATGGTCGAAGCTATTGACATTCTCAAGGCTTGCCATTCGGACCTCTGGGGACATCATAGCCCCAACTACACCGCCAAGAAGGTGTTTGATTCCGGATTCTCTTGGCCCACGATTTACAAGGATGCCCATGAATTTGTCAAAACCTGGACGCTTGTCAACGCCACGGAATATCTCACAAAGAAATGAAATGCCGCAAAACGCCATTCAAGTGTGTGAGATTTTTGACATCTGGGCATTGACTTTATGGGGCCATTTCCTTCTTCTCGCGGTAACAAATACATACTCGTGGCCGTTGACTACTTGTCAAAATGGGTTGAAGCTAAAGCTTTACCTACCAATGATGCCCGAGTTGTTGTGAAGTTTTTAAAATCCCTTTTTGCCAGGTTTGGAACTCCGCGAGCTATAATCAGTGATCGTGGTACACATTTTTGTAATGACCAATTTGATCGTGTCATGCAAAAGTATGGTGTTACCCACCGTCTATCTACTGCATACCACCCCCAAACAAGTGGGCAAGTGGAAGTCTCCAACCTTGGTATTAAAAGAATTCGGAAAGGACAAGAGGCGAAAATCGTGCATCCCGGTCGGATAAACCGATGACGACTCGGGCCTTCGCAGCTTACAAAACACCAATTGAGTGTACTCCATACAAGCTAGTGTATGGAAAGGCATGTCATCTTCCGATTGAGCTAGAGCACAAAGCCTCTCGGGCCTTGAAGCATGCAAACTTCGATATTCAGACGGTGGTGATCATAGAAAAGTTCAAATGAATGAACTAAACGAACTCCGTGATCAAGCATACGAGAACTCTTTGATCTACAAACAAAGACAAAGAAGATTCATGACTCTAAAATCAAGAACCGCGTTTTCAACGTTGGTGATCGAGTCCTTCTTTTCAATTCAAGATTAAAGATTTTCTCGGGAAAGCTTAAGTCCCGTTGGTCTGGTCCATTTACTATCACTAAGGTTTATCCTTATGGTACCATTGAGTTATCTCAACCCGATGGTCCAAATTTTAAAGTGAATGGTCATCGATTAAAGCATTACTTTGGAGAGGACATTCCACCCGTGATTGTCTCGGATCTACAAACATTCCCCATGAACCAATGAATGCGGGATCGAGTCAAGCTAGTGACTCGGTAATCAAAAACATTAGCACACACCATATGGGTTTTCACCCATATTTCTGTCTTCTTTCCCCTTTCTACCACCCTAGTGTGGGGGTTGCCCACACTGTTGTATATAAGTTTATGCAAAAAAAAAAAAAAAAAAAATTCTTTCAAATAAAGGCCGTAGTATTTCCCTTTTAAGTTCTCAGTTTCGGCATCACCTCCGGTACTTTGAATATTGAGGGCAATATTCATTTCTTAGTGTGGGGGGGAATTCTCACGAATTTTATCATGTATTATCCACCCAATTCCCCCGTTTTTGGCCAAATTTTTTTTTGGAGTAAGTGTTTTTCACTTACTCAATTGGTTATCAGTCCGCCTTGTCTAATAAACAAAAAGATTGGCTAATCCAAGAGCAAACGGCTCTTGGTAAAGATATCTCAAATCCGTTGACGGCTTGCAATTTGCCCAAAATTGTATGGTATTCAACTCACCATATCCTTAAAAGTGAAGAGTTGGCTAGCCCGCAAGTTTATGGCTTGTGGTAAAGGCAGTTGGAAAACCATAATTGGTAATCAGCTCACCAAAGATAATATTGATAATTTATCTTAGAGTTGGCTAGTCCGTAAGCAAACGCTTCGGTAAAGACAAATCAAATCCGTTGGAAGTTGGTGATTTGCTCAAAATCATTTGGTTATCAGTGTACCAAGGTTCTTACTTGAATTAAAACATTTGGCTACTTGTAAGTAATGGCTTTTGGTAAAGAGATTGAAATCCATTAATTTTTCTCAAAACATTGCTAGGGACTAGCAATATCTTAGTGTGGGGATTGATGAGTGTCTAAATACTCATCATTTTTGTACCAACTAAATGCAAAAACATCCGAAAACACTTAAATGCATCAAAATGATAAAAATATCACAAATAAGTGTTTTATGTGTTTTAAATGCAAAAATATCAAAATCGGATGAAAAATGTATCAAGTTTGCATAATTTGCGTTTCAGTCCCCAAGTTTCAAAATTGTCAAAAGCAGTCCCGGTAAAACCAAATAAAGAAAAATGTTATTCAAGGTCCCTGAAATATTCTAAGTTGTCAAAAATGGTCCTTGAATAAATCTTTTGTCAAATGGCAGATTAGGTCCCTCAAGTTTTGAAATTGTCACAAATAGTCCTTGGAAAATTGAAAATGTCAAAATTGGTCCTTGTACTATTGAAGTTTGTCAGTTTTAGTCCTTGTATTACCTTTGGGAAATTGGCAGGATTGGTCCTTCAAAAATCAGAATTACAAGTTTAGTCCTTGTATTATAAACCTACCAAGCCTTGTCAAAATCCTTTTGACCCCCTGTCACTTATACATTTTGGACCCCTGTCATCCCCATTTTGGACCCCAAGTCAAACAACAGTCCATCACACTTCCCGCCACCTGCTTGTTTATCCCTCCCACCTGTCTTCCCCACTTGAGTTGCCTGCAACTCTCACTCTCCCATCACCTTCACCTTATCCCTTCCCCCTCATCATCACCACTACCCACCTTTCCCACCACAATTAATGCCACCCCCTACCGCAAATTCGTGAGCCCTATAAGTCAAATCCAGTGCTTCCCGCCAAAATGATAAAAACGGCCAACACACTCAAAACTCACCCATTGGTCAAGAAAAGAGGTGGGATACTCTCAGAAGGACACGTGGATGCTTATTGGAGTATAAAAGAGGAGGAAGAAACAAGAGAAAAAGAGAGTCTTTAGTTTTTTAATTTTATGAATGTCGTAATTTATTTTTAAGTCTTTAATTAAGCTTTAAGTTGTAATCTTTTGTTTCATGATATCAAATTAAGTTATTGAAGTGTATTAAAACTGTTTTCAAGTGGAAATTCAAGTGGTATTAACATTTCATGATATATGGTTCATTGTGCAAAAATTCAAAGTCTAACTCTTATGTTCAAAGCTTCAATAAGCTTTATTTAAAGTCAAACTAGCTTATTCAAGCTTAATATAGCTTTGAAGCCGGAGTTCAGTTTCAAGCATAATGGGTTGATGGTCAACAATAGTCAACTGTGAAGAAGAAATTGGTTCAAGCAGGGTGGAATTGGATATGGGGTGTTGCAGAGATGGAATTGGGTTGGAATTAGCTTAGTATAGTGTAGTAATGGTTCGGTTTAAGCCGCAATCATACGGTTACTTGTGAGCTTTTCTCTCTTTTTCAATTTTCATGCGCTTTACATTTTGAGCTTGTGTTTAATCCAAGAGTCATTAGCTAGCTTAAAACACGTTCAAGAGTATAATTAGGATCACTAAAATCAGCTTAAGTGATTAGCATAAGCTAATTCATGAATAATCTCAGTTAAGAATACAAGTCAGGTTTCAAAACCGGTGTTTGGATCTGAAATTGTTTGAGTTTTAGTTCTTGTTTGTGTTCATAACCTGTTCACTCAGTCTTAATATAGTTCATTTGAGTCATTGTGGTCAGTCAAATGGTATATGCATAAGCTAAAAGTCAAAATCACATATAACTGTCTTAATATGCTTATCTGTTGGATTTTAAGAAAACCAAAAACTTGTTTCATGCTTAGAAATCACTAGAGTAGCTTGCAGTAGTTTTATTATACCATTAAACATCATATTCAGTCAACAAATTAGGATTAAAGTTCAAGGAAGTCAACTTTTCATTTTTTGTCAAAAAGTCAAATACTTGCAAAACTCAGTTTTGGCCCAACTAGAAGGATTTTTCATGAGCACATTTCTGGGTCAAATCATATGAAACTTTGGGTTTTATAAGTTCTATTGGTCTAGTTTCTTATTAGGATTTTTGTTGATTTTTATTAATTTTCTAAAAGCTCTAAAATAGCTTATCAAAAAGGTTGATAGTGCCCTGTTCATAGCACTCAGTGAATATTGAGTTTTCCCAAGCTCTTGCAGAGCTTGTCCAGAGCTCATTAGAGCTTCTCTTGGTCTTGTATTTGGTTTACAATTTTCCAACCAGGTCTAGTTTAAGTTCCAACCTTTGGTTTTCTGTTACAGCTTATTGATAAGCAGTTGCTTAAGCTCAAAGTAGTACCTCAAACCTGTTTTAGCATAAGTACTCAAATAATCAAATCTGCTTAAGCTTGTATTCCAGAGGTTAAAACCTGTTGTTACTTGTTGCATTTTGACACTTTTAGCATTTCATAGCTTCTGTATCAAGTTGGTAGCTTGTTGTAGCTTTTGGCTTATTCAAAGTGCTTATTTAAGCACTTACAACTAGATCTCATTTTATTACACACAAGACCATGTTTTTCTATTTTTCCTAGATTCTAAATATTATTTTAGACTTTTCTTAAATTTTTCACATTTTTCTAGGTCAGTTTCCTATTTTTCTTAATTAAAAAGCTTTTAAGTCATTTTAAATAGCTTTTAATACAATTAAATCAGAAAAAGTTCAAAAAATAATTTTTCATTTTTCTTAAGTTTAGATAAATATAAAAAGTAAAAAAATTATTTTTCCAGATTTTTCATAGTTTAATTTGTAATTTTTAGCAATTTAATTAGTTTTTAATAGTTTAAAATTCATAAAAAATAGAAAAATAATCAGAAAAATATAAAAATAGTTTTTAAAATTTTATTTTGTTATTTTAGATTTTTCCAAGTCATAATTTTATTTTTCTAGCTTTATTTCCTATTTTCTTGTAATTTAGGTTATTATTAAAATAGTTTTTAATTAATAATAATTAGATAAATAGTTATAAAAATAATTTTCTTTTTCTTAAAATTTTCTTATATCATTAGGTTTGTAAAAATATCATTCTCATATTTTTAGGATTAATATTGTGTAAGTTTCACGTTTTTATTTGTACGTCGCGTAGTTTTTAATTCAAGTTTTATAAAAACATAAAATCAAAAACATCAGTTTAAAAATAGTGATAGCGTTTATTTAATATAGTTTATCTTTTTAATTTCCTTTAATTTTCATTTTAGCCCCTGTAATTTATAAATTAAACTCAAAATCCTTACTGATCACTATCCTTAGTGATTATTCGACATCTGATTGTGTTAAACACCAGTCATCCTCCGTGGGACTTAACGACCCGGGAATCCACTGTATTCTCCTGATCTAAATTGAATTTGCTTCTGAGCTGTTTTAAGTTTGTTACGGTTTGCCATTCACAAGTGGCAGGCTTGAGTGATTAAACTTGACGGTTTAGAGCCGATCAAATTTTGGCGCCGCTGCCGGGGAGGCTGTAAGCGTGTTCTAAGCATTTTTCAGACCCGTACTTGCACATATACCACTTTTTGTAAAAAGTTTTTTGTAAAGTTATAACAAAATCAAAAAGTTCATTAACACTTTTCCTAAAGTGTTAAAAACACCAAAAACAATATAAACCAACAAAACAATCGTAACGTTTTCTAGCTTGTGTTTCTTTTAAGGTGATTCTTAAAAAAATACGATTTGGTTAAACGAGACGATACCAAAAATATTGTCAAAAGTTTTAAACCATCAGCACATATCCATACCTACGTCTTTTCAGTGGTACTTAATATATACATACAAATCAACCACCGCAGAAATCAAGGCAAAGAGATACACCTACTAAGGGGGTGTGACCATAATAAGTTCCCGAACATCCGATTTAAAACTTGCCTTTGTGTCCTTGTGATTTGGTGTACCTTTTTCAAAGAAGCCATTTCATTTGTGATTATTGGTTAAGTTCACTTGTCGCTTTGCCTCGCATTTGTTTTGAAAACTGATTTTTATACTTAGTGCATGCTTTCGTTCTTCCAGTTCTACAAGTCCCGTCGAGCTTGCAAATATTCCTCGTAGACGTAGAGGACGTTGCTCCTTCACCGTGGACGAGGAACATCTACCACCACCACCACCGTAATGGCGTAAGACAAGCCGATGAATGAGCTTCTCCAAGCACCCATCGAGGGTTACGGCGATGCTATTGTTGTCCCGACCATCGTGGCGACACTTTTGAGCTCAAAACCGGGTTACTTAATCTGGTAACCCAAAGCCAATTCTATGGTTTTGAGCGGGATGATCCTCATGCACACATTCGATGGTTTAACAAGATTGCATCTACCATCAAGTACAAGAATGTCCCACATGAAGCCATCAAGCTTCTTCTGTTCCCATTCTCTCTAGAGGGACAAGCCCGGAATTGGCTTGAGAAACAACCCCTCGCTCCATTGAGACATGGGAAGATCTTGTCACCAAGTTTGTGAACGAATTCTATCCTCCATCCCAAACTACAAGTCTTAAGAATGAGATAATGAAATTCTCTCAAAGATTTGATGAATCATTCGGGGAGGCATGGGATCGTTATAAAGAATTGTCTCGTAAGTGTCCGATCATGGTTTTACCGAAGTTAATGCAAATGGATACTTTCTAGAATGGTCTGAACCAGACCAATCAAGACTCTTTGAATGCCTCGCTGAGGTAATTTCTTGAGCAAGACCACAAAAGAAGCCTTGCAAATCATTGAAAACAAGTCCTGTGTCCGCCCTTTCCGCACAAAGACATATCGGCATCTTCTAATCTTTGGACCTTCTACTTCATCTTCCGTGAGTACATCTAGCACCGATGCTAAGATTGACAAACTCACGGATATTGTTCAAGCTTTGGTTCTTGCTAACCAAAAGAAAGTCACTTTCACACAAGCACCATCATATGGTGAAGTGAAGAAAGTTGAAGTTTGTGTTACTTGTGGTGGTCCACATGCATACTACAACTGCATCGCCACCGATGGTAGTCCTTTTGAAGCTAATGCTATAGCCGGTAGTTCAAATCAAGGAGGTAATCAATACCGTCCTCAGAATGAACCAAACTACCGAAGCTAATACTTATCGAGCACCACCCGTTCTAACAGAATCCTAACCTAATCGAACCAACCAAGAATGAACCAAGGTTATCAAAACCAAGGTAACTTCTATTCCGGACCCAATCAAGGTTTCCAACATCAAGGAAATCTTAGTCAAAACACTTTCAATCGAGGAATCAATTTCAGTGGAAATGTGAATCCTAATCAAGGGAATTTTCAACAACAAGGTCATAATCAAAATATACGACCTCAAAATTTCCCTCCACCTCCTCCTGTATCAACATCCGATGAGCTTTTAAAGCAATTCATGAAGACTCAAGAGGAGACAAACAGGTTGTTGGTCGGTCACCGATCATTTGAATTAAAGAAGTCTTTAAATGATCGACCCTGCTCGGTACTTTACCTAGCAACACGATCGCTAATCCGAGGGCGATGCAAAGGCGATCACAACGAAGTGGTATTTCATATGATGGACCCGCTATTCCTACTACCTCTTCTTCTTCTCTCCCGAAGGTAGTGGAAAGTGAACCCGAGGCGACAAAGGACAAAGAACTTCCTACTAATACGGAAGCACCGGCAATGTCCATCCTCGGTTGTCCCGAAACCCAAATCCAATCCGGAGTTGTTTTGAACCTCCTGTAGCTCCCATTGAAAATAACAAATCCAAATCTTCTATTCCTTACCCATCACGTTTACATGAGCAAAAGCTTCGCGAGAAAGCCGGTCATCAAATGGAAAAATTCTTTCAAATTTTCCAAGAACTACATTTTGACATAAGCTTTGCGGATGCTATCATGTTGATGCCCAAGTTTGCATCAACTCTCAAACACATGTTAAGCAACAAGGAAAAGTTGTTTGAAATGGCTAAAACTCCTCGAACGAGAACCGCTCTGCAAGTTATCTTGAAGAAGCTTCGAAAAGCTTGGAGATCCCGAAAGTTCCTCTTACCTTGTGTATTTCCCGGAATGGTTGAATGCTTTGCCTTAGCAGATCTTGGTGCAAGCATCAATCTAATGCCTTATTCAGTATGGAAGAAACTTTCTCTTCCCGAACTTACTCCTACATGCATGACTCTCGAGCTTGCAGATCGTACAATATCCCGTCCTCTTGGCATTGCCGAGGACGTATTTGTGAAAGTAGGAAAGTTCCATTTTCCACCTGACTTCGTGGTTGTTGATTTTGATGTCGATCCACGGGTTCCTCTCATTGTTGGTCGAGGATTCCTGAGAACGGGCCGAGCTCTCATTGATGTATTTGAGCAAGAAATCACATTACGTGTTGGTAATGAAGCTGTCACCTTTAACCTTGATCAAACTTCGAGGTACTCCGCAAACTATGATTCTGAGTCGGTTAACCGAATAGATAACATTGATGTTGCTTCGAAGAGTACTCAAGAAGTTCTTGGTTATTCTCATAATTCCGTGAGTGGGGATCCCACCACATCTTCTCAACCTATCATAGCCAATTCTACTCCTTCTCTCACTCTGTTTGAGGGAAGCGACTTCATCTTGGAAGAGATTGAAGCATACTTGGCTAGTGATTCTATTCCATGGGAAATTGATCACGCTCCAATTGACATCGAGGGGACATACTTCTCATTGAGAAATTGCTTAAAGATGATCACTCATCAACCCCTCTCACTAGTGATGCAATTCGCAAGAGATTAATCACCATGAGATTAATCCGGAAGGAGATATTCTTATTCTTGAGAAGTTGTTAAATCAGGACACTTCTCCTCCACTCCCTCCCGTCAACCTTCATAACAAGGAAGTTAAGTCAGTTGAGAAAACTGAAGAATTTCCTAAAGTTGAACTTAAGGACTTACCGCCTCATCTCGAGTATGCATTTCTTGAGGGTGATGATAAATTACCCGTCATTATTGCTCGAGATTTGAGTAAAGATGAAAAGCTGCTCATAAAGGTCTTGAAGTCACACAAGCAAGCAATTGCTTGGAAACTCTCCGACATTAAGGGTATCAACCCCGAATTTTGTACTCACAAAATCTTGATGGAGGATGACTTCAAACCAGCCAGCTCAACATAAGAGAAGGGTGAATCCAAAAATCCATGATGTTATCAAACAGGAGGTTATCAAACTTCTTGATGCAAGATTGATTTACCCAATCTCAGATAGTCCTTGGGTTAGCCCAATTCATTGTGTTCCTAAAAAGGGTGGCATAACTGTTGTCACGAATGAAGATAACGAGTTAATTCCAATTCGATTGGTTACGGGATGGCGTGTGTGTATTGACTATCGTAAGTTGAATGACGCCACCCGTAAAGACCATTTTCCTCTACCCTTCATGGATCAGATGCTTGAGAGATTAGCAGGGAATGAGTACTATTGTTTCCTTGATGGTTTCTCGGGTTACTTTCAGATCCCCATTGATCCACAGGATCAAGAGAAGACCACATTCACATGCCCATACGGAACTTTTGCCTACAAACGTATGCCTTTTGGCTTATGTAAGCGCTCACGGCACGCGTTCCAACGATGTATGATGGCCATTTTCCACGACATGATCGGGAAACAATGGAGGTGTTTATGGATGACTTCTCGGTCATTGGGGACTCATTTCAGACTTGTCTCTCCCATTTAGACAAAATGTTAAAACGGTGTGAAGACACCAATCTTTGTCTAAATTGGGAGAAGAGCCACTTTATGGTCAAAGAAGGCATAGTCCTTGGCCATAAGATTTCCAAAAACGGGATTGAGGTAGATAGAGCAAAAGTCAATGTTATTGCTAAACTGCCTCATCCTACTACCGTCAAAGGTATTAGGAGTTTTCTTGGTCATCTTAGGGTTTTATCGTAGATTCATTCAAGATTTTTCTAAAATCGCTCGGCCTATGACCCATCTTCTTGAAAAAGATGCTCCTTTTATCTTCTCTCCTGAGTGCATCGAAGCTTTTGAAACATTAAAGAAAAAGCTTACGGAAGCATCCATTCTAGTTGCCCCGACCGGGACTTACCCTTTGAGCTCATGTTAACGATGCAAGTGATTTTGCTATAGGTGCGTCTTGGGGCAACGCGAAAACCTAAGCATTTTCAGCCGATCCACTACGCAAGTAAGACTATGATCGCTCAAACCCATTACACCACTACAGAAAAAGAACTATTAGCTGTGGTGTATGCGTTTGAGAAATTTCAGCCATACCTCATCTTGACCAAATGCGTAGTGTATACGGATCACTCGGCTCTCAAATATCTCTTTGCAAAACAAGATGCAAAGCCGAGATTGCTCCGTTGGGTTCTCCTCCTGCAAGAATTTGATATCATTATACGTGATAAAAAAAGGAGCCGAGAACCCTCAGCCGATCATCTGTCGATTAGAGAACCCTCACCAAGATGTTTTCGAGAAAAAGGAAATAAATGAAACATTTCCTCTCGAGACACTCAATGCGGTTTCTTTTCGTGGAGACTCTTCTACCCCATGGTTTGCTGACTTTGCAAATTACCATGCGGGTAACTTCATAGTGAAAGGGATGTCGACCCAACAGAAGAACAAATTCTTCAAGGATGTTAAACATTATTTCTGGGACGACCCTACTTGTTCAAACTTTGCGGATCAAGTCATCAGGCGATGTGTATATGGTCAGGAAGCTATTGACATTTTCAAGGCTTGCCATTCGGACCTCTGGGGGACATCATAGCCCCAACTACACCGCCAAGAAGGTGTTTGATTTCGGATTCTATTGGCCCACGATTTATAAGGATGCCCATGAATTTGTCAAAACCGTGCGACGCTTGTCAAGCGTCACGGGAATATCTCACAAAGAAATGAAATGCCACAAAAGCGCCATTCAAGTGTGTGAGATTTTTGACATCTGGGGCATTGACTTTATGGGGCCATTTCCTTCTTCTCGCGGTAACAAATACATACTCGTGGCCGTTGACTACTTGTCAAAATGGGTTGAAGCTAAAGCTTTACCTACCAATGATGCCCGAGTTGTTGTGAAGTTTTAAAATCCTTTTGCTAGGTTTGGAACTCCGAGCTATAATCGTGATCGTGGTACACATTTTTGCAATGACCAATTTGATCGTGTGATGCAAAAGTATGGTGTTACCACCGTCTATCTCGCATACCACCCCCAAACAAGTGGGCAAGTGGAAGTCTCCAACCGTGGTATTAAAAGAATTACGGAAAGGACAAGGTGGCGAAAATCGTGCATCTGGTGGATAAACCGGATGGACGCACTCGGGCCTTTCGTACATGGCCTTACAAAACACCAATTGGGTGTACTCCATACAAGCTAGTGTACGGAAAGGCATGTCATCTTCTGATTGAACTAGAGCACAAAGCCTCTTGGGCCTTGAAGCATGCAAACTTCGATATTCGCGGTGGTGATCATAGAAAAGTTCAAATGAATGAACTAAATGAACTCCGTGATCAAGCATACGAGAACTCTTTGATCTACAAACAAAAGACAAAGAAGATTCATGACTCTAAAATCAAGAACCGCGTTTTCAACGTTGGTGATCGAGTCCTTCTTTTTAATTCTAGATTAAAGATTTTCTCGGGAAAGCTTAAGTCCCGTTGGTGTGGTCCATTTACTATCACTAAGGTTTATCCTTATGGTACCATTGAGTTATCTCAACCCGATGGTCCAAATTTTAAAGTGAATGGTCATCGATTAAAGCATTACTTTGGAGAGGACATTCCACCCGTGATTGTCCCGGATCTACAAACATTCCCCATGAACCAATGAATGCGGGGATCGAGTCAAGCTAGTGACTCGGTAATCAAAAACATTAGCAAACACCATATGGGTTTTCACCCATATTTACGTCTTCTTTCCCCTTTCTACCACCCTAGTGTGGGGGTTGCCCACCTTGTTGTATATAAGTTTATGCAAAAAAAAATTCTTTCAAATAAAGGCCGTAGTATTTCCCTTTTAAGTTCTCGGTTTAGGCATCACCTCCTCGGTACTTTGAATATTGAGGGCAATATTCATTTCTTAGTGTGGGTGGGGAATTCTCACGAATTTTATCATGTATTATCCACCCAATTCCCCCGTTTTTGGCCAAATTTTTTTTTGGAGTAAGTGTTTTACACTTACTCAATTGGTTATCGATCCGCCTTGTCTAATAAACTAAAAGATTGGCTAATCCAGGAGCAAACGGCTCTTGGTAAAGATATCTCAAATCCGTTGACTGCTTGCAATTTGCCCAAAATTGTATGGTATTCGACTCACCATATCCTTAAAAGTGAAGAGTTGGCTAGCCCGCAAGTTTATGGCTTGTGGTAAAGGCGGTTGGAAAACCATAATTGGTAATCAGCTCACCAAAGATAATATTGATAATTTATCTAAGAGTTGGCTAGTCGAGAAGCAACGCTTACGGTAAAGACAAATCAAATCCGTTGGAAGCGGTGATTTGCTCAAAATCATTTGGTTATCATTGTACCAAGGTTCTTACTTGAACTAAAACAATTGGCTACTCCAGTAGTAATGGCTTTTGGTAAAGAGATTGAAATCCATTAATTTTTCTCAAAACATTGCTAGGGACTAGCAATATCTTAGTGTGGGGATTGATGAGTGTGCAAATACTCATCATTTTGTACCAACTAAAGCTGCAAAAACATCTGAAAACACTGAGAAATGCATCAAAATGATAAAAATATCACAAATAAGTGTTTTATGTGTTTTAGAAGCAAAAATATCAAAATCGGTGAAAACGCATTATCAAGTTTGCATAATTTGCGTTTAGTCCCCCAAGTTTCAAAATTGTCAAAAAGCAGTCCCCAGGTAAAACCAAATAAAGAAAAATGTTATTCAAGGTCCCTGAAATATTCTAAGTTGTCAAAAATGGTCCTTGAATGAATCTTTTGTCAAATGGCGTGATTAGGTCCCTCAAGTTTTGAAATTGTCACAAATAGTCCTTGGAAAATTGAAAATGTCAAAATTGGTCCTTGTACTATTGAAGTTTGTCAGTTTTAGTCCTTGTATTACCTTTGGGAAATTGGGTGATTGGTCCTTCAAAATCGAAATTACAAGTTTAGTCCTTGTATTATAAACCTACCAAGCCTTGTCAAAATCCTTTTGACCCCCTGTCACTTATACATTTTGGACCCTTCATCCCCATTTTGGACCCCAAGTCAAACGGTCCATCACACTTCCGCCACCTGTCTGTTTATCCCTCCCACCTGTCTTCCCCACTTGAGTTGCCTGCAACTCTCACTCTCCCATCACCTTCACCTTATCCCTTCCCCCTCATCATCACCACTACCCACCTTTCCCACCACAATTAATGCCACCCCCCCTACCTGCAAATTCAGAGCCCTATAAGTCAAATCCAGTGCTTCCCGCCAAAATGATAAAAACGGCCAACACACTCAAAACTCACCCATTGGTCAAGAAAAGAGGTGGGATACTCTCAGAAGGACACGTGGATGCTTATTGGAGTATAAAAGAGGAGGAAGAAACAAGAGAAAAAGAGAGTCTTTAGTTTTTAATTTTATGAATGTCGTAATTTATTTTTAAGTCTTTAATTAAGCTTTAAGTTGTAATCTTTTGTTTCATGATATCAAATTAAGTTATTGAAGTGTATTAAAACTGTTTTCAAGTGGAAATTCAAGTGGTATTAACATTTCATGATATATGGTTCCTTTGTGCAAAAATTCAAAGTCTAACTCTTATGTTCAAAGCTTCAATAAGCTTTATTTAAAGTCAAACTAGCTTATTCAAGCTTAATATAGCTTTCTGTAAGCACGAGTTCAGTTTCAAGCATAATGGGTTGATGGTCAACAATAGTCAACTGTGAAGAAGAAATTGGTTCAAGCAGGGTGGAATTGGATATGGGGTGTTGCAGAGATGGAATTGGGTTGGAATTAGCTTAGTATAGTGTAGTAATGGTTCTGGTTTAAGCTGCAATCATAGCTGGTTACTTGTGAGCTTTCTCTCTTTTTCAATTTTCATGCAGTTTACATTTTGAGCTTGTGTTTAATCCAGTAGTCATTAGCTAGCTTAAAACACGTTCAAGATAGTATAATTAGGATCACTAAAATCAGCTTAAGTGATTAGCATAAGCTAATTCATGAATAATCTCGATTAAGAATACAAGTCAGTTTCAAAGCGGTGTTTGGATCGATGAAATTGTTTGAGTTTTAGTTCTTGTTTGTGTTCATAACCTGTTCACTCAGTCTTAATATAGTTCATTTGAGTCATTGTGGTCATTCAAATGGTATATGCATAAGCTAAAAGTCAAAATCACATATAACTGTCTTAATATGCTTATTTGTTGGATTTTAAGAAAACCAAAAACTTGTTTCATGCTTAGAAATCACTAGAGTAGCTTGCAGTAGTTTTATTATACCATTAAACATCATATTCAGTCAACAAATTAGGATTAAAGTTCAAGGAAGTCAACTTTTCATTTTTGTCAAAAGTCAAATACTTGCAAAACTTCGGTTTGGCCCAACTAGAAGGATTTTTCATGAGCACATTTCTGGGTCAAATCATATGAAACTTTGGGTTTTATAAGTTCTATTGGTCTAGTTTCTTATTAGGATTTTTGTTGATTTTTATTAATTTTCTAAAAGCTCTAAAATAGCTTATCAAAAAGGTTGATAGTGCCCTGTTCATAGCACTCAGTGAATACTGAGTTTTCCCAAGCTCTTGCAGAGCTTGTCCAGAGCTCATTAGAGCTTCTCTTGATCTTGTATTTGGTTTACAATTTTCCAACCAGGTCTAGTTTAAGTTCCAACCTTTGGTTTTCTGTTAAAGCTTATTGATAAGCAGTTGCTTAAGCTCAAAGTAGTACCCTCAAACTGTTTTAGCATAAGTACTCAAATAATCAAATCTGCTTAAGCTTGTATTCAGAGGTTAAAACCTGTTGTTACTTGTTGCATTTTGACACTTTTAGCATTTCATAGCTTCTGTATCAAGTTGGTAGCTTGTTGTAGCTTTTGGCTTATTCAAAGTACTTATTTAGAAGCACTTACAAGCTAGCCTCATTTTATTACACACAAGACCATGTTTTTCTATTTTTCCTAGATTCTAAATATTATTTTAGACTTTTCTTAAATTTTTCACATTTTTCTAGGTCAGTTTCCTATTTTTCTTAATTAAAAACAGTTTTTAAGTCATTTTAAATAGCTTTTAATACAATTAAATCAGAAAAAGTTCAAAAAAATAATTTTTCATTTTTCTTAAGTTTAGATAAATATAAAAAGTAAAAAAATTATTTTTCCAGATTTTTCATAGTTTAATTTGTAATTTTTAGCAATTTAATTAGTTTTTAATAGTTTAAAATTCATAAAAAATAGAAAAATAATCAGAAAAATATAAAAATAGTTTTTAAAATTTTCTTTTGTTATTTTAGATTTTTCCAAGTCATAATTTTATTTTTCTAGCTTTATTTCCTATTTTCTTGTAATTTAGGTTATTATTAAAATAGTTTTTAATTAATAATAATTAGATAAATAGTTATAAAAATAATTTTCTTTTTCTTAAAATTTTCTTATATCATTAGGTTTGTAAAAATATCATTCTCATATTTTTAGGATTAATATTGTGTAAGTTTCACGTTTTTATTTCAGACGTCGCGTAGTTTTTAATTCAAGTTTTATAAAAACATAAAATCAAAAACATCAGTTTAAAAATAGTGATAGCGTTTATTTAATATAGTTTATCTTTTTAATTTCCTTTAATTTTCATTTTAGCCCCTGTAATTTATAAATTAAACTCAAAATCCTTACTGATCACTATCCTTAGTGATTATTCGACATCTGATTGTGTTAAACACCAGTCATCCTCCGTGGGACTTCACGACCCGGGAATCCATGTATTCCCCGATCTAAATTGCATTTGCTTCTCGAGCTTTTAAGTTTGTTACGGTTTGCCATTCACAAGTGGCAGCTGAGTGATTAAACTTGACGGTTTAGAGCCGATCAAATTTTGGCGCCGGGGAGGTCGTAAGCGTGTTCTAAGCATTTTCAGACCGTGCTTGCACATATACCACTTTTTGTAAAAAGTTTTTGTAAAGTTATAACAAAATCAAAAAGTTCATTAACACTTTTCCTAAAGTGTTAACAACACCAAAAAACAATATAAACCAACAAAACAATCAAACGCTTTCTAGCTTGTGTTTCTTTTAAGGTGATTCTTAAAAAAATACGATTTGGTTAAACGAGACGATACCAAAAATATTGTCAAAAGTTTTAAACCATCAGCACATATCCATACCTACGTCTTTTCAGTGGTACTTAATATATACATAAAAAATCAACCACCAAGAAATCAAGGCAAGATACACCTACTAAGCGGGGTGTGACCATAATAAGTTCTAACATCGATTTAAAACTTGCCTTTGTGTCCTTGTGATTTGGTGTACCTTTTTCAAAAAAGCCATTTCATTTGTGATTATTGGTTAAGTTCACTTGTCGTTTTGCCTCGCATTTGTTTTGAAAACTGATTTTTATAACTTAGTGCATGCGCTCGTTCTTCAGTTCTACAAGTCCACCGTCGAGCTTGCAAATATTCCTCGTAGACGTGAGGACGTTACGCTCCTTCGCGTGGATGAGGAACATCTACCACCACCACCACTGCCGTAATGGCGGAAGACAAGCGATGAATGAGCTTCTCCAAGCACCCATTGAGGGTTACGGAGATGCTATTGTTGTCCCGCCGTGGTGACACTTTGAGCTCAAAACCGGGTTACTTAATGTAACCCAGCCAATTCATGGTTTTGGCGGGATGATCCTCATGCACACATTCGATGGTTTAACAAGATTGCATCTACCATCAAGTACAAGAATGTCCCACATGAAGCCATCAAGCTTCTTCTGTTCTCATTTTCTCTAGAGGACAAGCCGAATTGGCGAGAAACAACCCCTCGTTCCATTGAGACATGGGAAGATCTTGTCACCAAGTTTGTGAACGAATTCTATCCTCCATCCCAAACTACAAGTCTTAAGAATGAGATAATGAAATTCTCTCAAAGATTTGATGAATCATTAGGGGAGGCATGGGATCGTTACAAAGAATTGCTCCGTAAGTGTCCGCATCATGGTTTTACTGAGTTAATGCAAATGGATACTTTCTACAATGGCGAACGGACATTAATCAAGACTCTTTGAATGCCTCCGCGGGAGGTAATTTCTTGAGCAAGACCACAAAAGAAGCCTTGCAAATAATTGAAAACAAGTCCCGGTCCGCCGCACAAAGACATATCGTTCACCTAATGCTGGACCTTCTTTCATCTCCCGTGAGTACATCTAGCACCGATGCTAAGATTGACAAACTCACGGATATTGTTCAAGCTTTGGTTCTTGCTAACCAAAAGAAAGTCACTTTCACACAAGCACCATCATATGGTGAAGTGAAGAAAGTTGAAGTTTGTGTTACTTGTGGTGGTCTTCATGCATACTACAACCCATCTGCCACCGATGGTAGTCCTTTTGAAGCTAATGCTATAGCCGGTAGTTCAAATCAAGGAGGTAATCAATACCGTCCTCAGAATGAACCAAACTACCGAGCTAATACTTATCGTGCACCACCGGTTCTAACGTAATCCTAACCTAATCGAACCAACCAAGAATGAACCAAGGTTATCAAAACCAAGGTAACTTCTATTCCGGACCCAATCAAGGTTTCCAACATCAAGGAAATCTTAGTCAAAACACTTTCAATCGAGGGAATCAATTTCATGGAAATGTGAATCCTAATCAAGGGAATTTTCAACAACAAGGTCATAATCAAAATATACGACCTCAAAATATCCCTCCACCTCCTCCTCAGATCAACATCCGATGAGCTTTTAAAGCAATTCATGAAGACTCAAGAGAGACAAACAGTTGTTGGTGATCAAGTCGAATTAAAGAAGTCTTTAAATGATCGAACCACTAGGGCTGTTGTACTTTACCTAGCAACACGATCGCTAATCCGGCGATGCAAAGGCGTCACAACCGAGTGGTATTTCGTATGATGGACCTGCTATTCCTACTACCTCTTCTTCTCTCCGAAGGTAGTGGAAAGTGAACAGGCACAAAGGACAAGGAACTTCCTACTAATAGCGGAAGCACCGGCAATGTCCATCCTCGTGTCGAAACTAAATCCAATCCGAGTTGTTTTGAACCTCCTGTAGCTCCCATTGAAAATAACAAATCCAAATCTTCTATTCCTTACCCATCACGTTTACATGAGCAAAGCTCCAGCGAAGCCGGTCATCAAATGGAAAAATTCTTTCAAATTTTCCAAGAACTACATTTGACATAAGCTTTGCGGATGCTATCATGTTGATGCCCAAGTTTGCATCAACTCTCAAACACATGTTAAGCAACAAGGAAAAGCTGTTTGATATGGCTAAAACTCCTCGACGAGCGCCTGTAGCTATCTTGAAAAGCTTCCAGCTTGGAGATCTGGAAAGTTCCTCTTACCTTGTGTATTTCGGGGAATGGTTGAATGCTTTGCCTTAGCGATCTTGGTGCAAGCATCAATCTAATGCCTTATTCAAGATGGAAGAAACTTTCTCTTCGGAACCTCCTACATGCATGACTCTCGAGCTTGCGATGTACAATATCGAATCCTCTTGGCATTCTTTGAGGGCGATATTTGTCGAAAGTAGGAAAGTTCCATTTTCCACCGACCGTGGTTGTTGATTTTGATCTTGATCCACGGGTTCCTCTCATTGTTGGTCGAGGATTCCACGAGAACGGGCGAGCTCTCATTGATGTATTTGAGCAAGAAATCACATTACGTGTTGGTAATGAAGCTGTCACCTTTAACCTTGATCAAACTTCGAGGTACTAATAGTTTAAAATTCATAAAAAATTCATAAAAAATTCATAAAAAATAGTTTTTAAAATTTTCTTTTGTTATTTTAGATTTTAATTAGTTTTTAATAGTTTAAAATTCATAAAAAATAGAAAAATAATCAGAAAAATATAAAAATAGTTTTTAAAATTTTCTTTTGTTATTTTAGATTTTTCCAAGTCATAATTTTATTTTTCTAGCTTTATTTCCTATTTTCTTGTAATTTAGGTTATTATTAAAATAGTTTTTAATTAATAATAATTAGATAAATAGTTATAAAAATAATTTTCTTTTTCTTAAAATTTTCTTATATCATTAGGTTTGTAAAAATATCATTCTCATATTTTTAGGATTAATATTGTGTAAGTTTCACGTTTTTATTTGTACGTCGCGTAGTTTTTAATTCAAGTTTTATAAAAACATAAAATCAAAAACATCAGTTTAAAATAGTGATAGCGTTTATTTAATATAGTTTATCTTTTTAATTTCCTTTAATTTTCATTTTAGCCCCTGTAATTTATAAAATAAACTCAAAATCCTTACTGATCACTATCCTTAGTGATTATTCGACATCTGATTGTGTTAAACACCAGTCATCCTCCGTGGGACTTAACGACCCGGGAATCCACTGTATTCTCCTGATCTAAATTGCATTTGCTTCTGAGCTGTTTTAAGTTTGTTACGGTTTGCCATTCACAAGTGGCAGGCTTGAGTGATTAAACTTGACGGTTTAGAGCCGATCAGTTACTACTAATCACAGAAGCAAAAACAATGTTGCACCATCAATACTTGTCACCTTCTACAAAGCTATTCTTCATAACACATCATAAATCAAGTATCCATACACTTCTAACTAAGCCAAGTTTTCATTCATTCATTTAATGAAATAGCTCATGTGCTTACCCTTTTTGTTTCCCTCTATCTAAAACTGGATTTCTAGTGAGCCAAGAATCTGAGTTACATCTTAGACGCTCTGGATGCTGCTGGTATCATATAGTTATACCACCAATAGGCCAATCATACCTGTTATTGTCTACACTACAACTGATATCATCATTGGTGGTGACCTTCAACCGTTTTTGTGTGTATGTTATGGAGCCTATATTTGTACATTGAACTAAAGATGGAGAAGGTTGCGATAGCAGTATTATCAGCTACAATAAAAAGAGGCAGACGTACAGCTAATAACACATCTTTAACAATCTCACGGGTGAACTATACCGTCAGATATAATATATAATCATGGGTGAAAGATTTTTATGTTGTACAAACATCCGTTCCTTCTTCAACATCAACGGTTGTGTAGAAAGAAGACAGTCACTCGATAGATAAGACACCATCTGATCCAACCTTGTCGATAGCATCAACAATCATGGTTCCAGTAACATCACCGTTTCCAGCAGAGGTTGAAGCAATGGGTTGAAATAAGATATATCAAATCGATTTAGATGATGACAGAATGTATGTTAGATGAGATGGAATGAAAGTATGAAATATAGTTACCTCTAGTATCATCACGGCCTTTCACGGGTCTGGCTCTCTTATCCAGCTCTTCAATCAAACCAAGTACAGTCTCGTCAATACCTTCTTCAATGACACGTGGTTAGCACCAGATGTTACACTCAAGAGACCAAGTTTGATGATTGTTTAAAAAATTCCCTTCAATTAAACAAAAGATCAGAATCTTTACTTATTAAATGTTTTTGCTGTACCAAGATTGTGTTTAATGAGCCTTGTCTATAACTTAATGTGGATTTTCTTGTGTATCATAATACTGATAAAAGGACATATACCTGAACATCTCATCCTAGACCAACTAAATTTATAGCAGAAGGCACAGACCATGAACCATCTGCCCTTTGAGCCATGACCAAGCCAATTCCGAGCTTCCATTGTTAGGTCACTAGATTTACAACACAAGCTTATTAGAAAGAGATAGAGGCGATTGAACAAGATTCACACACACACACACGATATTATAGAGACGGTTATGCGTAGAGTGTAATGAAGAGAATAACTTGAACAACTAACCCTCAAGTGAGGGTTATACAAGAGTATTTATAGGCAAGGAGCTAGGGCAACACTCCCACTCCTTCCCTTTTCCTTAATGGACATGGGCCTAAGCTTATGGGCCTTCTACATAAGCTAGACCTTAAACAAACATAAAGGCCATAATAAGCTACCTATTACATATGAGTAACTAACACTTGAATAAAGGTTTAGGAGTGATTCCAACAATCTCCCCCTCAAGTGTTGGTGATGAAAAACGGTGAAGGCGTTGATGTAATAGTAGCTTTGGCGTCTCGACATTCTTCTTTCTTGTGAGAAGAATTGCCTTGATCGAACCATCTCCCGGTGTAGCGAGATAGTTTTCTTTGAACGTTATGCTTTGACGTCATCTTTAACTTTGTTCTTTGATCATTGTTCTTTGTGATGAAAGTGATAGTATGTTGTTATCTGCATCAAGTCCGCCTCAGTTCGTTGCTCCAGTTGTTCCACGTCATTCTTCAACATGCTCACATGCTCTTTTGACGCGTTGGAATTCAAGACTGATGAAGTTCTTTAAGTCTTTAACTTTGTAGATTCTTTGGTTTGACGAAGAATCATTAATCTGTTGTGTTGCTTTTGGATATAACTTTCATTAGTGATGATGTTGGCGTGAGCATGAAGAATCTCAAGATCGATCATTCGCTCCGAGCTTCCATAAGAAGAAAACATTAAAACGGTTAGAAATAAGCGGATTCCGGCACTTACAAGTTTGAACTTCGAGAGTGTTAACAGCATAGTGTGAAAACACAACTCTAATTCTTACAAATGCCGTTTCTGAATCGGAGTCCCACAAGTGAGATAACACGATGTACCGAAGTACACCTACGATTCGGGATGAGTCACGAGGTACACCGAAGCTATCACCTCCGTAGACCGCTTGAGACCACTAAGCGCAATCCACGGGGAGTTGCCGAAGTGACTGTCGGGGTTGTTTGATGTTGACCCTGGCAGGAGTTTCCATTCAATCACTGAGGATCACTAATGTGAACCTCTCATAAATGTTCTCGACATATTGCTAAGATCTGTGAAGGACTCGATAATGTACCACTGAAATTCTTATTGTTGAACGTCAAGTGATGAAATGTCAAGTGTACCTAAGAGATCTTTTGATGAATCTCGTGGCTCTAGACTCAATAGTGAATTTTGTTTTTCCTGAGCGGAGACTAGGGAGAGGGTCTCCTTCTTCAATACCAGCAATCTCTAAGAGAAAGCCGATAGTTTACGTAGGGTTCCCTGTGAGAATGAAACAAGCTTCTGTTGAGAGAAACTTGAGTGGTTAAGAAGGTTTAGTACATGCGTCACTGGGTCCATGACGACTTTTAATCTTCAATACCGGTGTCATCTAGTGACAACCAGTAGCATATGAATTGAACCCGGTGTCTGCCCTAAGTTGAATAATCTGGAGGGCTATTTCTTTTCACTCTTTTCTTTGCATTTCTTTTTAATTCTTCAACTCCTTCTTTCTCCGATTCTCATTCTCTCCTTTTTACAATCATACCTAAGGACTTCTAAATTCTAACTATTAGTGGTGTCCTTGGGTAGATCCCTTCGCTGGCCGGATCATAGGACGGTTATTTCTAACCTTAATCACCTTATAACTCCATTGCCATAAAACCATTTTCAAGAAAATCTCTCAAAGGGTTTGTAGATGAAAACATGTTTGAACCACTATGAGAGTTTTATCTTTTAGCGTAAATACTCCCCCTCCACATGTGCTTTAGAGTTTTGGAAACTGCAAAGTGAGGAAAAGCGCGACTTTTGAATTGATCGACTCAAGATAGACATTCCCCCATGAGACACGGTTACGTGGCATAGTTAAAAGTTGCATTATCAGCTTTTAGGTGACAACTAACTCTAATAACTATCTTGAAGGTGTGAACAACCCCCAAAGGTTGTCAAACCCGTCAAGGTTCATGTCTACCAAGAGTTTCTCGAATGGTACATTTTACTCGGACAAGTCCTTTGCGAGACACGTTTACATCACTAGCGAACTAGCTTGAAATTATTACCCGTCCCGGACAAGTCTTTTCGAGTTACTGACCGTTAAGATCTCGTCAATTCTTGGGTTAAAGTCTTTTCACACGAGAGTTCATATAGCAAAACACAAAATATTTCTTATCACGTATTTTCTCCCCCTCAAAAATGGCATATAAAATGTTATTTTTTGAAAAGTTGAGAATAAATATGACCATTAAGAGTGTTGCGGGAAGAATGACCACTGTGAACAATTTGTGAACAAATTTTTAAGTCAAGTACTCCCCCTCAACGAGTGATATAAACGGTTGAGGTTTTGAAAATCATAAGGGAAAGTACTTGTTCTTTTGAGCAAAACCTTGAAAAGTGAAAGGTTTGATAGGTTTTACTCAAAAGTAAGAAGCTTTCGCTCCTGATATAAGGATTGTGGCACCGGCGTACCACGGGTCCTTTATTTACAAGTACGGGTTGTACAGCGTAATATGTGCACAAGCCATTGACATAATAAATCATACACCCAAATTTATAATGAAAGAAGCAGTTCAAGGGGTACCATGTAATCCGAGATGTCGCCAGAGTGTGAATCGGCGGTTGAAACGCCGGTGATGTTAATCTGGGTCGACCACCAACATAGCTTTCCAATCTTCTCGAATCGATCCCTTCGATACAACCGTTCATCAATCATCGTGATGATCCTCTTCACATCCCTTCGATCCTGAGAATTCCATCGCTTAGGAGACCCGATCTTTTGGTGTATATCCTTCAACTGGTAAGCCAATCCGTCCCTAACCATCTTCAAAGTGTGATCTCCAAACTTGTGAAGATCTCTGCACGCCATCAAGCAATTTCTTTGAAGTTCACTGCGATAAAAGACGCCGAATGGTTTGCTGATGAGCGCATATTGTGAGAGCTGGTTGATGTCGGGAAGATCAAGCTGCGGTGGAGTGAAGTTGACAGTCGATAAGATTCAACCGCCGGTGGAGATCTTCTACACGTTCTTTGATAACTATGCGTCTGATGAAGATGAGCACCGACTTGATGAATTCACATTGTACTTCGCTGGAGAATTGTCTCATACGACCCTGGACTTTGGCAAGGTACATGTCTTCGATGTCGTTGATAGACAAATTCTCAAAGTCACCTTCAGAGAATGCATAATCCCTTTCGTCTTGTCTCTTGACCACAATATTCTTGAGATACGTGTAGTCCCATTTGGACGAAAGATCAACGTGTTTGATAGAAACGATGTTTTTAGTCTTGAATACCGCATTTTGAGACTTCGTACTCGGCCTTCGTAGTAGATTCTTCGGCGTTCGGCCAATGATGAATCCCATACATTGCATCTCTGGTCGATGCTTCCACTTTGTTGGAGAACAAGTGATTAGCTCTTTCCTCGATAGCTATGCGGTTTGAGTATTCGGCTGCTGGGAATGAAAGTGTCAAGGATGTAGCGTATTTCCTTGAACCATCGCCACCGTGAAGAAGAAATTCCAAGTCTTTGTTGAAGAAATATCTGAATGGGATCCTAGGTTGATCCGGTTGGCCGATCGTTGGTAGTGGTTTAGACCGTCGATTGTAATATGGAGGGTTGTCCCGCCAGAAAGTCGATGTTTGCTTCTTGGTTGAGCCAATCCATGTTATTAGACATAGCTCGAGCAATGTTGTCAAGGTGATATTCGACCTCGATGGAACTTTCTGAGCTATCTTTCCATAGTTGAAAAGCTTCATTCTTGATTCGCCGCAACTCATATTTCATCATCTTCTTTACTCGGAATTTTTCTTGCAGTATCTTTGCATGCTCCAATGTATTACCTTCTACCAGATCTTGACCTTGGTAGGGAGTGGAATTAACAAGAGTAGAGAACCATTCAAATTCCTCTGTGTTATCTTCATCTAGCCATGATAGGGCGTCGCCGCCTTGAAGCCTTCTTAGGCCTAAATGAGGGTTCGGTTTCGTACTTTGTCGGGAGACGCGGGTTGTTGTTGGAGCTCATGGTATTCTTCATCGTCACCCCGTATACTCAAAATGATCACCGGTTTTCGAGTGGGGTGGTGTCTTGGAATCGAGGTTTATCTGAGAAGAGGGAGGAGGGATCTTTGTTGAGGTGAGTCCTTTGTGGTGGATCTTGCATTGAGTACTTGAATGGAAGATGATGCACCAAACTTCTTTGTGCGTTTAGGCTCGTTATCCTTATCTTGATCTTTGTCTTCGTCATCTCTTGAACGTTTAGGCCTTACAAATTCTTCTCTGAATGATGACTTGAGTTGGTATTCCAGCAATGCTTCAAACAACTTACCTTCGTGGGAGGCAAACGTTGCGTAGCGTTTCGACATTTGCGCTACCGGCCGGTTTACTAATTCATCATCTGAGAAGATTGTAGTTTCAACTGGATTGATGCTCAAATTTATCGGAGTTGATTTCATGGCTTGCTTGGCTAAATGTAAGGGATTCGATAAAGTTGTTGCGGTATACATCTCCTTTGTCGGTTTTGGAATGACCTCCATTAAGAACTTGTGAGTGTATCCTTTTATCATCTCAACCATGCTCCTTGAAGATCATCCTTCATAAGCTTCTGTACATACTCCCTTTCAACTTGCATCTTGTCATTCTCTTCATGAAGATACGTTAACTAGTCGAAGAATAAAATTTAGCTTTTTGTAAAGCATGTCTTTCTTTCTAACCTGTTTGACCGCATTCATAATTCTTTTATGAGTATGAGAAATCCAAGATCGAGGTGGCTTCTTTACTGATTTGGATATTGATTTGGTTGATTTCTTTGATGGTGGTGGTGAAGAATGAGAAGACGAATCTGATGATGAAGAGACATGAGGAGACTCTGGATCCTTTGGAGGTTAAGAGGTTTTCTCCTCCGGCGAGACTTGTCTAGCGGAAACTTATCATAATCGTCATCTCCGGACTTATCTTTCTCTTCGCCTTTCTGTCTCGGACTTTTCTTTGTCACCCGCATCTTTCTCGGACTTTTCGTGTTCCTCAAATTCATGCTCAATAGTTTCTTTCACGGGCTTTTTGTTGCTCCAAAGTGGTGGCACGGCATCCCTTATCGGGTTGATTAACCACATCAGGATCTGGTGAAGGTTGAGCTACACCACTTGACCCTTCGGGGCCACCCATTTGATCTTTTGCAAATTATTTTGCCACGTGTTGGAGTCTAAGGAATTTCAACTTCTTCGTATGAAATATCCGTTGCTCTTCTTCTTCATCGAGCTTTCTTCATAAGGCACAAGTACGTGAGTCTTCCCTTTTTCTTTGTCACCGGTGGTGGACTTGGAGGTTTAGCCTTTGAAGGAGGTTCTTCACTGCATCTCAGAGTAGAAGATCTCTTCGTCTGATTGTGTATCTTCAGAGCTTTCGTCCACAAGCTTTCTTTACGGTTCGGGCTCAGATTCGGAATGGGAGTAGAGTAGCTTCCTTAGAGGGAACATCCTTTTTCGTGGAGGATTCCTCTTGGGGATTATCCTCGACTTTCATTACTTGCAAAGACTTCACCTCGTGACCGCTTCTTCGGTTCTCCGTATAGGTGTTCCGTAAGACTTCTCATCGAGATGACCAACTTTGCCTTCTCTATCTGCTACAAGATACCTTTTGTATGTTTCAAGCTTTTGATTTCATTTGTCAGAAGGTGATCGGTAACACAAAGACCTGTTTCTTTGTTGACGATTCCTTGATTCTCGACCGATAAGATGGGTTTAGTCAACATGTCGTGATTGTCGGGTCATTGAGCCTCTTGGGAATATCAGGATGAAGTCCAAGTGCTCTCTGGATCAACGGCTTTGTGTATCGACATAGGGAATCTTTGAGCCAAGCTTTTTGAGAAATGACATCATGTCATCCCATATCGAGCTTCAATTTGATGTCCTTCTTGTTGATTAATGACCAAAATATTTGCAGCTCCATGAGCTTGAGATGCTCATAGCCACCACGACGAGACTGACTTGGTGATGATGATGTAGAGGGTTCTCCACGGTTGAGGAATGTTCTTAAGCTCCACATGAGAATGCTTAGTGATAATTCATGAAGCTTCATCATAGCCAATATCCATCGAATTGCGAACTTCTCTTCTGAGGTGTGGCATAGAAGTCGGTTGGCTCGATGTCGGGAATAAGAACGCCCCGTAATCTGCATGTGTGATGGTGATTTGTTTGTGACTTAACGTCACTGTCACCGCACTTTGACCTTTGATCCTTTGCATTGAATTCTAGAATTATTGTATGTAGATCTCCTGATCAGAGCAGAGTGTGAGAGCATGTTCTGGTACGGATGATTTCTAAGAATATCCACAGCAATCAAGCAAGAAGATTCGAGCATGTGAGGGTTTCAAAGTCAACTCTGAGATTGTTCTTTACAATCTTTCTTGGATAGCCATTAGGGAAGATGTCGGCAATTGTGAGAACCTCAGGTGCATCCACATTCATTTGAGCAGCCATGTCGTGATCTCGAAATAACATTAGCCAAAAGAACCAACATATCGAAAGACATAATGTTAGTCAACAGAAGGTTTTATTGACTAATTATTGAATGTACAGTGTCATTGATTGTTACGAGTCCTAAGTCACTTGTATGTCCAATATTTCAATGACGCGCGGAAACGTTTCGTGAGTTAGTTAACTTTAAGTTTTAAAGTTTATGTTATCACATATTTTCACAACACATTATACATTTAAGTTTATTAGTGACATTATTGGATTCGTGACGTTATGATTCATTTATTTACAAGTTTGCACGCGTAACAATTCAAAACGAAGGTTTGATCAAGGCTTATTCGTAGGAGTAGTAGCTTATGCGTAAATAGGGGTTATATGCGTAGGCACAAGCTTACGCGTAGGAATCGTCTTCGCGTAAGAAATGTTACGCGTAGGAACAGAGTAACCTTATGCGTAGAGCTTACGTGTAGGCGTATAAAAACTTTACGCGTAAGGCTTACTCGTAAGAGTAGACCTTATGCGTAGAGTCATCGCTACGCATATCCTTCACAGATACGCCGTAGTCCCATTGTAGAACCTTAGGCGACAAAGATTCGCGTAAGATTTCTCTTACGCATAACTTTCTACGCGTAAGGTGATCCTTATGCGTAGAGTAACAAAGATCTTGATTCTGAGTTTTATCGTAGCAAGCCCTGAAATAAAAACATCATAACATCAATTTTGACTTATACATTCAATCTTAAAACAGATCAATGCATGAAAGCATGTTAAGCGTTACTGCGTAGAAAGTCATACGCGTAAGTCAAAACCCTAAGGTTCATGAATTAAGCATATGATTTCTAGCCATAGGATATGCACCAAAGTGTTTCTGGGAGTTCTAAGAAGCATATTGAGTATGTTTATCCAAGTTTTAACATCAAAAATGTCAAGAATCAAAAGTACCCAAACCGTATGAATATAAACCCTAACTTCCCATTGATGATTCATTTGAGTTTCTGGGTAAAATCTGGGTTTAGATATGTTCAATTCAACTTGAATATCACCTCATACAACAATCTTTATCACCAAAAACGTTCTCATTTGAAAATACCCAAAACAACTTAAGAACCCTAATTTTGAAAATGAATCAATTCGTGTTTCTGGGTGGATTTTGAGGATAAACGAAGTATCATTGAAGTTATTTAAACGTTTTGGCACACTTGTTTTAACCACAAACACACACCAATGATTGTGTGTTCTTGTGCTTACGCGTGAAGCCACAAAAGTCACAATATCTCAAGATTGAACCGTTGGATTCATGAAAGATTTAAAACCTTTGTTTAAAAACTTGTTATAAACACAAAAACACTTACAAATTGATGATCCAAAACACAGATTTCTTGAATGATTATTAGGCGTAGGATGAAGTTTGGTTTGAGTATTAAATGTGAAGTGAAAAGTTAGGTGGGTGTTTTTATTAAAATGACTTTAACCTTTTGGCAGTTTTGGTCCCTCCACCTTTTCTATTTTCATCCAAAGCCATATAACTTCCATTTTGGTTACCAAACAAAGATTTTAAGAAAGAAACATGACGAAACTCCCCCTTGACTTAAGAAAATAATGAAAGGTTATAATTTTAGACCGAGGAGTGTCAGTTTAACCAGAAAAGTTTACCACCATTGATACAAGAAACAACCAGAATAGAGTAACATGCAAGTGCACGGATGTTTTGAAAAGCAGATTAAGCATTTATTTTCTCCCCCTCAACACTTGATCGGAAAAATACTAAATTTTAAAAGATTAGAGTGTTGACGGTTGAAATGTACTTGCCATGTTGAAAGAAAAAATAGATAGAAGAATATTTTTGTTGTTTTGTCAGGTTTTATATTTTTGTATTTTGTTTTTGAAAAATTTATTTACAAAAGAGATTTTGGTGTTTGACAGGTTTTTAAGACTGTTTTAGGAGTTCATCCAATTCCTCTTGAGTCAAACACCTCATACCAATCCGGTGGACCAGCTCATTAAACTTAGCGGGAGCTAAGGCTTTGGTGAGAAGATCTGCCAATTGGTATTCTGTACCCACGAAGTATAATTCAACTGTACCCTTTTCCACGTGGTCCTTGATGAAGTGATACCGAAGATCGATGTGCTTTGATTTCGAGTCTTTGAAGCGAGTTGCACGAGTTAGCAATGGCACTCCGATTGACACAGTACATCGGGATTCTATCAAATACGTAACCATAGTCTTTGAGTTGTGTTCTCATCCAAATGACTTGAGCACAACACGCCGACATGACTACATATTCTGCTTCGGTTGAGGACCACGATGTACAATCCTGCTTCTTCGATTGCCATGACACCAGTTTATCACCAAGAAATTGTAATGCTCTTGAAGTACTTTTCCGTGAGTCTAAGCATCCTGCGTGGTCGGTCTAAAAAGCGATTAGTTCAAAACCGAATCCCGGATACCGATCCCCAAATTAATGGTTCCCTTGATGTATTGGAGGATTCTTTTAGCCTATGAGAGGTGGGTTTCAGCTTGGTCGCGATCGATAACGGAGCAAAGATATACGGCAAAGACAATATCAGGTCCGCTAGCTGTTAGATACATGAGAGACCCAATAATACTACGGTATTTTGTAGGGTTTACTAATTTCCCATGTAAAATCAGCTTCTTGGTATGTGCCATTGGTGTGGCATAGGTGTCAGTGTATGCATTCCAAATTTGTTTAACAATTCAAGGGCATATTTGGACTGACTCAAGAAAATACCACTTGGTGATTGATGAACTTGCAGTCCTAGAAAGAACGTAAGTTCACCCATCATGGACATTTCAAAATGTTTCTTCATTAGTTTTGCAAAAGCGATTGAGTACTTTTATGTGTTGACCCAAAAATGATGTCATCCACGTAAATTTGAACAATTAAAATATGTTCCCGTGATATTGTATGAAAAGAGTTGGGTCGACCAACCTTTGGTAAAATTATTGGCAATGAGGAAAGATGATAACTTATCGTACCATGCCCGAGGAGCTTGTTTGAGACCATACATAGCTTTGTTCAGTTTGTAGACATGGTTCGGGTAGGCGGGATCAACGAATCCTTCCGGTTGGCTAACATAAACCGTTTCTTTAAGTTGCCCATTGAGAAAGCAGTTTTGACGTCCATCCGAAAGACCGTTATATTCATATGAGCCGCGACGCGAGAAATATCAAACGTACCTCAAGGCGAGCAACCGAGCAAAAATTCTTCAAAGTCAATACCCTCTTCACGACGATAACCCTTAGCCACCGGGACGTGACTTATTTCGGATAACATTTCCTTCAAAGATCCAATTTGTTTTCCAAATCCATTTGAGACCAATGACGTAGACTCCTGTTGGTCTTTCAACCAGTTCCCATACTTCAAGGCGTTTGAATTGGTTGAGTTCTTCTTGCATGGATTCAATCCAGTTGTCTTTTGTCATTGCGTCTTTGATGTTTTAGGTTCGATTGGCGACGGTGAGTGCATAAATGCAATGTTCACCATCTGAGTGAAGACGTTGTCTCGTAACGACCGATTGATTCGGGTTGCCAATAATATTTTCCCGAGGATGGTCTTTTGTCCATCTATGTGTGGAGGGTTGATGTTGGTATACATTGTGCCGATTTTGAGGATTCAAATGGCTTGTTGAAGATTCTGCGACATCAGGTGCGGCAGTCTCATTAGCAAACGGGTTAAAGAACGCATTTGGATCAAAATCTGCAGGTTGGGGTACTTCATTCGAACATCATCGCCGGTTCATCATTGTTGGAAGCGGTTTGTTCAATGGTGGTGCTTCTTCAACCGTAGTTTTGTAGCGATGTATCGGTATAGGATTATTATCGGGTTGAGCACGGAAATAGCGGATACACGAGCACGCTCATCAATATCGCCACGAACAGAGGAGCAAATAGTCTTTCCATTTGTTGACGAGTGAGTCGGGGCTTGTTCAATCGGTGATGATGGGGTTTGGGGAAGTTTAGCGGTTGTGACCGGGTTCCAAGCTATTATACTCGAAGCCATTTCCGTAAGTTCATCAAAATGAGCATGAATCGTTTCCATAACCTCCTTTGTTCGACGATTCCGGATTCGGAAACCTTTAGAATTATCACAATATCCAATAAAGACTCCAATGTCAACTTTGGCTTTGAGCTTTCCAAAGTCATCACGATCATTATTCGGATAGCAAAGAGATCCAAATACATGAAAGTGTTTGAGATTCGGTTTTCTGTTGTGGACAAGCTCGAAGGTGTTTTGTTGTGGCGTTTTGTAATCATAGACTGGTTTTGAGTATAGCATGCAGTAGATCACTTACGCCCATAAGTAATCTGGAAGTTTAGCATTGATTAACATTGTTCTTGCAGCTTCCACTAACATTCGGTTTCGTCTTTCAACAACTCCGTTTTGTTCTGGTGTACATGCAATAGATGTCCGATGCTTGAATTCCCACTTTCTCATAAAATTCACGAAGAGTTTGGTTAACAAATTCTGCCTTTGTCTGCTCGATTTGTCGAACGGTGTTTCGTAGGTGAACTTGTATTTTCGTGAGAAAGGTGATGATCATCTGTGGAGCTTGATCTTTGCTTCAAAGAAAGTAGACCCAAGTCCACCGTGAATAGTCATCAACAATTACTAAGATGTAGCGTTTGCCATTGATCGTTTGCACGCATCGGGCCACACAAATCCATGTGAAGAAGATGAAGCACATCTTGAGAGTTGAGTTCCACCTTTGAAGGAAAATGAGCACGAGTGCTTTTGCCTTGTTCACAAGCTGAGCAAAGGTGATCTTTAGAATACCCAAATCGTGGGAGTCCTTCAACTAGTTTGTGTCGAGCAAGGTTGGTGATGGTTTGAAAGTTTAGATGTGAGAAACGATGGTGCCATAGCCGTGGATTTTGTTGATGTTGCCTTTGAAAGTAAGCAAATGGGAGAAGAAGCAACCATGTCTTGCATAGAGATTGTAAAGACTGGAATTAGCGAGCGGACATAAGGTCGTTTCCTTGTAGATCACGAATGAAACAAGTTTTCTCCCTGAAAGCAACCTCCATATCTCCATCACAAAATCCGACCTCGAAAACAGATTGTGACCGAGGCCTTCCACATAATAAACCCTGCTAATTTTGATGTTTCCATTGATATAGTCTTCGTAGCCCATGATAGGCTGAAGTGATCATTCCCGAACCGCAAAGTGCCAATGAACTTTGCAATAAAGTTTGATAACAGTTTAAGGTTGCCTGTCATGTGTCGGGAACATCCGCTATCAACAATCGAGAGAATGATCTGATCACGTGCATTACAATAATGCGAACGGATGGAATAGAAGTAGATGTGGAACCGAAATGTTAGAGGGTTCCGAGCGCTTATAGTAGACATACACACATCAATAGCTTTAGGTATCCATTTAAATCCTAGTGTGTTATATATCCATTTCCGCCATCTCCAACTAGTATTTGCTTTAGTCTTAGTGAATGCACTAGGTGGTACTACATTCCTAGGAGGTGAAACCGGAGCTACAGGGACAACAATGCGTTTCTTAGAATCTAAAGATGGCGGTCTACCAAGCAATGACTTAGAAAGATTAGTGGGCCTGAGGTATTCCGGTTCTTAGGATTCCTTAAACGAGAGATGATAGCTTTAGCAACACATTTATCATGACAATCATAATTCATACTTTTACGACAAAAAACACAAGGTGCATCGGTGAATATCAAAAGTGCTTAAAGGTTTAGCATTCGTTACATCACTATTTCTATTACATGTGCCCGACGCAATATCTATAGTGGAAGCAACGTGAGTCTTATTCATAGTCCTAGGGTGTTCTTCTACTTTAGCATTCTTTATTGATCTTTTCTTAGGTCGCAACTTCCTATTCTTCGTTGTAGTGCTCTTAGGCTGTGAAGTGCGGACGTTTGGAAAAGACGCAACTATTCTGTTTCAAGTTAGAATGAAGCACGTTAGCAACTTGTGATTTGGCAGTAGTGATTCTAGGTTCACGATTACTAAGTGTTACTGAGGCTATTCTCTTAATGCGGTAGGAGGAAGTTGTTCATACTTTCCTAACATTTCTCTTAACTTGAAGATAGTGTGAATCAGATCTTGATTTTCAGACCGAATATTTCCACCAAAATGCATAACTTCTTTAGTGTGTGCAAGATAATGATCAAGTTCATTTGATGCTTCATCACGAGTCTTTTTGAGTAAATCAAATATGACACCATATTCCTTTTAACTTTTACAAGTTCTTGTTCATATTTTGAGATTTGACACTTAAAAGACACGCTTTGATCATCCAGTTGCTCAATTTTTGGATCAGAAGTTTTGTCACGCAATCGGGCGATTTTGTGTTGAAAAGCAAGTTGTTGATCGTGAATATCTTTTTGACACCAATTAAGACGACGTATTGCATTTGAAAGTTCGCTTGACAATCGTTTGTTTTCAACTTTTAAGGACTCGATCTGAAGCACATTATCGGTGTTCTCAACATTTACCACATAACAAGATCGCAGAGATATAATCAAATGCATATGACAAAGAATTCAATAGCACAACATTATGGACATCATCACCGATGACATCTTCCAAGAGTCGATCAACATCTTTTCTCAACATTTTCTTTTTACGCTTAGTATTAGAAATAGATGTTTCGTTTTCTAAAACAACCTTCATCAATCCAAGTTCCTTATGAAAGTCCTTTTCCCAAGACAATGCACAACTTTTCAAATTTTTAACATTTGGTAAAGATTTTTCGAAAAATGTCTTTGTTCTCGCCGAGGCGATTGAAAATGTTGAACTTTGATTTCAGAATGATATTCTATCTCATGTTGTAAAGTTTTGAGGTCAACCATGAAAAGGTCAAAATATCTAAGAATTTTGCGATTTTCAGGTTTTGAGTTTACTTCACCGATGGAAGGTAAAGGACCATAAGTTTGTGCATAATAACGGTTTGGGATTAACATTAGAAGACTCAGTCGTTTTTATGATAATCCTTGGTGTGTTAGAAGAATCCGTTGGTGTGACGAAAGTGACCGCTTTTTATAATTAAAAGGTTTGTTGTAAACAACATTTTCTAATTTTGATCGACTCTCGCCTTCTGCATCTAATTCCTCTTGACGATGATATTCAACAACACTCATAAATGTAATTATCAATTTTATATTCTCGGAAACTTCGTGGATTTGGTTTGAATGCTTTGGTTGAAAGCTTAGGTTTGTAATCCGCAAGATTTGGTCCATAGCCATTTGGATTTGGTTTTAAAGTAAACTTTTCAATAGCCGTGACCGACTCACCATGTTTGTAAACAACAGTTTTAAACTCTTTAAGTTTGTTTTGCAAGCCGATGATTTCTTCAAGATGATCATCTATTCGTTTCGTTGAATGCTTTTTGTATGCAGAGAACTGCTTTTGACAAGTTAACAACTCAGCCTTAGCTTTTTGATTTTCCAAGGTAAGAGCGTTAATTTGCTTTTTATGTTCATGTTTCATTGTTCTATTTCGCATAACAAAGCATTCTTCGGCTGCTAGATCATCGACTGTCTTTCTAAATATTTTTCGCTTTGATGAGATTTGGCAAAGGTCGCTTCAAAACCGCTTTTCACGTTTTCTTGAGTTTTAAAAAGTTGAGTTGCTTTTGTAAACATTCAAAATCCTTGGTTAACAATGCATTTTTACTTTTCAAGTCCCGATTAATTGCACGACATTCTTCCACTATGGTTTGTTGGTCTTGTATTAAACGAGCAAAACCTGGATGAGGCAAAAGTTCGGCGTGTTCAACGTGAGTCACAACATGATCATTACTTGAGATCCTCAAGTATAACCACTGGAGTCAATTTGATTATCAAGGGAAACCGTTTGGTCATCTTGATCGTCAAATATAACTACGGGTCTAGTTGAAAATCGTCGGAATGAGATGTGGACGACTCATTTTGAACATTCTGAGCCTTCCGGATTCAGATGTTGGCGGAGATATTAGATCGAGATAAATATGGTTTGTTCGGTACCGAGACAAGCCATCATGTCATACATTGGGCCTGTGTCACTCATATGTAACTCATGCATATTAGCCATCAACATAACATCGTGATTGGCTTGCAAGTCCTCCATATCATCATCCGAAGTCGCGATTTGCCATAAAGCTCGTTCTTTGTCCCGTGAGAGTTCCACCGCCTTCATCCTTAAGAGCCAAAAGAAGAGCCTCTTTGTGATAAGCACTCTGTCCTCGGCTTTGGGCATGCATTAGCCAGTGTCCCTTCTCATTGCAGTTGTAGCATCGAAGACCATTCAACCCATTTTGAGCATTTCCTGTTCCACCACTTGAGCTCGATTGTTATTCCTACCCACAACATTAAACCCTTGACCACCGCCCATATGACGACCATAACCATGATTCAACTTCAACTCGCCCATTGTTCACAATAGCTTGATTCCTTGTGTTAGATGAGGAATGAATACGGTTGTTGGATTTGTTGGTATAACGGCTAAAGGCATTAGCAATCATAGCAAATCCTTATTGCAATGCTTCGAATCGGATCGATTCCTCATTAGCTTCACCGACAAGTGCTTGAGCATTGTTGTTGTTGTATGGAACCAATTGAGTTTGTTGAGATTGAGGCCGTGAAGGATCATATGGTGTGATTGTAGCAATTGGTTGAGTTGCCTTTGGTTGAGGAGAATAACCGCTTTGGAGCATATAAGGCAAGTTGTTGATTTTCCGGATGTGTCGATTGGAGCAAATTGAGCAACGGAGAAAAATGACATACTTCTCCCATTCGTGACCAAGACTACTCTCGGAACTTAGTATTCACCGCAATTTTGGCATGATGATGTTGTGTTTATCCAAATCATTGATGATGTCTGAAAAACGATGATGATAAGACTCTAGTGTCTCTCCGTGTTCAATCATGAAGTGTTCATAAGCCAAGTAAATTTTGGATTCCAAATCCTCCCGATTGAGTACAGATCCTTCCATAAGAAGATGAATATGATCCCACATTTCCTTTGCAATCTTTTGAGCATCAACACTTCAAAGAATTGGGTTAGGTAATCCTAAGAGGATATATTGCATTGCAAGTTCATCGGCTTCATAGTGTAGAAGTTCCTCTCATTGTGTCAATAGTAGCAATGTTGGATTGTTCATCTCTTGGTGGATTAGCATTTGGATCGGTACGACAATAAAGTAGGCATCTCAAATGGACCTTCCAAGATAACCTTCTTTAAGAACTTTCCATGTGGCTTCTTCAGATCACAAAACCTAAAGAACCTTATCACCAATTGATCGTAGTTTCGAGTGAGCATTGAGGTCTATCAAGTGATCCAGCCTCATGAATTGATTGTTGGCCGCTTAAAGCTTCACACATCTTTGCAAACCAAGTGGGTTCCTTCATAGTGTTCCTTGATGGATGTTGATTGAATTCATTTGTGTAGGGTTGAACTTGAAGACTTGGTGGTGTTTGAACCATTTGAGGTTGTGGAATTGCTACAAGTTGTGGAGTATGTTGTTGATTAAATTGTTGTTGATAAATTGCTTGTTGTTGATTCCATTGTTGATGTTGTGGAGTTAGTTGTTGTTGACGTTGAGAATAAGTGTAAGGGAAATAATTAGAGTATGGTGGTTGTGACATGTTGAAAACTTGTGTTGGTAAAATGGATCTTTGTAGTCGAATGAACCTTTGTTGATGAAGTGTCCTTAGGCGTAGAAATCACAATAAACCAAGTAGGACTTATGCGTAAAAACACCAAAGTTACTGTAACACCCCCCAAAATCACAATGTGACAGCGGAAGACTATTTGGGGTATTACTTAGAGGATCATAGTCAAAAGTTGTAGAAAACGACTCTAAAGAGACGTTTTAATAAAAGGTTGTTACCATTTCATAGAACTCAGTGTTTTGGAAACACAAAAGGAAATACCACATGTTTTGAAGTTACATAAAAGATAGTTTAAAAGCTATTTGAAATGATAACTTTAATTGAAAACAACACCACTTCAAGCTCCTTGACGTCCACTCCACTTCATGATATTATAATTTGTACCCTAGATGAACATGCTTAAAAAGATCAACAAAAGTTGAGTGATAGTCATAGGTTTAAATAAATGGTTGAACACAAGTAAGAGATGATAATTGCTTCGAATACAATCACCATGGAAAACAGAGATTATTATTATGCGCTAAGCTCATGACACCAAACTAACTACATACACCTAATTACTGGTGTAAGTAATAATATTGCCCTCAGATGAAATTGCCAATTCCATAGTTAACCAATATAGTGCGCCGGTTATTTCCGATAACCGAAGTCGGGTTAATTCCCATAGTACTATCCACAATATTCGCGTTCACCGCAGTGATTAATGGTTCATGATGTAAGGGACTTATGGCAGGTAACTTAGGCTATAATAATAATGATCAGGCAAGCATACAGTTTAAGAAAAGACTTGTGTTCTAGTTTATAGCATGCATCTCCCTCGCGGGTTTTGAAAGAAATAAGTAAAGGCGAGGCTATGAACTTACCTTAGCAAAGTAGTATCCGAGTAGTAAGAGAGTCAAGTAAATGATGCACCGAGTACCGTCACGCGACCTATAATTTGTGTACCAATACTTTAATTAATACGTTTGTATTTTGAATTGATAACATTTATATGCACCAAAAGTTTAAGTTATTTATGTGTATCGTTTAGTATTGAACATGATTAACTTTGGCTCATGGGAGTGCTTAGATATACATTAAAGTATGGAAACGAGTGAGTCGTTGGTTTGCCGTAACAGGGAGATGACGTACGGAACATATCATAAATAAATAGTAATATATTTAGGTTATAAAGACGTCGTTTAAAATATATATATAAGGAAAGTAATAGTTTTATTATAATGGTAAAAGTAAAATAAATTTCCGTTTTATATGTTATAATTGTGTTTTAGAAAAATAAGTAGGACTCGTTTATATGTCTAAAATATATTTGGTGACGAGGTGTAGGGAATTATTATTGTTTTTGAAATAAATTTCGTTTAGTATAAATTATAAGTTAATGGTATTTCGTTAGTCGTTTATATCATATGCTTATAAAATGAGACATCGTGGAATAATATCAAAAGCAATAACGTCAAAACGAGTAGGCGAGAAAGATCAAAAAGACAAGTGATTGTAGTATGTTTAGAATAGCGATTTGTTGTACTTAGTGTTATGTAACTTTACTTGTTTTGTTGGTTCTTAACTTTGTAAAAAGAGAATTGCATGTAACGTCGCAGACAAAAGGACGCACCACCGTTGGGCCGCCGGGTGAATGAAAGCGACCAAAGGGAAGGCTTCGCCTATTTGATAACAGCCAAAGAAGGGGCCAGTTTTTGGGCATGGCTGAGGCCCAAACGCCAAACCATACGCCAAGTATGTGGAGAACAAAACAAAACAAAAAAGACCATTACACTTACTAAACGATCCAAATGAAAAGAAAAAAAAGAAGGAAAGGCAGTAAATATTTTTTCAGTATTTTGGCACTCAAACTTTGGAATATGGTATTTCAAATTTTTACACTCAAGGGATAAGAAACATGACATTGAAAGTATTAAACGTGTTCTTTTGAATAAACAAAGCAAAGATCTGTAATTCTTTAACAACCAAAGGATAGAGACAAGATGTGGACTTGTATCACCTTGTCTATGCAACACCGTTTGAGCACAAGACACACTACTCGCGAAGTCGAAAACCTCATGCCAAGTGGCCACAAAACTATACTAGGCGTCAAGCATAAACCTAAGTATTGTGAGTCAAAGACTCAAATGGAAGGGACGAAACTCTTTTCGAACCATTTTAACCTAACACTAGTACTCAACGTACAAGCTGGAACAAGGTCGAGACCAAGCAAGTGATTACGTAAACCAAAATTTAGTCGAACCAAATAGATCGTTAGCTAACGAATATGAATCAAACGCTCAATCCTTCTACCCAAAGTTTAGCTTAAACATACCATGTTTACTTAGCTTTTGACATCTCATAAATTAAGGCCAAAAGGAACTAAGAAAAGCTCACCCGCCAGGGTTTCGACCTCAACACAAACTAAGATAATGAAGCTAAAGTTCGCCTCGGATTCAAAACCATGGGTTTTGACCCATGACACAACCAACATAACCCACCTTGAAATCAATAAGCCACATGTTATTACCCAAAACAGTTTTGAAGGGTAGACTTGACCAAGGTATGGAAACATCAATACCCCTAAATCAACACTTGTAAATCTACAAATAGACTGGTCGAATTGATGCTAAGCAAGTACCAAGCAACTTAAATTAAACCGAATCATCTAAACCATTAGCTAATGAACCTAAGCCAAAACACTTAATCTTGATTCTCGTATGTGTCGACTACATGTTTCAATCTTTCAAGGGTTTTAAAATCAGTGATTTAGATGATTCTTTTTGTGTGATAGTCTCGACCAAACAACCACATAAGTCAAGTTTTAACAACATAAATATTTTTGATTCTATAACTGATTCTTATCTCAAGATATTAACAATTTTAACTTCAACCATTTCATACCAATTTGGTGATAACATACAGAATATATACTTGATCAAACCATCAAAATAATTAAATATAACTATATTATTCAAGAAGGGATTCAATAAAAATTCTTACAACAAAAGGGAAGTGGTGTAGCAAGATGATATCAAAGGAATAAAAACTCAAGCAACGAGACTCTTTGATTTCCAGCAACTCGAACAACTCTTACTTTAGTTTAAGTGGTGATATGAAAAGTGAGTGTGAGATAACCTCTTGAGACCCATGGTTTAAATAGAGGTAAAAGAGGAAGTCCTTGCTTTGACCATCGAAGGTGGGGATGGGTTAGAGTCTCTTCTTGGGAAAACTCACAAGGTCTTTACGTGGCTATTCAGCCTTTTTGTCTTCACGTGGTCCAAGGAGTCCTTGGTTTGTCGATTTGTTCTCATGGATAAGCCAAAGAGGTAACTACTCTTGGATTGAAGTTACTTGTGATGTTGGAAAAGATGTTTGGAGGTTATACTCTTTTGGAGAAGAGGAGCAAATATGGAGTAGGAGTGGGGGAAAGAAAGAGGCGGATATGGAGGAAGGTAGGTAGCAGTTTGTGGGCGTTGGTTTCAGAGGAAGACAGAGGCAGAGATGGATGAGATAAAGGGGGAGGGGATAAGGGTAAGTTTGTTTTATTTTATTTTTTTGTAAATGTAAATTAGTTAATAAATATTGTAAGTATTTATTTTGTGTAAAGATTTTGTACACGATGTATTTCAGACCGTTGTTTGGTTTGCAACTATATATTGCTTAACGAAAAATTATAATACTCGTACATTCGGACACGTTTTGAATAAACTATCACGATGACGTAATTTTTGATTTTTATTAGTTCGCTTATTTTCTCGCGTTTTCTTTTATTTTATTTTGGTACGCGTGCGGACTCATAAGACAAGAAAATCTTTCTTGTGAGACTGATTTAGAAATCAATAAAGATCAGGCATGGTTAAATAAGACTACTCGGATAGGCATAAATTTTTATGAAAGAAAATGAAATGTACATGCTAAAATGCTCAATTTAGATCAAATAAATTTTGGTAAACAGTATAGTTCATAAATACGAAGATTTAAAATAGTGAAATTTTTCGTGGCTACATCTACCCTTAAGAGGATTCCATCTCGAATTCTAGTTACTGGTGGTTGTCGGAGTTGGATTTGTGAACAGATGTGGGTACTTAACACGCATGGTGTCTTCGCGCTCCCACGTGTACTCCGGTCCTCTCTTGGAGTTCCATCTAACCTTGATGATAGGGATGCGGCTTTGCTTAAGTCGCTTGACTTCCCTATCCATGATTTCAATTGGTTCTTCGACAAAGTTGAGCTTGTCGTCGAGCTTAATCTCTTTTAGTGAAACAACAAGGTATTCATCCGACAAGCATTTCTTCAGATTTGAGACGTGAAAGGTAGGGTGTACTCTACTAAGTTCTTCCGTGAGATCAAGCTTGTAAGCAACCGGGCCGATTCTTTCGAGAATCTTGAAAGGGCCAATGTATCGAGGATGTAGCTTTCCTCGTTTTCCGAATCGAACCTTTCCTTTCCAAGGTGATACTTTCAACATAACTCGATCACCAACTTGAAATTCCATGGGCTTCCTTCTAACATCGGCGTAACTCTTTTGTCAATCTCTAGCGTTTGAAGTCGTGGACGAATTTGCACAATCTTCTCGGTTGTTTCTTGGACAAGTTCAGTCCAAAGTGAGTTGGGCATCTCCAACTTCAACCCAACAAACGGGTGATCGACACTTTCGACCATAAAGTGCCTCGAATGGAGTTGCCTTGATGCTCGCATGGTAACTATTGTTGTAGGAGAATTCCGCCAACGGCAAGTGTTTATCCCAACCTTTTCCAAAGTCGATCACGCATGCTCGAAGCATGTCTTCCAAGGTTTGGATAGTCCTTTCACTTTGGCCATCGGTTTGAGGATGATATGCGGTACTCATATCCAAACGGGTGCCTAAAGCCTTTGAAGAGATTTCGAAGTGTGAAGTAAAACGGTGATCACACGATCAAATGATGGAAATCGGCATCCATGACGGGATACAATTTCCTTTAGGTACAGTTGAGCAAGGGTTTCCATTTCATCATTTTCCTTGATGGGTAGGAAATGAGCGGATTTGGTAAGACGATCAATGATAACCCAAATAGTGTCGTAACCTCTAGCAGTCTTTGGTAGTTTGGTTATGAAGTCCATGGTGATTCTCTCCCACTTCCAAACTGGGAGTTCAGGTTGAGTTAACAATTCGAAGGTTTTGACATTCGGCTTTGACTCGAGAACAGTGAGACATTTCTCAACGACGTTGTAATTTCAATTTCAAACTTTCATGTTTGGCCACCAATAAAGCTTCTTGAGATTTGGTACATTTTGTCTGGATCCCGTGTGAATGGAATATTTAGACTTGTGAGACTCATGCATGATGAGTTCCCGTATTCCTCCATAAAGTGGTATCCAACTTCTATCGCCAAAACATAAGGTTCCATCCGATCTTTGCACAAAGCCGCTCGTTTCCCGGCATTCCAAAGATTCTCTCATTGGGGCGGTTTTCGTGTTTGAGAGCTTCATTTGAGCTTCAAGGATTTTTGATGGAAGGGGTGACTTAATTGTCATTCCTAAGGATCTTACTCGAAGAGGTTTAGGTCGATCCTTTCGACTAAGAGCATCAGCCACTACATTTGCTTTCCGGGTGATAACGGATTTCACAGTCGTAATCACCAAGCAATTCTAGCCATCGGCGTTGTCGCATGTTTAACTCCTTTTGATCGAGAATGTGTTGGATACTTTTATGGTCGGTAAACACCGTACACTTGGTTCCATATAGGTAATGTCTCCATATTTTGAGAGCGAAAACCATGGCTCCCAATTCCAAGTCATGGGTAGTATAGTTCTTCTCATGAGTTTTGAGTTGTCGCGAAGCATAAGCAATCACCTTGTTTCTTTGCATCAACACTGCACCTAACCCTAGGTGTGATGCATCACAAGAGAACCATAAAATCTTCCACTCCATCGGGTAAGGCTAAGATATGAGCTTCACAAAGCTTTTGTTTCAAGAGTTGAAAGGTTAACTCTTGTTTCTCACCCCAGTCAAAGTTCTTCTTTTTCGGGTTAGCTCAGAGGTTTAGCGATTTTCGAAAATCCTTCGATAAATCTTCGATAATAACCCGCAAGACCCAAAAATTGACGTATCTCGGTAGGGGTAGCAGGGGATGACCAATCCTTGACAGCTTCGATTTTTGAAGGATCAACATGAAGACCATTACTATCTATCACGTGACCAAGGAATTGAACTTTTTGAATCCAGAAGTCGCATTTGGAAAATTTAGCATACAACTCTTCTTTCTTGAGTAGCTCTAGGATGGCTTTCAAGTGTTCCGCATGCTCTTCCTTATTGCGGGAATAGATGAGAATGTCTTCAATGAACACAATCACAAATTTATCCAAGTAGGGTTTACACACTCGGTTCATCAGGTCCATAAATACCGCCGGTGCATTTTTCAAACCAAATGGCATCACTTGGAACTCGAGGCGTATCGTGTTCGAAAGCGCGATTCGAATATCCTCCTCTCTAACTCTCAGTTGATGATACCCGGATCTTAGATCAATCTTTGAATAGACGCTTGACCCTTGCAGTTGGTCAAACAAATCATCAATCCTAGGTAATGGATAGCGATTTTTCACCGCCGTTTGTTCAACTCTCGGTAATCGATACACATACGGAAATATCCGTCCTTCTTTTTGACAAATAAGACCGAGCTCCCTGGCGAAGAACTCGGTCGAATGAATCCTTTTTCGGACAGATTCTTGAAGTTGGTCGACAATTCTTGTAGTTCGAAGGTGCCATCTATAGGGTGCTCGTGCCACGGTGCCGCCCCAGACACTAGCTCAATTTGGAATTCTACTTGTCGAATTGGAGGAAGGCCGTGCAAGTCTTCGGAAATACTGAAAGTCCCTAGCCACGGGGACGTCTTTTAGTTGCTTCTCGTCCGCTTTCTCCTTCTCCGTTACTTGTGCTAGAAAATGTGGCATCCTTTTTCTATGTACTTTGCAGTTTTAACGCACGAGATGATGTTCAATCGGGTCTTACTATGATTACCCCGAATGATTAGAGTTTCGCCACCGAGAGGAATGTGAACGACTTTCTCATAGATGATTCTTGCATGATTCTTGGATAGCCAATCCATGCCAATGACAGCATCGAAGCTACCAAGTTGGATAGGCATAAGGTCTATATTGAACGGGTGATTTGATAGTGATAGGTTGCAACCTCGGAGGATAGTGTTAGTTCCTACTATTTTTCCATCGGCTAGCTCTACTTCATAGGTGGTATCTAGGTCATTTGGGGTGACTTTTAACAGGGGTGCAAACTTAGAAGACACAAAGCTTTTGTCGGCTCCATAATCAAATAACACTTTAGCTAAATGATGGTTGAGTGAAAACGTACCCGTAACGACATCCGGGTTCTCTTGTGCATCTCCATCTCCTAGCACATAAGCTCTTGCTCTAGCAGGGTTGTTGTTGTTATTGTTGTTGTTGTTCCCGTACAGCTTTGGGCATCTACTCTTGACATGTCCAGCTTCTCCACATCCAAAGCAAGTTATCCCAATGGGTTGAAGGTTACTTCCAGTAGCAGGGCTTCGGCAATCCTTGTGGGTATGGCCCACCTTGTTACACTTTCCACACTTAATGGTACAACGTCCCACATGGTGCAGGTTGCATCGAGTGCACAAAGGGTGTGGTCCAGCATAGCCTCTTCCAGTAGCGGGGGTAGCAGCATAAGCCCGCGTAACTTCTTGTCTACGGTTTTGTTGATTGTGGTGGTTGTTTCGGTTTTGGTGGTATGGGTTGGGATTGTTGTTGCGGTGTTGATTGTGATTGTTACGGCCTTGGTTGTTGTTGTTACGGTTATTGTTGTGATGGAAAGAGTTGTTGTGATGGTAATTGTTTGAAGTGTTGCCTCGGCGGTCATCAAATTTCCTTTTGTTGTCATTATTGCCTTGCACGGATCCATGTTTCAAGACTTGATCCATGAGTTGGTAGGAAATTGTGATCACTTCCTCCACGGTCTTGGGCTTTGATGCAGTAACATTGCCCTCAATGCTCCGGGGTAATCCCCCAATGAGATTTTCCAGCAACTTGACATTATCAGAAACCATGGAGGGGCATAGAGCTTTCAATTCTTGGAAGCGTTTGAAGTAGGTTTTGAGATCATTGCTCTTAGTAGTCAGATGATAGAATTCATCTTCTAGTTTCTTGATCTCGGTCCTTGGACAGTATTGCTTCATCATCAATTGCTTTAGTTCAGTCCGAGTGGTTTTGTACGCTTCTTCCATGCCAATAGGTTGGGCATGAGCCTTCCACCAAGACAATGCATCTTCCAGCAGAGTACCAGTAGAAAATTTCACCTTGCAATTTTCCGAGCAATCACTTAGAAGAAACACAGTTTCAGATCTTTCAAACCAATGGATAAGGCCAACAGCGCCTTCAGTTCCTTTGAAGAAAATAGGTTTGTATTTCATGAACTCCTTATATCCACATTTGCGATTCACCACAGTTTCATTTCGGTTGGCTTGATTTGGGGCTTCATTTGTTCGAGCTGCCTCAGCAGGTCTTGCAGCAAAAGCAGCACCAATTTCATTAGTAACCAGCCTCCGAATTGCTTCCAGGGTCATCTCGGGAGTTTGAGTAGGGGTAGAGGTAGCTCTTGTTCTTGCCATTTTTCTAAAGACATACACTCAGATTTTAGAATCATTCAACATAAGTGTGAATTATTATAAAAATGATTTCATAATAGTCTAGATCATCACATTATATCAATAGAGCATAATCATCATAAGAAGAATCACAACATGTTAGAACCATACAAGAGAGTATATATAAATGATCACTTCGATTCATACAAACCGATAAATAAGAAAGATCATCATACATAAGAATATCAAGAAACAACAACCATAATGCCATAGGTTCACCATCCATACATAGTGATACGATAACCATACAATGTCACATCAATAGCTTGTTCGATAGTTTACAAAACATGCGAATACAAAGCCTTTATTAGTGCCACAGGCGGCAGGCTAAAGTACTAGAAAACTACGTAGATGAATCACCGATCTAGAGGCTGTCGGGTGTGCCCCTCACTCGGCCAGAGGTCACGGACTAGCTCCGCCAGATCATCCACCTCTCTATCTCATGCCTCCAATATCTGCTCAAGAGCAGTAGCACGAGTCTCCATGATCATCATCCTCTCGTACTGTCGTCGCACAACTCCCTCCAACATCTCAGCTCTGTCCAGCTCCTAATCTATCGACTCCATCCTCCTCTCCAACACTGTAACTGCCCTACTAGCTCTCTCACTCTGGGCACCAATCCTATCAAGCGCTCTCTCCATCGTGGTCCTCCCGTTAAGGAGCTCTCCAACCTCATCCTCAATGTTCTCGATACGTACCAACGGAACCTCATCAACGAATGCCACAACACCCTCAAGCTGATCCTCAGCTCGCAGAACTCGGGCAGCTAACAATGGAATGGTATGATGAAGGGGTTCTCCCGTAATAGGGAGAGTCTCAACATCAGCAAACAGATGCTCCCCAAGCTCCATAGCGCTAGGTGCACCCTCCTCCGACCTCCATCGACTAATGACCGACATCATGAAGGACCAACGTCTAGCATCGACCCTCCTATGGGCTCCCGGCTCACAGGTACAAGACACAACATGGTGATATGGGTCGGAATGTGCAGGTAAGAAATGGACTCTCTCCCTAAGAGATATCACTGGCTCAGTATGCATCACCAAGGGTGATGGTGCACGGGATGGGGATGAAACTGGTACAGTAGTGGTCTGATAGATGAATGTGGTAGGTGGTGGTAGTGGTGAAACAGGTATGAGTAGTGGTGCAGGTGCAGCTGATGGTGGAAAAGAAGAGGATGATGGTATGTCAAAAGGTGGAATGAAAGTGATGGGTGCCCTTACTCGTTTCCGAGCGGTATGCATAAAGGTAGCACCATCCTCACGGTAACGGAATGGCTGGCCAAATGGTGCAGGCTCGTAGGGTTTGAGAACCCTAGCTCGCCTTCGCCTTCGGCGAACAGGTAGTGGTGATGGGCAAGAAATAAAAGACACGGAATCAGTGTGTGAGTGTGTCTGGGATACAATGTCAGAAGGTGATAGCCACTGTTGTGACTCCAGATATCGATCATAAGTGGGGGGACCAAAAACGGGCAGATGCTCGGGTATGGTCAAAGCAGGTGGGGTGACAACGACTTCACCCTCCTCGAAGGGCTCAGTCTCAGAGGACACAGGTGCAACGATAGCCGGTGCCAAAGGAGTAGAGGCAGAGGACATAATATCCTCAATCTCAACGTCGGAGGTCAGGTCGATAGGATGAGTAGCAGTCGACATGGTACTGTAACAACCCAAAAGAAAATGTGCATTTATAAGTATAAGTAATGCCATGCAATAAATAAGATTTAGTTAGTCGCGCATAATCTGCCACGCAAATCTAAATGCCTAACTAAATGAAAGCTAGCATTATAACTTTTTATCATGCAAAGTTTTACTAGTCATGTATTATCCGCCAAGCGAATCTCATACGTGCAATCGGTACGAAGTAGGCGCGGAGGACGTGAAGTGGTGGTGTAAAACGGTCCATTTGAAAACGTGGTTATAGTCCAATTTTTTTTTTAAATACAAGTTGGTTCTCTATAACCTAGGCTCTGATGCCAATCTGTAACACCCCCAAAATCACAATGTGACAGCGGAAGACTATTTGGGGTATTACTTAGAGGATCATAGTCAAAAGTTATAGAAAACGACTCTATAGAGACGTTTTAATAAAAGGTTGTTACCATTTCATAGAACTCAGTGTTTTGGAAACACAAAAGGAAACACCACATGTTTTGAAGTTACATAAAAGATAGTTTAAACGTTTACGAAATGATAACTTTAATTGAAAACAACACCACTTCAAGCGTCCCTTGACGTCCACTCCACGCCTTCATGATATTCTAATTTGTACCTGAGATGAACATGCTTAAAAAGATCAACAAAAGTTGAGTGATATTCATAGGTTTAAATAAATGGTTGAACACAAGTAAAAGATGATAATTGCTTCGAATACAATCACCATGGAAAACAGAGATTATTATTATGCGCTAAGCTCATGACACCAAACTAACTGCATACACCTAATTACTGGTGTAAGTAATAATATTGCCCTCAGATGGAATTGCCAATTCCATAGTTAACCAAATATAGTGCGCCCCGGTTATTTCCGATAACCGAGTCGGGGTCGTTAATTCCCATAGTACTATCCACAATATTCGCGTTCACTCGCAAGTGATTAATGGTTCATGATGTAAGGGACTTATGGCAGGCAACTTAGGCTATAATAATAATGATCAGGCAAGCATACAGTTTAAGAAAAGACTTGTGTTCTAGTTTATAGCATGCATCTCTCATGGGTTTGAAAGAAATAAGTAAAGGCGAGGCTATGAACTCACCTTAGCAAAGTAGTATCCGAGTAGTAAGAGAGTCAAGTAAATGATGCACCGAGTACCGTCACGCGACCTATAATTTGTGTACCAATACTTTAATTAATATGTTTGTATTTTGAATTGATAACATTTATATACACCAAAAGTTTAAGTTATTTATGTGTATCGTTTAGTATTGAACATGATTAACTTTGGCTCATGGGAGTGCTTAGATATACATTAAAGTATGGAAACGAGTGAGTCGTTGGTTTGCCGTAACCGGGAGATGACGTACGGAACATATCATTAATAAATAGTAATATATTTAGGTTATAAAGACGTCGTTTAAAATATATATATAAGGAAAGTAATAGTTTTATTATAATGGTAAAAGTAAAATAAATTTCCGTTTTATATGTTATAATTGTCTTTTAGAAAAATAAGTAGGACTCGTTTATATGTCTAAAATATATTTGGTGACGAGGTGTAGGGAATTATTATTGTTTTTGAAATAAATTTCGTTTAGTATAAATTATAAGTTAATGGTATTTCGTTAGTCGTTTATATCATATGCTTATAAAATGAGACATCGTGGAATAATATCAAAAGCAATAACGTCAAAACGAGTAGGCGAGAAAGATCAAAAAGACAAGTGATTGTAGTATGTTTAGAATAGCGATTTGTTGTACTTAGTGTTATGTAACTTTACTTGTTTTGTTGGTTCTTAACTTTGTAAAAAGAGAATTGCATGTAACTGCTCGTGTACAGCAAAGGGACGCACCACAGTTGGGCTCGCCGTGGGCTGAATGAGCAGCCAAGGGAAGTGGGCTTCGGCCTATTTGATAACAGTCAAGAAGGGGCCCAGGTTTTTGGGCATGGCTGAGGCCCAGCTGCCAAACCATACGCACCAGTATGTGGAGAACAAAACAAAACAAAAAAAGACCATTACACTTACTAAACGCATCCAAATGAAAAGAAAAAAAAAGGAAAGGCAGAAGTAAATATTTTTCAGTATTTTGGCACTCAAACATTGGAATATGGTATGTCAAATTTTTACACTCAAGGGATAAGAAACATGACATTGAAAGTATTAAACGTGTTCTTTTGAATAAACAAACAGCAGCATCTGTAATTCTTTAACAACCAAAGGACAAGAGACAAGTTACGTGGACTTGTATCACTTTGTCTATGCAACACGTTTGAGCACAAGACACACTACTTGCGAGTCGAAAACTCATGCCAAGGGCCACAAAACTATACTAGGCGTCATGCATAAACCTAAGTATTGTGAGTCAAAGACTCAAATGGAAGGGACGAAACTCTTTTTGAACCATTTTAACCAGAACACTAGTACTCAACGTACAAGCTGGAACAAGGTCGAGACCAAGCAAGTGATTACGTAAACCAAAATTTAGTCGAACCAAATAGATTGTTAGCTAATGAATATGAATCGAAACATTCAATCCTTCTACCCAAAGTTTAGCTTAAACATACCATGTTTACTTAGCTTTTGATATCTTATACATTAAGGCCAAAGGAACTAAGAAAAGCTCACCCGTTGTGGGTTTCGACCTCAACACAAACTAAGATAACGAAGCTAGAAGTTCGCCTTTGTGATTCAACCACAGTGGGTTTTGACCCGCGACACAACCAACATGACCCACCTTGAAATCAATACGCCACATGTTATTATCCAAAACAGTTTTGAAGGGTAGACTTGACCAAGGTATGGAAACACCGAATACCCCTAAACCGAACACTTGTAAATATACAAATAGACTGGGTCGAAATTGATGCTAAGCAAGTACCAAGCAACTCGAAATTAAACCGAATCATCTAAACCATTAGCTAATGAACCTAAGCCGAAACACTTAATCTTGATTCTCATATGTGTCGACTACATGTTTCAATCTTTCAAGGGTTTTAAAATCAGTGATTTAGATGCTTCTTTTTGTGTGACAGTCTCGACCAAACAACCACATAAGCCAAGTTTTAACAACATAAATATTTTTGATTCTATAACTGATTCTTATCTCAAGATATTAACAATTTTAACTTCAACCATTTCATACCAATTTGGTGATAACATACAGAATATATACTTGATCAAACCATCAAAATAATTAAATATAACTATATTATTCAAGAAGGGATTCAATAAAAATTCTTACAACAAAAGGGAAGTGGTGTAGCAAGATGATATCAAAGGAATAAAAACTCAAGCAACGAGACTCTTTGATTTCCAGCAACTCGAACAACTCTTACTTTAGTTTAAGTGGTGATATGAAAAGTGAGTGTGAGATAACCTCTTGAGACCCATTGTTTAAATAGAGGTAAAAGAGGAAGTCCTTGCTTTGACCATCGAAGGTGGGGATGGGTTAGAGTCTCTTCTTGGGAAAACTCACAAGGTCTTCACGTGGCTATTCAGTTTTTGTCTTCAGTCGTGGTCCAAGGAGTCCTTGGTTTGTCGATTTGTTCTCATGGATAAGCCAAAGAGGTAACTACTCTTGGATTGAAGTTACTTGTGATGTTGGAAAAGATGTTTGGAGGTTATACTCTTTTGGAGAAGAGGAGCAGCGTGAGCAGGGGAGTGGGGAAAGAAAGAGGCGGATATGGAGGAAGGTGGGTAGCAGGTTTGTGGGGCGTTGGTTTCAGAGGAAGACAGAGGCAGAGATGGATGAGATAAAGGGGGAGGGGATAAGGGTAAGTTTTTTTTATTTTATTTTTTTGTAAATGTAAATTAGTTAATAAATATTGTAAGTATTTATTTTGTGTAAAGATTTTGTACACGATGTATTTCGTACTCCGTTGTTTGGTTTGCAACTATATATTGCTTAACGTAAAAATTATAATACTCATACTTCTGGACACGTTTTGAATAAACTATCACGATGACGTAATTTTTGATTTTTATTAGTTCGCTTATTTTCTCGCGTTTTCTTTTATTTTATTTTGGTACGCGTGCGGACTCATAAGACAAGAAAATCTTTCTTGTGAGACTGATTTAGAAATCAATAAAGATCAGGCATGGTTAAATAAGACTACTCGGATAGGCATAAATTTTTATGCAAGAAAATGAAATGTAGATGCTAAAATGCTCAATTTAGATCAAATAAATTTTGGTAAACAGTCTAGTTCATAAATACGAAGATTTAAAATAGTGAAAATTTTCAGGTGGCTACAGTTACGCGTAACAATCAAGAGTTACGCGTAGATTTAGCTTACGCGTAAGTAGGGTAAAGGCACTAAAGTTATGCGTAGACACAAAGTTAGGCGTAGAAAGTTAGGCGTAGGATTACCTTATGCGTAAGACTAGGCTTAGGCGTAAGATGAATCTTATGCGTAGGATTTCTACACGTAAGCTTTATGCTTATGCGTAAGTTTAGGGTTTTTGCCCAAATGATCTTTTGCACTATCACAGTGCAAAAGATATCCAAAGTCGACGTATTTTCAGGCTTATCCAAGCAAGAAAACACGGAGTAAACCACGAAACTGAAGATCAAACCACGGATAAAGTTACGCGTAAGATTAGGGTTTTGATACGCGTAATCTTACTCGTAAAAATGATTTTGCCCAAAGATGTTTCTAAACCAGTTTTTATATGATGAAATAGCATCAATAACACCAAAATGACACAAAAGTGTGAAACTTGATGATCCAAAGCTCTCAAAACGGTTACGCGTAGGTTTACACCCTCGTTCAAAAACAAGCTTAAAAACGTATATCCATGCGTAAAGGTTGAAACTTTTTGCCAAAACAAGTATTTTAACACCTTAAAACGTTGAAAGTACAAGAATCTTGGATTAAAAAGTGTAAAAAACAAGTTTTTAAGCGAACCAAAGTATCACGTTATTCTACGAGTAAGACCAAAAACTTACTTCAAAAGCAATAACGATTCACCCAACTATTAGGCGATTGATACCACTGTTAGGTCACTAGATTTACAACACAAGCTTATTAGAAAGAGATAGAGGCGATTGAACAAGATTCACACACACACACACGATATTATAGAGACGGTTATGCGTAGAGTGTAATGAAGAGAATAACTTGAACAACCAACCCTCAAGTGAGGGTTATACAAGAGTATTTATAGGCAAGGAGCTAGGGCAACACTCCCACTCCTTCCCTTTTCCTTAATGGACATGGGCCTAAGCTTATGGGCCTTCTACATAAGCTAGACCTTAAACAAACATAAAGGCCATAATAAGCTACCTATTACATATGAGTAACTAACACTTGAATAAAGGTTTAGGAGTGATTCCAACATCCATGTAAGTAGCATCCCGGATTTTGCAATGGTTAAAATAGCAAGACCTTTAGCTCCTTTAAAAGCTGGTGCAGGAGTAGACCTTTCGGGATTTATCCTTGTTACCTGCCCAAATCATAATAGTAGCTTGTTGTAAATTATAGATAAACATTTATAAACTTACATTTTAATGAATCTACATTAAACCCACCATCTACCGGTGTCTATCTCTTGACACCATTTCATTTGCCGACCAAAGGGATAATTATGAGTAATCTGAGCCTGCTACATAGAATAATGCACCACTTCTTGGAGTCTTGGCTAGGCTCATTGGTGGTCATGCTACCTGTAATCAGTTCCTTCCAGGTATGAGGAATATACCAAGCTGAAAAAGTTTCGTGTATGCATATTTCCTATATAAATAACAGAATCATGAGAAGACAAATATGACTCGGCTAATTAACGAACTTATAAGCATCCCACAATTAAAATGCACCCAAAAGCTAGACAATCAACAGTAGTATACCTACAAAAGTTCTAATTTAATAGTAAGAATCAAGAATGTGTGCAAGCATTATCCAAACTTAGATCTTGTGTCATTCCGCGTTGTTGGATACCTTCTCAAATCTGTTTGCAGTTCTTATAAGTGAACAAATATTTCTCGAGTATGTCGATAGTTGGCCAGCATCGCCTCTGTTAAACGTTGAACCCTGAAAACCAAAAAATATGGTGAGCAAACAGGGTGAATTTGCTTAAGTCCATGTTCACTACATTAGGTACGGTGATGAGTGTCTAAATACTCATCATTTTTGTACCATCTAGACTGCAAAAACATCTGAAAACACTCAGAAATGCATCAAAATGATAAAAATATCACAAATAAGTGTTTTATGTGTTTTAAATGCAAAAATACCAAAATCAGATGAAAAACGTATCAAGTTTGCATAATTGGCAGTTTTAGTCCCCCAAGTTTCAAAAGTTGTCAAAAACAGTCCCTTGTAAAGCAAAATAAAGAAACATATCATTTAAAGTTCCTAGGGATTCATGAGTTGTCAAAATTGGTCCTTGAAATTTAAAATTGCAAAATTACAACTTTAGTCCCTAAACTTTGAAAAATGACATAAATGGTCCTTGGATATTTAAAAAATGAAAATAATCAAAATTGGTCCTTGAACTATTCATAAATGGCAGGATAGGTCCTTGTGTGAACTTTGGAATATTGGCAATTTCAGTCCTTGAGAATTCAGAAAATCACAAGAATGGTCCTTGTGATAAACTACAAACCAAATGGACCCTTTTTGTATTATTACCCCAGCCAAACCAAAAGAACCCCCTGTCATAAACCTGTGAACCCCCTTAATTTGACCCATTCCCTTATTATTAATACGGGGTCAACAAAAGTCAAAACCACAGTTACTGTTCATCTCCCTCACACCATTCGCGCCAAAACCAGATACCACCTCCACCTTGCCTGTTTCTCATTACCACCCTTTCCACCTCACCCCTAACAGCTGTTTACCCACTCCTAACACCTCCACAAAGTCCAAGAATCTTTAATTGATAAAACCTGCTCAAGACTTTTTTGGCGCCAAAACTCCAAATGGATGGTTCTGATGATTTATGAAGATCCAATGGTTGGGATGAGGTGGGAAACAATCAGAGGTCGACAAGGGACTCCAAAAAGATCTCTATAAACAAGAGGAGAAGCAATGTAGAATAATAAGTAGAGTAATTTTTAATTTCTTAAGTCGTTTTTATTATTTCAAACTTTCCAGTGTAATTTTAAGCTTCCAAGTACTTTATTTAAGTAATTTTAAGTGTATGTGAACCTTTTTCAGTTTCAATTTCAGTGTTAAGCTTCATTTTCAAGTTTATGCATTTTCAAGTTCTAATTCTCAAATATGATCAAAGGTTGTTATTAATGGTTATCTTGGACTCATAAGCCAACATAAGCTCCTAGAAAGCTTATTTAAGCTTTTAGAAACTCTAAAAGTCAGTTTAAAGTTAAAAACCAAAAATACCAAAAAATTCACATAAAATAGATAAAAATTCAAAAATCATTGACTATGGTGAAGGAAGCTGAAGCAGGGTAATCTATGGATTGCCTTTGGGTTAGAAGCTTTGTGGAAAGCTGTTAGGAGTGGTCCTTTGATCTTGGTTCTTTATTTTCAGCTGAGTAACAAATTTGTAAGCTTATTCTCAAAAATTTGCATTCTACTGTAGACCCTAGTTTATGCTATTGTCTTTGTGTTTATATGTGTCTGTGGTATGTTTAAATAATAATAATGCTTAAAATTTCAGGTTTGTTAATTAAAATTCAAAGTTGCTTAGATTTCTCATTTTCACTGTTACAATAATATAGGACTGAATATTGGTTGTTTGTTGTTATCCTTGATACTTTTGTATCCAAACCAGTTTATATAATCATAATAAGTCTTAATGAATCAATTGTATGGTCTAATTCAGTATTGGAGTATGAAAATCACTTAATCACTGTTTTTAAAAAGTGTTTGATCTGCTGAATTAGTGGAGTTGAGTGTTGTTTTAGTTGTTGTTATTGCTTGATACATGCTACCTTAGCTCCTATTATCTCAATTCTTGTATAAAAACCAGTAGTCATAGTATAAAAAGTCATAATAATCTTAAAATCACTATTGCTTAAAATCTGTTAATGTGCAGTTGGTAAAATGGCTTAGGATAGGATTAGAAATAGTTGATTTAGCTTATTTAGGTCTTATCACATCTCATTTCATCAAAATCAGTCCTAGAATTACATTTGAATCTCACAAAAGTCAACTTAGCTCATTTTCTTAAAAAGTCAAGTTTTCCTAGTAGCAGTTTTTGAATAAACTTTGTAATTTTATTGTGATCTTACCATTAGGATTTAGGATTTAAGCTTTTGGGATATTAAAGTTTAGCTGCTCATCTTAATTAGAAAAATATTAGCTTATAACTACTTAGCTTATAAACTGCTTATTTCTTTGTTTCTTTTAAGCACTTTTCTAGAAATATGCCCTGTGCACAGTTGAGCCATCCAGTTTCATAAGCTCATCAAGAGCTTATTAGTTAGCTTTAGCTTGTGCATCTTAGCTTTTTGGAAAGCCAACGTAGCTGTCTCTCTAGTACAAAGCTTATATTTCACTTTGCAGCTTATCTAATAAGCCTGCTAGTGGACTTTTATCTTGTCCATTTCACTTAGTACACCAATCAATCAGTGGTTACCAGCTTTTTCAAAAGCTTCTCACAAGCTTATTAGTGTAACCCAGTCTTTGTAATTTAGATTTTTGGATAGCTTAGCTGGTATACTTGCTAGTTCAATTGTTTATTTTCATTTCCTAGCTTATCTAAGTACTTAAAAATAAGTTAGAAAGTGTTTAAAAACCCAAATAGTGTCCTGTTTAATCAGTTAAGCTAGTGCTTATTTGGATTTGTTTAGTGCTTATTTATTAGTTATTATGCTTATTCGGTTGTTATATTAGCTTATTATCAGTGTCTAGCTTATTTTCAGTTAACATTTTGCTTATTTTCTAGCTTATTAGCCACTTGGCTTAATCTTGTGCTTATTTCAATTTTTGCCCACTGTTAAGTAATTATAAGCTCAAACTGAGCTTATTAGTGGATTTTATAAAAAGTTGTAGTTTTGAAATTTGCTTATCTTAGTGTGCTTAATCAGTTTCAAAAAGAAAAATCCAAAAAGAAAATAAAAAAATAAAAAGCCAGTGCTGGGATTCGAACCCTGGCCACCCAGCTCACCACACACACACGCTACCAGTTGCCCATGGGTCTTTGACTGGTTTAATTTTGCACAATTTAATACATAAGTCTTGTTTTCCATTTTAGCTTATTCGTACTCTTTAGCTTATTTACAGCTTATTCAAATAAGTTGTTACCTCTTTTGTATGTTTCCTAGCCTTGTATTGATATAAAGTATTTTCTAAAAAAGTTTCAGAATTTTCTAAATAGTTTTAGTATTTTTAATCATTTAATTAGTCTAAAATAGTATTTAATTCATAATAAAAAATATAAAAGTAAAAAAAATATAAATCTTTTTTCTAAAATTTTCTTTTGTCATATAGTAAGTAAGAAAATTGGTTTTACACTCGTAGGACTTTTATTTCACAAATTTTACGTTTTATCTTGCGCACTTGCGTAATTTTTACATATAACGCACGTTTTCATTCAAGGTCACGTTTTTATATAATTTAAGTTTACGTTTTAATTAAAATAGTTTATTTAAGTTATTTTGTTTTATAAATCAAGAAAAACATCATTTTAAAAATAGTGATAGCGTTTATTTAATATATTTTAGCTTTTTAATTTTCTTTAATTTGCATTTAAGCGCCTATAATTTACAAACTTTTTCTTTAGGTATAATTATTCCAAATCATAACTTTTTCCCATTCAATATCACTCGATCACTACACGTTTAGATTTAATCGTACAGCTCATTGGGACTTAACGACCTGAGAAAACATTGTACTCTCCTGGATCTAATTGCATTTCGTTTTCAGACTGTTTGGACTTTTTATTACAGTTGACCATTCACAAGTGGTTAGCTTGTGTGATAAAACCTGACTGTCTGGAGCAAATCAGCTGGTATAGTAGTAATATACAGACACACTTACATATAGTACAAACGATGTATCTATAATCATAAATTTTAGTCTAAAAATGTTCTGGTTCATCTTGACTCGAGTCGTTCGCACCAAGGTAGTTTTGAACCATAACCCAACCACCTTGAACTGTGTGTTAGCTTAAAAAAGCGAGATTATCCATTCTTCCTTGTAACCCATACTCCTAAACAACCCATTTTAATCTCTTTCTTTACACAACTAAATAAATAATCAATCTATAAAAACGTAAAGGCGAGAATGAATTTATCATTCATACATACACCCTTAACCCTTAAATACTATACTCTACTGAAACTCCTTTGCCTACGAATAACAGATATAAAATAAAATTGGCGAGTCTTTCTGCGTGCCAGTTGTAGCGAGAGTATGCACTCTTGTTATAACATGTGATATAGCATACTTTTGGTTTGAATAGATATCCAAACATTATACTTGATTCAGAAATTAAATCAGAGCATGAAATGATGCTTAACGATGAGCAAGTACAGTGTAAGAACCAAGTACTGTATATTGTACCTCGATGAGTGAACATGCGTTTAAAAAAAATAGCAAACCCAAAACTTTCTATTGGCGCCTGCTTAAGCTTATATATAAGCGTATGAGCTTTATGAATATAAATATTTCCATTAACATAACCACAGGGCGATAGTATAAAAATTCAACAGCTTCTATTTACCTTGGTTTTCAGCGCTGCATGATCCCACATGTGACCTCTCTAAAGCATTCCCAATGAACGATCAGCGGTCATCATCTAAAGCACGCCTTCCTAAATAATAGTGGCAACCCACAAATTACAAGAATTAAAACCCATTCACAATGCCCATCTCAGTTTTACAAAAAGGTGAAGGAACATATTAAACGAATTAAAAGCTACTTATGTCTAACCTTAATTATTTCTTTCTTTGCAATCGACTCCCGTTCTTTTGTTGCAATTCCCATTCTCTGGTCGATTTGGACACAATGTGCCCTTTTTCATGCCAAACAACTCCAGAACCATTTCTTATTTTTGAATTATGGACGTCATGCTAAGATGAACATATTATGTGCATGCTTACTTTAGGTTTTCACTTTGACCGAAAACTTTTTAATTGAAGTATAAACAAAGCTGTTAAAATTAATTATCTTACCTGGTGGGCAACCATATTCCTATAGTATAATATTTTACTCTCACCCATATTACTACTTCCATCAAAGATAATCATATTTAACACATACTCACTGAATGGATGCTGCAAATAATTAACAGTGATTTCAATTTTTTTAATATCAAGATCCAGCTATTGCTTCTATTCTGTAAGCAGCATCCATACGCATTAGCCATCCTATACGGAAACAATCGGATTATGGATAAATTTGTACAACGATACACATTTACACCCTGAAACAAAAACATGGTAAATAATTTGCATACCTTGACGAACCTCAACAGTCTATGATCGAGGTTTGAAACTGCATGGGGTTTTAAGAACACATATATATCGAATACAATAACTTTAACATTAAATCTAAAGGAAAAAGCATACCTTTGTGCAGAATAAGAATGAACATAGGTTAAAGGATCAAAACCTGCAACAAAAAATATACAAACATTAGTGGACTAAGCTACATGCATACATATCATGATAGAGATGGCTGACTAAAAGATGAAATTAGGGTTTCAAGAAAAAGTATATTATGAATAAGCTGAGATTTTTTTATCGTGATATTAGGGTTATAATTTGTAGGGATTCCTTGGATTAATACATAATTTAAGGAAAAGATATGTATAATAAGTTTTAAAAAAGATAATTACATAATATAATTGTTGGATCGATATACTTTAATCAAACTATCTTAACTAGCTTGTTAAGGTTTAATAACCTCGGATAAATCCTAAGTTATTAACAAAGAAACACTGAGCAATCTTTGTCAAGTACGCGGAATTTACTTAACAAAGCTAAGAAGAATAACCTTTTATTATAAACTCTAAATCTGCTTATTATGCAGATACTCTAATACAACTCTAAGATAATCGAACTTCTCTCGAAAACACTAATTAATTTGTGAATTCGTAAACTCTAAAACTCATAGACTCAAACATCTAATGCCAATCTAGAAGTCCTTTTATAGGCTCAAGGATATTCTAGTCGGTTTACAATTGATAACCTTGTACGACAAGTAATCTAAACATAGAATACAATATTTTCCATAAACGAATAACAGTTCTTTTGTTCTTGCAGTACTTTGACTTTTAGGTGCAGTACTTTGACTTTGTCTTTAACAGTACTTTGACTCTTTGACTTTTCTCAGTACTTTGTAGCTTACAGTACTTTCATATCTTCAGTACTTTCATGACTTCAGCACTTTCATATCCCAACAATCCTCCCCTAACTTGAATTCTACTTGCTTGACTTCAAGTTCCTTTGTGAATGTATCTTTAACAGCTTCATCTTTAAGATCAGATTGTTTCTTAGTCTTTTCAGTATATCTCTGTAGTGTCTGTGCTTGTCAAAGTATCCCTTAGAATTGTTCTTTCTCGTGAGCATTCAGCAAGCTCCATCTTTTCAAAGAACACAGAGCAACATATGACAATTTGTACATTAATTCAGTTTAAGTTGCATACTATTCTCATCACTTCCACGTGTGTTAACTCCTGTGAGAGGTGAATCATTGAAAATTTAATGGATTTAGGTCTCTTTACCAAAACCATTATCTTTGGAGTAGCCAAATGTTTTGGTGTGTAAGACCATGGTACATTGATAACCATATGATTTTTAGCAAATCATCAGCTATCAACAGATTTGATTTGTCTTTACCAAAAGTTGTACCCTTCCGGACTAGTTAGTTCTTCTATCTAATGGTGAACTAATTACCAATAATGGTTTTTCCACTGCCTTTACCACAAGCCATTTTCTTGTGGGCTAGCCAACTCTTTACATTAACTGATATGGTGAGTTGATCACCATACAACTTATTAGCAAGTTGTCAACTAAAAACGGATTTGATATATCTTTACCCGAGCCGTTTGCTCATGGATTAGCCAATCCTTTTGTAACCATGGTGGATTGATTACCTATTTGATGTTGCCATCTCAAAATCCATTTATTTAACCTTTGTTTCAAAAAAATTTGTTACTTAGCCAAAGGTTTCATTGAAAAATTACTTAACTGGTTTTAAAAAGCTGCAAGCAGTAATTTTATGAAAGTACTTGTTTGATCAGCATACTTTGAATAAAGTACTGATTTATCAAAAATAAGTTATTCAATAAAATTCATACCAGTTTACTCATCTTCTTCAGCAATGGTAGTCCAGTTGATAAATAAATTAATAACCATGCAAGCAGTTTCATTATCCTCTTCTACTTCCAATCCATGCTCTAGCATTCTTCTCATGAGCTCAACTGTGAGAGGATATCTTCTGTTTACAAACATGTGTATCATTTTACCATTCTCTAGCTCCAAAACATGAACTCCAGATTCTTCAAAGAATCTCCAGCAAACAATTTCCCAGTTTTCTTGATTTTCCATATATCATCAGTGCTTTCCTCTTCTGATTCCCACATGGTTATAAGATCTCCAAGCAAAACCAGACCAATTCCTTCTGATGGAATATCTCCAAAATAAGCTTTTACCACATTATATAGATAGAATAAATCCACTCTATCTATAATATGTAACAAATCCCATAACCTATTGAAAACTTTGAAGCTTTCATCTTCCTTATGAAAAATCATATAATCTCCTTCTTTGGATTTCACAATATCAAAAGCACTAATCTGAGATCTGTTCATCTTCATGTCTGTATCTTCTTTTGAATAATCAAAATCTACCACTCTGAGATAATTTCTTAATGCATCTTTAGACTCAGATCTTAATTCAACTTTTTCTTTCTTTGAAAACTGTTTATCTGTAACTTCAGTTTTTCTTTTTCTTTTTAAGCTCTTCTTCCTTTCAGCTTCAGTCCAAAAAGCTTCTTCTCTAAAATCCTTGATATCTGCAACACTCTTCTTATAAGCTTCTGTCTCAGCATCATAGAGTCTTTTCATGTCAACATAGTTCAACTTCCGCAATCCTTTATACCCTCGACCTTTTAAATATGCCATCATAGCATTCCTGTCCTTAGCTAAATTAGGTCTTCTAGGCATATATCTAACAGCAGTGGGTGATTGTAATGGTTCATCAGGTTTCATCTAATTGCTCTTGCAACTTTTTAGCCGCTTCTCAACTTTGAGCTTCTTCAGCTTCTTGAACTGCTTTATCTTTAGCATTTAACTCTTCTTGAAGTTTTCTAGCAGCAACTTCATTCCTAGCAACTTCAATTCTCTAATTTAGCCAAAGAAAGTTTCTTCTTCTTTACTTCTACTAAAACACCTTTCCCTTTATCTTTAGGATCAATTGCAGGTTGAGAAGTTCTTTGTTGTTCATCTTCTTGCACTTCTCTAATAGTAACACCACCTCTAGGTTGTGATAATTCTTGAAAAATTGTAGCAATGAACTCATCACCACTTGCAGAATGAATTGGTTTGAGAATAGCTTCCTCCTCTTCTTGTATAACAGTTGTAGAAGGACCAGCTTCTTCTTCAAAATTCAAAGCTCTTGGAGTTATCACTTCTTGTCTAAAAGTACTTTGCTGTTGAAAAGCAGTACTTTGTTGTTCAGTACCTTGTACTTGTTCAGTACCTTGAACTTGTTCAGTACCTTGAACTTGTTCAGCTTGTTCATCAGTACTTTCAACTTGTTTCTTCTTCTCAACATCTTCTTTCAAATTATCTTTTTCTAAATTCCTCCCCAAGTTGACAGAAGATTGTTGATGAACCTGGTGACGTTTGTTTTTCCTAGACTGCTTTTGCGCCTTTTTCTTGGATTTAACCCAGATTCGAAATTGTTGAACTAATGGCCACACAAAAGTCTTTAGCCTTCGAAACTTCAGCTTTAATTTCTTTATCTGTTTGGCTTGAACCTCTGTAGTCTTTTTCAACTTGACCAACTCCCTTGCCAAAACATAATTATCTAATGTGATTTCATCAGGAGGTATGGTGTGTGAATCCTCTCCTTGAAAAGGTGGATGATCCTCTGGTTGAGAAACAGGAACAGACCCTTGTGGAGATGGAGAAGGTGAAACTGCAACATCTTCTTGAAGTTCAGTACTGGGAGAAGCAGTACCTTGTAGAGATGCAGTACCTTCTTTTGATGTGGCCGAGAAGAAGCGTACTTGCGAAGCGGTACTGCAGATGCAAGTACTGCAGATGCAGTACCTGCAGATGCAGTACCTGCAGATGCAGTACCTGCAGATGCAGTACCTTCAGTATCATCAGCTTCAGTATCAGCTCTAACAGCCTGAACAACATCCATCATGGAAGTTGTTAAAGGAGTATCTTGACCCTTGAATAAAACACTTCTTTTTGCCATGAAAGTAAAAATCTTGGATTGTTGAACAATAACAGGCAATAAAGCTGTAGGTTTTGGCATTTCAGAAAGTTGCTTGTTTAAGAAAACCTGTATAAACCTTGGGTACATTAGCCAAGTAGATCCATGTGAAATATGTGATAGCATTCCATCCAGTATTAGCCTTGAGAAGTTAAAAACTCTATCTGTAGCTAACCCAACCATAGCAGATGCTATATTTGACCCAAACTGCTCCCAAGAGGTACTCTTAGCACTTATGCAATGGAGCAACACATGAACCAAAAACTTCCAATGCGGACAAAATAATTGTTTTCTAAACGTTTGTTCATTCAAAGATCCTTCATAGCCAATATGTCGAAAAGTATCCCATATCAACTGCTTATCAAACCTTAAAGCCCCATCTGCATCATTGAACAATAAATCTTCTCGGATGGAGTCTTCAGTAATCTTAATAGTCCTTCCAGCAACTATGGATCTAATATAATATTCGTCATTCTCCATGTTATCTCTAGCATTAGCCCAAAATTCTTGAATCCAGGGCTCAATAATATCCGGCTCCACTAAAAGAGCATAACTGATAGGCGAACCAGTAAGATAATCAATTATATCGTGAAAGAGTATATTCGCATCATTCTTATCCAAATTAGCAACCATGTTATGCTTAGAAACAGTAGGACGATTCGCCATTGTTGATTATGTAAAAAGAATTGAACGCGAAGAATATGAATATGATGAGAGAAAGATGGAAAAGATTCTAATGTATCAATATGAGAGGGAAAATCGGAAAGTAGGTATTTATAGGTGAGATTTGAAAAATCACAGCTTAAAATAACATTGTTACCGTTAGCATTAAATTACCCCTCAAGATAACCGTTGGAACAGTACTTTAAATAAGACAAACAGTACTTCCACGTATGCAGTACTTTCCCAAGCAGTACTTTAACAAAAAACAGTACTTTTCCAATTTCTCCAGTATTAACTAAGTTTACATAACTATCCTCCCCTCAAGCATTACACAGGACTATACAAAAACTAAATAGTCCTCCCCTTAAATGTAGCTCAGTAGTTAATCATGCCAATGCTCACCACCAAGTGAGTGAATCTAGAAACATCAAAACCTTTGGTGAGTAAGTCAGCTACATTATCATCTGTGTGAACCTTAATCACATTAATAAGCCGGTGCTCATAAAAATCTCTGATAAAGTGATGCCTAATCTGGATGTGCTTGGTCTTGGAATGATAAACTGGATTCTTCACAATACAAATAGTAATCTCATTATCAATGTGAATAGGAGTATTCTTAAAGTTGAATCCATAGTCCAAGAGCTGATTTTGCATCCACAAAACTTGTCCACAACAGCTTGCAGCAGCTACATATTCAGCTTCAGTAGAGGATGTTGCTGCAATTGTTTGTTTCTTGCATTGCCAGGAGACTAATCTTCTTCCAAGATATTGGCATCCTCCAGTGGTTGATCTTCTATCATAGTTATCACCTGCATAATCACTATCTGAAAAAGCCTCTAAGTGAAAAGGTGACTCTTTAGGATACCACAACCCCAACTTTGGTTGTTGCTTCAAATAACAGAAGATTCGCTTTACTGCATTCATGTGAGAGATCTTTGGTGAGACTTGATATCTAGCACATAGACAAACTGCAAACATAATATCAGGCCTTGATGCAGTGAGATACATAAGAGAGCCAATCATTGATCTATAAAGCTTGACTTCAACAGGGTGTCCATCTTCATCTTTGCCCAATGAATTGATAGGTTTAATGGGTGTAGTAATGCCTTCATATCCTCAAAATTGAATTTCTTAAGTATGTCAGTAACATACTTGTCTTGACTGATAAAAATACCTTCCTTTGACTGCTTAACCTGAAGTCCTAAAAGAAAGTCAACTCTCCCATTGAACTCATTTGAAATTCTTTCTGCATCACCGCTCAAATTCCTTAACCATGGACTGTTTGGTAGCCCCAAAAATGATATCATCAACATAAACTTGAACTAACATGATATCTTTCTTGTCTCTCTTGATAAACAAAGTCTTGTCAATAGCTCCCCTTCTATATCCATGTTGCAATAAGAATTTAGAGAGTCTCTCATACCAAGCTCTAGGTGCCTGATGTAGGCCATAAAGAGCCTTAACCACCTTGTAGACTTTGTTTGGATGTGTAGGATCTTCAAAACCAGGAGGTTGTTTGACATAAACTTCCTCTGTAATCTTGCCATATCAAAAAGGCACTTTTGACATCCATCTGATAAACTTGAAAGCCCATATAAGAAGCAAAAGCAAGAAATATTCTAATAGCTTCTATTCTTGCTACAGGAGCAAACACTTCATCATAATCTACTCCTTCTTCTTGTCTATATCCTTGTGCTACTAACCTTGCCTTATTCTTGATAACATTACCTCTTTCATATCTTTTGACCCTAAAACCCATCGTTCCAATAACTTTCTTCCCATCTGGAAGATCACATAAAACCCAAACCTCTTGAAGTTTAAATTGAAGAAGTTCTTCCTGCATAGCTTCAACCCAGCTTTCTTTAGTCAAAGCTTGAGCAATATTCTTGGGTTCTTCTTGAGAGATAAAACAAGTAAATAGACAAGTTTGATGGTCCTTATGATTCAACCTGTTTTGTTTATACACAAAGCTAAGTAAAGCATTGTGAGGTGTAGAGAAAGTCTTAGCTCTGTGTCTAGTCAGCACTCCCGAAGTAGAAGGACCAATGATTTGATCAGAAGGATGATCCTTATGAGTTCTTAAGTTTGGAGACTGTGGAACTTCATAATTATCCTCTAAATTAGTAACATCAGCACCTTCATTGGAATTTGGGAAAATACCTTCATCTTCAAATTCATCATCAGTATCTTCTAATCCAGGCATGGTATGATCACCCAGATCCTCTAAAGTACCTGTAACTGGTGCAGCAGTACTTTGTTCAAAAGTACTGTCCAAAGTACTGTGAGAGAACTCTGCAGTCTTGTTTTTCCTCTTTGCCTCTTCATAAGTTCTCCTTTGTTCATCAGTGTAAGAAAGTGCTAAAACATCTTGAAGAAGCATCTGATTAAGTTCCTCTTGAATAGATTGATCCTCAGCAGATAAAGAAGATGCTGGAGCAACAAGACTTTGCTGTGGGGCAACAGATTTACTTTGTTTTGGAACTTCATACTTTGTTTTGAACTAACAGGATCTTCATCAGAACAAGATCGTCTAATATGAACTCCATGAACAACATATTGTAAATCTTCTCCACTGTGCACTGGTTGATTTTCTTCTCTAACAGGTACATAGTTCATAGATGGAGTTAAAACCTCAAGATCAAACATCCAATCAGGACCTTTACCTTTCTCATTGTCTTGATCTTCTAAAACTCAACATGAAGACAATCTTGAACCTTCTTAGTAACCTTGTTGTATACTCTAAAGCCCTTACTGTTAGTGCAATAACCCAATAAGTATCCTTCTTCCGACTTGCCATCAAACTTCCCCACATTATCAATAGTGTTTAAAATAGTAAGAGGGCATCCAAAAGGTTTCATAAAACGAATGTTGGGTTTATTGCCCATCAGCAATTCATAAGGTGTCTTCATCTGTGGTTTAGTGACTGAGACTCTGTTAAGTACATAACAAGCAGTACTTACAACTTCTTCCCAGAACTGAATAGGTAGGTGAGAATCTGCTAACATTGTTCTTGCTACTTCAATCAAAGTCCTATTCTTCCTTTCTGCAACACCATTCTGTTGTGGTGTTCTTGCAATACTAAACTCCCTTTTTATGCCTTTGTTTGCACAAAATCCATCCATAAGTTTGTTCTTGAATTCAGTCCCATTGTCACATCTAATACCTCTAACCTTGAGTCTCAATTGGTTTTCAAGAGCAATAATCTGTGTCTGGATAGCATCAAAAGTATCATCTTTAAAACCCAAGAAAAATACCCAACTGAATCTACTACAATCATCTGTTACAACTAAGCATTACTTTTTCTTGTTTAAACTTGCCACAGAAACAGGTCCAAACAAATCCATATGTAACAGCTCCAAAGGTTCTCTAATAGTTCTTTCCTCAAGCTTCTTGCAGGAAGCTTTGTGTTGTTTACCCTTCTTGCATGCCAAGCATGAGTGATCATTCTTGTAAGTATTTGAAGGTAAACCTCTAACTAGATTGCCTTTGACCAGTTTATTGATATTCTTGAAGTTAACATGGCCCAATCTTCTATGCCATTGATGTGCCTCTTCAGATGTTGCTTTAGCCACCAAACATGTGGCTCTTCCATAAGAATGTAGACTCTTCATGTCTAAACTATACACATCATTTGTCCTTGGTACTCTAAGAACTACTAATTCATCATCAACAGGCTTAAAGTCAGAGGAAAGGATAAGACATTCTGTGTCAGTGAATAACACAGGATGCTTTTTATCACAGATTTGTGATACTGACAATAGATTGAACTTTAACTCCTTCACATATCTAACATTCTCAAAATCTATAAGCCCTGCTTTGATAGTCCCTTTTCCAGTAATCTTTCCTTCATTGGGATCATTCCCAAATGCAACTTTTCCTCCACTAATCTTCCTAAAATCGACAGTGATCTCTTTGTCTCCTGTCATACTTCCAGAGCAACCACTATCCACAATAAGATGATCTTTAAGCTCCTCTCCTGGGTTGCCCTGCACATAAAGAAAAGAGTTAGAAACTTTTAGGAACCCAAGCCATTACTGACTTGTGTTCCCCTTGTGGAGTTACAAACTCAAATTCTTTGAGTATGTAATTACCACTATCTTTCAAATGATGATCCAGAATTATCTTTTGATCTTTAGCATGTGGATTTTCAAAACTTTCTGGTTTTTCAACACAAATATCTTTTTCTGTCATCACAAAAACATATGATTCACTTTTGGTTGAAAGTACTGTATGTCCCTCTGCAGTACTTTCCCTCTTAACCCATTCTGTTTTAACACTTGGTTCCTGTGATCTAAATCCCCTATGTGAATTGTAATACCTTCTAGGTTGATAGTGAGATCTCCTAGAATTCCTATACCAAGTAGTGTGATCAGTACCTTGTTTTGTCTGAGCAGTACTTTGAGAAAGTACTGGGTCAGAGTTAACAGTACTTTGGAAAGTACTGTGAGATACTGTAGGTTTTGAAAAAGGTTTTCACTGGTGTGGGTATCTATGATCCGGTGAGAAATTTCTGCGATTGACCCTATTTGAATTATTCCAAACTGGTTTGTGCTCTCTAGGTTTTTGATTGGCAGTCCTGTTCTTTGGAAATTTTCTAAGGTATTCTGAGTGTTGTTCACAGTCTTTAATTAGATGAGTAGGACTAAAACACACAAAGCACAATTTCTGACCCATACTGTCAAAGTGACATTTTCTATGTCTATGCCCAAAATTATTTTGCCTTCTTGGTGAGTGATTAAACCTGTTTTGACCAAAATTATCCCAAAAAGGTTTAGCAGGACTGTTTTGAAAAGGTTTTGAAGAAGGTACTGCTTGTGGAGCAGTACTTTGATTTAAAGGTACTGCTTGATTTTGAACATCGTTTTCAACAGCTTCTTTGGGTTTTTCAGACCTAGATTGAGCAACTAGCTTTTTCCTAAACTCTAGACTGTCTACTCCAAAACGAGAAACATCAGGCCTAAGGGGTTGATGAATGCCAGTGGGATGTGGAACAGCATGATAATCATTAGCTTTCTTATATTCAGGAGGTGAGTCACTTATTGAACCATCATTACTAGATGTATCTACATAATTAATGAGTTCTTCATCACTAGTGGTTATATCCTCATACTCACCTTCATCCCGATTACTAGATTGGTTTTCTTCTATCTTACTAAAATCCATTCCAAAACCTAATCCAGTTTTAAGGTAGGCTCTTTGCTGTTTTTGAACATAAGAAACATGTGACTGACCAGCTTCACCCCAAGCAGCAAACTTAGCTAACAAATCATCTCTTTCCTTAGTTAATTTCTCAATTTCAGCAATTTTACAGTTTAATTTCCATTCACTAAGCTCTAACTGGTAATCCTGTTGTGCATATTTTTCAGCCCAAGCTACTTCATTAGTTTCATGTGCTAAGATTTTGGCTTCCATAGATTCTAAGGTTATTTGATAACCTGCGACCTCAGACCTAGCCTTAACACAATCATCTCTCTCAATCACATAACTGCTAAGTAATTTATGATAAAAATCATAGCAATTTGAGCATACCTCAGAGAAAGGAGATTGATTTGGTGAAGTAGCCACTAATGCTAGTTGAACAGGATCATCTTCACTTTCCTTGCTCCAGTCAAATCCTCCAAATCCATCATCAGATTCAAGAACAGCATGTTCAGGTTCTTCAGAAAAAACAGTGCTCCAATCCAATGCTTCTACTGAATCTTCAATTTCTTCTTCCACTGCTACCATGCAATAAGTTACTGGTTCATCATCAAACTCTTCACTCCAGTCAACTTCTGATAACTTCTCTTGAGCAACCAAAGCCTTTGTTTCAGTAATTGGAATTTCCTTAAGCTCAAGTTTTGGCTTTTCAGATATCCTGTTTGCTTGATACTTAGCAAACCTGCACTCCCTTGCAAAGTGACCAGTCTTTTGACAATTGAAGCATTCAATCTTAGATTTGTCAAAAGTTATGCCCTGTTTTGGTTTGAAATCAATGCTTTTGCCTGTCTTCTTCATGTACTTTTTGATCCTTGCATTGATCATAGCAACTTGCCACCTGATAACAATTTCTTCAAGTGCATCTTCTTCAATCTGTGCTAGATCTTCTTCATAAGTGACAGGTAAACTAGCTTGTTGTGCAAAGAAGGAGCACATAACTTCATCTGAGGCCATAGTGGTAGTTGGTGGGGCCTGTTGAACATATGAGGGGGGTGTATAGACAGCAGGACTTTGAGAAACAGTACTTTGAGGAGAAGCAGTACTTTTAATGGAAGTACGGCCTTCTTTTCAGATGATAGAAAAGCAATACTGTGAGACTTAGAACTTGTTTGACCACTCATCTCATGCTCATACACCTTAAGTTGATGGTATATATCATCAAAGTCCATGACATCCAAACCTTGTTGTCCTCTGATCATTGTAGCAATCACATGCCATGAACATGGCAAACTCCTTAGAAACTTCAAATTATCATCTTCAACTGATACTTCTGCCTTGTATAGCTCCAACATGTTGAGAAGATTCTGAAACCTATCATATGCAGCATCAAGACTCTCTCTTTCACCAACTGTGAAAGTTTCAAACTGTTGCTTAAGCAAATTTCTGTGCATCTTTTTAGAGGCTTCATTCCCTCCAAATCTGGTCTTGAGAGCAGCCCCGAGCTGCTTAGCATCTTTAGCATCATGAAATTTGAGAAGATGACCATCTGGAATGGCAGATAAGAGAATGTTGAGTGCCTTCTCTTGATTCCTTAAGGTTGCTGCTGGTAATACTGGTTTAGGTGCCTTGGGTTGTCCAGGAATATCAATGGGATCTGGTACAACTTCATTCCCATTCACAATTACATTCCATAGAGCATGATCTGTAATGGCAATGTACTGCCTCATCTTCATACACCAGAGATCATATTTTCCCTTCTTGATTATTGGAATTCTGAGTGAGGTGATTGAGGGTGGTGGAACAGCTTCAGTCGACATCTTGAATATTGTTGAAGTAAAGTTTCTTCCTAGTCACTTGTTGGATCGATATACTTTAATCAAACTATCTTAACTAGCTTGTTAAGGTTTAATAACCTCGGATAAATCCTAAGTTATTAACAAAGAAACACTGAGCAATCTTTATCAAGTACGCGGAATTTACTTAACAAAGCTAAGAAGAATAACCTTTTATTATAAACTCTAAATCTGCTTATTATGCAGATACTCTAATACAACTCTAAGATAATCGAACTTCTCTCTAAAACACTAATTAATTTGTGAATTCGTAAACTATAAAACTCATAGACTCATACATCTAATGCCAATCTAGAAGTCCTTTTATAGGCTCAAGGATATTCTAGTCGGTTTACAATTGATAACCTTGTACGACAAGTAATCTAAACATAGAATACAATACTTTCCATAAACGAATAACAGTTCTTTTGTTCTTGCAGTACTTTGACTTTTAGGTGCAGTACTTTGACTTTGTCTTTAACAGTACTTTGACTCTTTGACTTTTCTCAGTACTTTGCAGCTTACAGTATTTTCATATCTTCAGTACTTTCATGACTTCAGCACTTTCATATCCCAACAATAATTTTTGTAGAGATTTATAAATTTGGTTTTCCAAGTTATAATAAAAAAAATGTGTTGGTCTAGTGGTAATCATGTTTGTTTGTAGACTAACAAACCCAGGTTCGAATCCAGCTGCATGAATGATTTTTTGAAGAATAAAAAAAATGAAATTTTAATACATAAAAAAATTCCGAAAATTCTAATAAATCAAAAAAATATTGCTTAGGGGGACAACAAATGATTATGTGGCATTAAATTGAATTACATGGCATTGAGGTGGCATTTGTGGAAAATGCCTCTTGTTATATATATATATATATATATATATATATATATATATATATATATATATATATATATATATATATATATATATATATATATATATATATATATATATATAGAATCCAGATCGATTGAGAAGGTTTTTATTTTGAGAAGATTGAGAAGGTTTTCAAAAATGATAGATTTTTAACTTTGATTCAAGTTTTTCAAACGCAAAACTCATTTTAATGTTATGTTAATCCAAAATGTGTAAAAAAATATCGAATCAATGTTAAAAAATCTCTCGATTTTGCGATATAAGTAAAAAAACTAAATCTTCTATACACATTTAAGGAATCATTAGCTTTACTCGATTTTAGCAATGATTTTTTAATCAAACTTGTGATTTATAGATTCGAATCACTATAAAATTATGTTTACTTTTGAATCAAATCAAAAAATATGAATCAATTTGCTCAAACGTTGATTTCTCAATCTTCTCAAAATAAAAACCTTCTCAATGGAACCGAAGCCTATATATATATATATATATATATATATATATATATATATATATATATATATATATATATCAGGATGTGTATGATGTCATTATTCATTTGTAATGCCACCTCAATGCCACGTAATGCCACCTAGGCAATGTTTAGTTTGGGTGCCACGTATGCATGTTAAATTAAAATCCAAAAAATGTACACATGTGAGGTTTGAACTTGCATCTGTTTGATACACTTTAAACGCCTCAAGTAATGAAACCAACTAGGCTAATTAATCTTTTGGTTACATACTTCAAATCATAATCTATATACATGACTGTTTTTGTAATGGTATAAATATTTATCTCTTTTCTGTTCATATTTATCTCCTTAATTATATGTGGACATATTAGGAATATATATGATGATATATTACAGGCCTATATTCAGGGTCGGTTAACAATTTGATTCTATAAAATTTTATCTTAATCTGTAAGGTATATATAATATATCGTATTGGCATTACATACAGTCGTATTCAATAATTTTGAGTCAGTATACACACTCAGTTTATTCAAAGATGCAGCCACAAAGACAATCTAAAAGGCTTACAAGAGCTAAAGAGATGAAGAGTGGTGCTTCTGTTTCAAAAGGTATTATTGTGATATTTTATGTTTGTATTGTTTGTATTTTTTTTTTTTTTTTTTTTTTGTATTATTGTGATGTTTTTTATTACTGTTTGGCGTTTAAAGGTATCTATTTTTTTAAAGATTCACAAGAAAGCTAGAACTATCGATGTTGAGGTATTGGAATCAGCTACATCAGGAAAGCAACAAACAGGTATTGTAGTTATTTTGTATATGTTATTGTTTCCTCAATTATTTTTCATTAAGATATACATTCATACAAGCTGCATGTATTCTATGTATTTTGTATGTTTTTGTTTTTTTTTTGCAGGAAAGTAACAAACAAGTATTGTAGTTATTTTGTATATGTTATTGTTTCCTCAATCAATTTTCATTAATATATATATTAATCCAATCTGCATGTATTCTATGTTTCTGTATATAGTTTTGTATGTTTAAAGAATTATAAATAGTAATGTGTGTTTGTTTATATGGTATTTGTATAACTTATATACCATTTGTTATTTCAGAAATTCATGCTTTAGATTCACCAAATCACCTACAGGGTATTTAATCGCTTTTTAATTGTTTTGTTTTTTCGTAGTTTTGTTTTTTATGTTTTAACAAATGTTTTTGGTTGGTTTTTTCTCAGAAGCTGCTAAAATTGGGCATCTGCAAAAAAACATGTCATGGGTAAAAGTGGGGTTTTCTAAAGTTATTTTGTTGCTTATTAATCATTCCAGTTACAGTGACATTAAATGAAGTTGTTTTGTTTTTGTAATTGTTTGGTAAATTAGTTGGGATGAATATATTTACATGAGGTTGTTCTGAAAAGGAAAACAATGTAACCAAAAATCCCATATTGGAAAGTGACACACCAGGAAGATAAGGCTCATGTATTATTATGTAAAAAATTTTTAGTGGATTTGTTTTTTTTAATTAATACAAAATGTTTTCGTTGTATTTTTAACAACAGCTGATAAAAGTAGCAAAAAAAACAATTGGTATGGGTAAAACTGTGTTTGAAAGTAATCCATTAGGAAGGAACTCTCAAAGCCGTTCGCAGAATGTGCCGACAGTATGTGAGGGTAATATCTTTTTACTATTATGTAATTTATATCGTTATTTAAATATTACTTTAGATACCAAAGGCGTATGTTTAATTTAGATTTATTAGCTTGCCGTGCTATACTTTTGTATTAATTTTGATTGTGATTTAAGAGGTTGTTTTATGACCAGTAGGTATACGGGTTTGGTATCTAAAATAAGTAGGGTTCTAGGTGAAAATAAAAATATAGGCTTTCATATCAGTGTTTTAGCTCCGTTTCACTGGTTGGCTTGACTCGTAACTCCACCCGACAAATTAATTACAAAATCTTCCTAAAAATATTCAAAACTGGAGTAACTAATTTCATTCGTGTAAAAATCGAAACTTTTGTACTAAACCCCCTGTTAGTGTTCAAATAAGAAGTGTAGTACCCTTTAACTTAAACGGGCCGCTAGAACGGAATCAAACAGAGCTGTATAACTTAAGATATAGCCGTTTTCGTGAGGCTCCGATGGTATGAAAATAACCAGCTTGGGTACACAGGGGTATTTTGGTAATTTTACCCAGGTTAAGTAATGTTTTGGACAGTGGGACCCAGTAACTTGTAGAATATACTCAAATTATTTTCTGTAGACATAAAAACCGAGAACTAACTATTTACGATTTGAAAATGACAAGCGTTTAGATTTGGATAAATTAAAAATCGAGATCTAACCTATACTTAAACGAAATTGTTTTCTTGATCATAAACTTGTTTAAACTCTTTGAAATTGATTTTGAACCTTATGTTGTTATTTGAACTCTCATGAGTTGTTCGGAACTTATGATTGGATGTACTTATGAACTTCATGTGCTTCTTATTTAGATTGTTTATAATAGTTGTTATGATGTACCGTTTGTACATTCACATTGTTAGTCCCCGGTTGGTTTGCCGTTCACACTCAAACTTATACGTACCATTCGTACATTGTAAGTCTCCCATGTTCAACGGAGCAGTAGAGAGTATGGATAGCACTATTAGAGGTCGGCCAACCTCTCGCTCCCCTGTTCAATGGAACGCATATTATTTATTTTAGGGGCTTATGTTGCATAACTTTATTATATACATGGTGTTCTTATTGTGATCTGCTCTGATCATGTGTGTTCTGACAACCAGGTGTACTTTTTTTTATGGAAATGTATGTGAACTCATATGTTACAAGTCTTGAATGGGCGGGACTTGTAACAGGGTGAGTTGACAGGACATTTTCCTGGCGGACTTTCTCTAAATGAGTTTTGAACTATATAAAACCTGTGTACTCACCAACTATTTTCATAGTTGACCCGTTTTCTCATGCATTTCAGGTGACATTTAGTAATTTTCACAAAGGCACTGCATAATGTAGTCTTCACATGTCATCATCATTGTCATTAAGTTGTCAAGACATTATCTTTCGAAATCTCATACTTATGTTTATTTGTCAATGTTGGCCAAAACAATGTTGTAATGTTGTACTATTTGATTTAATGAATGATGGCATGTTTTATTATATTGTGCTTGTGCCTTTACTTGTTACATCTCGTGTTTCCGCTTTAGCAGGGTGTGACAGTTATGAACTGATGTGAGCGATGTTAATAACTTATGTTTACTGTGAAACGAAACTGTTAGTGATATTGGTTATATGAGGCAATGATGAATTTGAATGCGTTTGATTAAAGCCATGAATCTCCGTGTCTTGGCTAGGCAAACTATTAGGTTTTCAGACATGCCAGATGTATCAGCTTTTTGAGATTACTAATCAGTCTGAGCCTCATATTGTAAACTGAAAATCACCGACCTATCTTCGATTATATGAGCGGGTCACAACATATTAAGGTTTCATTGTGTGTGTTTTAATGGGTGCATTTAGGGTGTGTGATCAAGGGTGAGGTGTAATCTGGGAGTGAGCTCAATTTTTCTCAAGTTTTTTGTGAGCGTTATGATTAGGGGTGTTATTTGGGTTGACTTGGTCGGGTTCGGGTCAAGCCTAAAAAAAACATACCCGAACCCGACCTTGTTTAGGACTCGGGTCAACTCTGGTCGGGTCAATTCGGGTTCGGGTCAACTCGGGTCGGGTCAATTGGGTCGGGTTAATTCGGGTTCGGGGTCAACCCGAGTATTTTACATTGTAAAAGTGTTGTTGAGCCGGGTTAGTCAGGTTTGGGTCGGGTCAAGGTTAAAAAAACATACCCGAACCCGACCTTGTTTAGAACTTAATTTGGGTTGACCCGATTGACCCGAATATAATTTTGAACCCGATTGACCCGACCCGAATTGACTCGGGTCGGGTTCGGGTCGAGTCGGGTTCGGGTCATATCGGTCCCTAGGCCCCATTGCTGGAAAGGCTCGGCTTCAAAACCGTATGTGGAGCTTCCGCCTCATACGGCTCCTCTAGGGATGGAGGTAGGCCCAGCCCAGGCTTGTGCGGTTAAGGTTGTTGTAAACGAAAGGGACATCTGATAATTTGAATGACACCCCTAGTTATGATGGTGAGAACATCTTTCATAGAGGTTATTTGTAAAGTTGTCAAACAAATTGAATCTAGTGATGTTTCAACCATCACTTCTGATATGGAAGATATTGAAAAGCAGGTGTAAAGCATTCACATTGTATCACTTTTTTTTATATCATTTTTGATGAGAAAAGATTTTGTTACTATATTGTTCATAAAATTGAAATGTCACAGGTTGGACATAATAGCAGTTGCAGATGGTATTCAGCTTTAAACAAGTACGTGCAGTGGACAAGCTTCGGATAAGCCGATGAAACTGGGAACCATGACAATGGTATGAATCTTAATATCATGTGCTTCTTAGTATCCTGTGCTTCTAATACTTGGTTCACCTTATTTTGCAGCCTTATGAGTTTATTTAAATTTTAAAAATCTGCAGGATAGTTTTTCGTTTGCACATATTGATAAAAATAACTTTTAGATGATTTTTTTGGTTGATTTTATTATATGTTATTGTAGGTCCTGTAGTAGCCAAAGCTGTGTTTGTAAATCATGAAGAGATTCCAGTATATCGGATATATAGACATCTGATGAGTTGCTTAAAAACCGACTTGAGCCGTTGGTATTCACAATTTGTGACGATTGTCATATAATATTTGACATGTGAGGCAGCTTGAGTAGTTTGCTGATCTTTAGGTTTCTCATAATTAACCACTTTTATTTGGTGGTTTGTTATGAGTAAAGGCGACTTGATTTTTTTTCCTAATTAAGGTTAAATTATGCTAATGTTCTCATACTTATTTATTATATCCATATATCGTCCATATTTAAAGAATGTCTCATTAGGGCATCCACTATGGTGAACCTTTATAAAGATTTATAATAGTGTCTAGTCATCGGAAATCATAAATTCATAGACCTTTTTCTTGTTATAAACCTTTTTTCACTATGGATAAATTACTTAAAGCTTTATAAAGCCTCATTAAACACAAAAGCATTAAATTTAGAAGAGGTTCAAAATATTAGACATTTTCATTCCACATAAGCATGAAACAAATTTCCACTATGGTTCATAAAATGATAGACCTCTTCATCTTTTCTTAGACCTTTTTATAAACCACCATAGTTGATGCTCTTAGCTGTTTGTATTTCCAAGAACAAAGGTGCAGTGGGAGTTTAAGAAGTTTAAGTAGGATAATTTTTTTATTTTGTTAGGTTGATTCCCTAATCTATCTTTCGAAGGCTGATCTCATATCTATTTCGCGAGTATAATGGTGTCATTTTTGATGTTTTTGAGCCATCTATGGTAGTGAAGTAAAGTGGATTGGTGAAGATAAATGTGGTTTAGGTGGTAATCATTTTTTGGTTTAGATAGATCTATTGATTCTTCTTTTGATACGTTTAGCAATTTTTTTGGTTATATGTTGGATGATGTGATTTCATTTTAGTGATTGTAGCGAGAAATTTAATCATCCAATATAGTTGTCGTTACCTTCTTAACAAGTTACCTCATGAAAGTGGTCGTGGAATTAGTAAACAAAACAAGAGTTAAGATCAAATAAAAAGAAAAATTAAAATGAAATGATAAAAAAAAAATTACAACTACACATGCACCTATAAATATAAACGCATATCTTCTTAAAAATCTCACTTTAATTTGAAATATGTGGCTATAAATTCTTCTTACTCTTCTCATTTTAGTTTTTCTTTTTACTGAATTTCTTCCCAACAAAACAATTTACAACTTCTTAGACTAACTTCATATAATTGGTTTTATTTTAAAAGCTTGATGTTGGTATCAGCATTTTGGACTAATAATGCCAAAATGTCAAAGAAAGCTACACTAATGAAAACTCAGAAGTACATTTTATAAGTGTGACTTTCTTTTGATCAATAATTCCATATAATATTTTGTTGCTTAAAAATAATAATAATGAAAACTAAATTTTAAGATTTTAAATGTGCATGATATACGACATGTTAAATTCTGCTTACAACTTTTTTCTATGCTCTATATAAATTATCTAGAAGGATGAAGACAAGATTGGTTAGGTAGGAAAGTTTCGTTGTTGTCATTTAAGAAAGACACAACCTAATTAACCATAAATGCCAGAAGTGGTTCTTGTTAAGAAATTCAAAGTAGCATTATGTCAAGACAGAATTGACATAGAAAACTTGTTCTTTGAATTAAAGTAAAATAGACGTTTATCTAACTTATGTTGTAGCGTACGAGTATTATGTTATTCTTGGTGTACGTGTTCCCAACACTGAATTATATTGTTTGCGATTTACGTGAATTGTCGCCTACATGATGATTAAATGACCTGTTGTCGATTTTTCCATATTCATTGGGAGTAAAAAGAGGTTAGCAAGAGTAAGGTGCTGTTTGTTTATTAAGAGATTCTTAATCTTAATCTGATTTGTACATCTGAATCTGAATATGTGGTAAAAAAGTCTGAATCTGATTTCTATCTTAATCTGAATAAGTGGTTGAGAAATCTGAATCTGACTCAAATAAAACTTTTTGTTTTGTTCAAAATGTCTCGATGTGTTAAACTATCAGTTTTTACAATATAAATATAAAACCATTGCATTCGCACAATAGATAAAATTTATTAACTATAAGAAAAAAAATTCTATTATATAATAATCAATATTTAAAAGTATTTTAAATAAAACATGCAATTTCATGTTTATTTGACAAAATAAATTAGTTGGAGTTTAAATTGAACTTTTTAAAATGATTAACTATATGGCTCGCGTTACAGTTGAGATATATGAGTCTGCAACCAAACCCTTCAACTTGAAAAAAGTATGAATTGTCACATATCGATATTACTTTATACATTCTTTATCAAACAAAACGTATGCAATGATTTTATTTAATACTTTTAATACAAAAAATAAGGTGAAAAAAAATATAGAAAAACATTACAAAAAATATTTATACTACTTATAATAGAGAAATGAATTTTTCTCCTCATGGTCTTAAAATTAAGACTTACAACATACAAAGCCTATTGTACAATACACAATGCACTATTAATGATTTTCTCATCAATCTTAATTTTAAAACTTACTAGTCTTAAAGCTTAATGTACAAAATACAAAGCAATATTGGTCAAGACATTTAACATTGTCAATTAATTAACATGTCAATAAATACAATTAATGCAGTTATTAAAATACCCCTTACACAAGAAATACAAATCATCAAGCGTATTGTACAAATGCATTAAATGTCACTGATACAAATAATAAAGCACATTATACAAATATTCAAGCCCGAACAGAAACGGGCCAATAAGCCCGAGCCCGACGGTACGGTCCCAACGGGTCGACCCGAACAGGGGCCAAATGGGGTCGAGCCCAAACGGGCACGGGCCAAACGGGCTCGAGCCCGAACGGGCACGGGTTAAACAAAATTCTTGATATCCGTAAATTTATTGTCAAAAAAAAATAATAAACTAAAATACATGATTCACCGAAAAATTTTACTTCAGGGTACCCGCCGCTGCAACGCGTGGGTACCCTGCTAGTAAAAAAAATAAAAATAAAATAAAAATTAAGAGGTGTTAAGACAGCCCTCCACATCTAGTTCAATAAGAGGTTTATGCCTCTTATTGCCTTTTAATGGCCAGAAAAAAAACAAACACCTCTTAACATAGATTGCCTCTTACTGCCTCTGAATGACATAAAAAACAAACAGTCTTAATGACCCAAATATCTGACCGCATCTGAATGAGTCAGATTAAGATGTTGTTAAAAGGCAATTATTAAAAAACAAACACCACCTAAGAAGGGACCAGATATTCCCACCTTCCCTAGTTTTTATATTCCCACCCTCCCTATTTTTTTGCATTTTTTTTTATTTTTTTTTTATTTTTTTTTATTTTTATAATTTTGTTTATATCAAAAAACTATAAACCTTAAAACTGTCAAACGCTTAAAACTATCAAAAATACGGAATAAAAACTGACAGAAAACTATGTTGTACTGAAATAAATAGAAGCCAAAAGAAATAAAAAAATACAAACCCTCCCTAGTAGGGAGTGTGAAAATATTACATATGTATCAATCATTACAAGAATGAACATATTTTGCAAATGGTATGGCAAAAAGTGCCCAAAAGAGTTAGGAAACAATCATTTTGCAAAATCTCATCATGCTGTTCATAATTATTATCCTCAAATTTCACAAAGAAATAGTAAAAAGGTAAGTCAAAAGAAAAGTAGTTTGCAACTTTGCATCTCAAGGTTATCCAAGCTAAGAGCATGATTAGCACACTCTTTTTGATTTGGGAGTTAATTAGCACCTTTTTTTTTTTTTTTTTTTTTTTATGATTTACACATTTTAATGTACAATCTGAAAAAGTAGGATATAATAAATGTACAACTCCTTATAGCAAAAATTAAAGTATATGTATTAAAAATAAAAGTGTGTAAATCACCTCCCATGTGATATATATGTCAAAAGAAAGCGAGCTAGGTTAAGTTCTTGAACGTGTTTGGATAAAAATCTCATTAATGAACAGAGTTGTCTTTTAGGGTTGGCGAAGCGGGCGACAGTCGAAGGTAATGTTGAGATAAGATTTTATATAATTGGGCTAATCCGAGTCTTTGGGTTGTTGGACGGTTATTCAGAATTCTACTGGGTTGATAGCATATAGGGCCAGACATTGAGTTGATAAATATGGTTTTCATAATAATACTAAATGCAATAACTGTATTTTTTCTTTCCAATTTGTGACAAGAGTTTTGTTTACGATAACCCAATGTAAAAAAAACAAGTATCCGTAGGTATTTGGAATGTTTACAACAACTTAACTAGACAATATTTGAACATTAGAGGATTAGACATATCTTACTGGATTTAACTGTCCACCATATAATATACAAAAAACAAAAGATGTTAGCTATTGCGGTTTCTGAGGTTGAAAATTTTGAGTTTAGACATGTTTTTGTTGATGAAAAAAAGAAAAATCAATACTATAAAATAAAATAAAAAATCATAGTATTATGTTAATCGGGGAAAATCAAGTTTTGCATGCAGAATAATGCGTATAACCATTTGCATTGCTATTGCTTATCGTTACTTTAATTAAAGTTTACATTCATTCATAAAGTTGTTGGTAAAGAAAACGTATAAATTAAACACATTTGTTCGCAACAAAATTAGTCACCAGGTACCTGCTATCGCATTGCGCTATAAAACGGCGACACTTTTTTAAAACATTCGTTTTCGAAAGTCTCATCATCGATGACGAGACTCGGGTATTAAATGTAAAGAACTCGGGACCCCCAATAACTCGAGGACGACCCTGATGACGAGACGATATTTCAGTCTAGCAATTACTAGTAAATTCTTCCGAAAGATGTGACATGAGTATGAGTTCCGTAAGTACAGTTGTATGTACGTAACATATTCTTCAAATGATTTTTAGCTAGAAAGTCAGAAAGATAAACCATCATATGTGTAAAGAAAAGAGAAAAAAATGGATTCATGAGCGAAAAATCAACATAACATTTAAAATACGATACGTGACAGATTCATATCATTTTCATGAATGGCATTCCTTTTTAAGACCATTCACCTTCCTTCCCTTTGTTATTCATAATTTTAATGCAAAAGCAAGACTCTTAACTCTAATATGAAAACTAATAAAACTTAACTTTCATTTAGAGATAACAAAAGTTCAAGTCGATCATTTGATGTATAGTCAAATTGGACTCTAAAAGTGCTAGTTGTTATTTTTTATAATTAAAGAAGTTAATTTAGATTATCTTATTTAAACTAAACCTCAATTGGACAATGATTGGTGTGGCTATATAATACCCACACATCTATATATATTTATTTTCTATGGGGATCAACTTTTTTTTTTTTTTTTTAACGGTAAAATTATGATTGGTAAAATTATGTGAGTTGGGTAAGTGAGTTTGGTGGACAGTGTATGTAGATAGGAATAGTGAGGAGTGAAAGATGAACCTACTTGGTCCTATCTATACACTGTCATAGGGGGTAATGGTGGTACTCACTGTAAGGTGTGTGTTCCCATCAATGTGAAGCCATTGTAGTAAATGAAAATGTAGCATAGTTGGTATAGCCCTTACTGGTGGAGAGGTTATGGATTCCTAGTGATGCAAAGCTCTCCTTTTGCCTTGGTTATTGTGGTGGAAGGTTGAATGATCAAGGTGAAGAGAGTTTGGAAATGTAGCTAGATGGTTATGGTGCAATAAAGGTGAATCTTATAAAAAGTCTGATAGAATGCTTGGTGAGATTGATGATCTTGTCATTGTGATGCAGGATGTATAGTTCTTTCAGTTAGTATGATGTACTTTTAGATATAAGAGTTGTTATCTGTTTCTGGGTTCTGTCCAAAACAGATTATATATAGCTTGATTTGTACAAGTGTTTGGAGATAATAATATATTTCACCTTTGCACCCAAAAAAAAATTATATTAATCGTTAAAGAGACCTGTGAAACGGAAAAAAGTGATTAAGGGTCAAAACAATGAAACATCATGAGTGTCTTCCTCACGTATCTATACTACTTTATAATGCATTTAAGCCTTCTAAAATTAGAAGGCTTAAAAATTCAGACTTTTTTACTTGCTTATTATGGAAAGAGTTTTTCTAACCAAAAATTAAGATAAGGAGCTCCAATCATGTGATGACATGTGTCACTTCTTAACAAACTCCAAGCCTAACTTCTAACAAACTCCAAACCTAACTCCTAACCACTAAAAATTAAGATAAAGAGCTCCAATTATAAAATGACATGTGTCATTTCTCAACTAAAAATTCATCTTTATTTTTAAATTAAAATATCTTTTTATCTACTTATTTTTTTGGGGGAATTGCATATATATCCCTCCAAAGGTGAATAATTCCATATATATCCTTCTTACAAGTTTTTGATGCACATAGTACAATGATTTTTATGCATGCAAAGGATATATATGCAATTTTGCATCTTTGGAGGGATATATATATGCAAATGACCCTATTTTTTTATAATCTAATTTCACCATATTTTCTAAAATTTTATGCTCTTTAATTAAACATCCATTTTGATATATTTTTATGAGTTTTTAGTTTTTATATTTTTAATGGGTTTATTTTATTTTAATTCAAATTTTTACAACTTTAACCTTTATTTCATTTATTTCGATCAATATAATCTTGATTCGTCAAAATCATATACTTTTGGGGTAGTGTTTGACGCGTAAGAGATTGCGAGGGTATTTCTATATGCGGGAAAAATGATGTCGCGGGAAAGCTACGGGAAAGTTACAGGTAACCCAAACAAACACTTACAACTAACACTTATACATTCGAAGTGTTGTGAAACGAATTTACTAAACGGGTAAGCAAACACATATAGCTATACTTATCGCCGCCACGTGACGGGTCCCGGCTAGTTGATATAGTATACAAATAAGTAAAATAAAGATATAGTATACAAAAGCTTGGGTTTAATAGTTTATAAAAGTGGCACATACTTTCAGGGAAAACGAGTGATAGTTTTTGGGCATGATTCAAAGTTTCAAACGTGCTTCTCCTAATTGATTAAAGGTCAAATGTGAGTACTTAATCTACTTTATTATAACTATCACCATCGCATGCATACAGTAACACTCTCTCCAAATCAAGAATAATTAGCAATCATGGATTCCTTAAGTCACACTACTAAACAATAATATAATTATTATGTATAAGCAAGGGGCGGATCAAGAGAAGTCCTCGAGGTGCCCGAAAATCATATGAGTTTTTTGTGTGTAGTTAGCAGTTACTCGTGTAACATTTGATAAAAGATATCTATTTTTCTTAATTATTTTATACATGCTCAAAATTTGTGTTACATGTCCTTTTTTCTTAATTCTAATAAAATCCACCTCACATTTTAGTTACGAATCTGCCACCATATAAGTCTTTTATTTAACGCTTGCTTTTTACAAATTACTATTTAAAAAAATAGAAAAATAAAATAAAACTTGCATTACTTCACACCAATATATGAAAGCCATACATATAAAACACGAACTAAAATGTTATACTATGTGATTGTGTGTGTATGAGAAGAGTCAAATACACAGGGACTTTTTAATGATTAGTTAAGTTTATCCATGAGAGCATATACAATCGTAACACCATAACACCAATAACACCGTCCACGTCAGCGCCACATCAGCTTTAACATTTCACTTTAACATCCTCAAAAAACACCCACAACAATAACATCCCAATAACATCAATAACATTTCATATTTTCAATTTCAACCCCTAAACTAAAACAAACACTTCATTTATTAAACTAAACATAACATTAAATTTGAAAACATATTACAATACGAAATTAAAAAAATACATCGAAAAAAAAATACAACAAATAAAAAAATACATCGAAATTAAAAAAACACACCGCAAATTAAACGTTACAACATAAAGGAAATGACAACGAAAAAAAATAACAAAACATAGCAAATACTTATTCATCATCGTCGCTCTCTTGTTGTTGTCCATGTCGTTCAAGGTTCTTCTGCCAAACATGCTCCATAAGGTCCTGTTGGAGTTGGGTATGCGTTTGTCGGTCGTGTATTTCTTTTGCCTTACGACTGTGAGTATCACATCTTTCGACCCATCTTCGTTGCGTCAAATTTGCCGACGGATCCACCCACAGTTCGTTATAGTCACGTAATGCAAATTTTTGATCTTTTATAATCATGTAAAATAATGCAACAATACATGATTCTACGTATCGTGGCAATTTCCCATTGACGTGCCGGTTGTTGTAGTATACCCCAACGGCCTTGAAGAACACCAAAAGCACGTTCAATATCCTTTCGGGCACTTTCTTGTCTTCTTTTAAAGTACGTATGTTTTTCGTCAGTTGTTTCCGTGAAAGATTTGACGAAAGTTGCCCACTGTAGATAAGTTTCATCAGCCAAGTAATACCTCTGTTAGTACCTAGTTCCGTTGACCATATAAGGTGCTCTAGGGGCATTGTCAGCAAGAAGGTCGTCGAATAACGGAGAGTTATCTAAAACATTAATATCGTTATTTGCCCCCGCCATCCCAAAAATGCATGCCAGATCTATAAATCTTGAGAAGCAACAGCTTCAAGCATAATTGTTGGGTATTTTTTATCACCCCTAGCAAAATGCCCTTGCCAAGCCACTGGACAATTTTTCCATTCCCAGTGCATACAGTCAATGCTACCAAACATTCCCGGAAAACCATGTTTTTCTTCATGATGTTGATAAAATTTTTGAATGTCGGCCCATGTTGGTTTTCTTAAATACTCCGGCATAAACAAATCAAGAATGCATTTGTTAAAATTATCAAGACATACTTTTGAAGTACTCGCACCCATTTGCAAGTATTCATCAAATGCATCAGGTGAGGTGCCGTACGCCAATTGGCGTATGGCAGACGTACACTTCATTAGAGCACTTATACTCATTCGACCCGTACAATCGGGTGTTTGCCTAAAAAAAGTAAAATGATCTGAAATATTATCGGAACTATAAGATTCAATACCTTCAACTATTTGCCGGAATAGTTTCCGGCTCATACGAAATCTTCTACGAAAATTCCGGTTTGAATACTTACAACCTTCTACGAAATAATCGTTGCGCAGACGTTCTTCTGCAAGCTAACGTTCACGATATACATGGCTACGAGAACGACTAGGATGTTGAGATTCAATACCTTCTTCTTGTTCCAACTGAAGGTGATACTCTCGACGCTGACCAAGACAGATGAATATCACCAGCTTCATTTGGATCCATTGTGAACGAATTTGATTTTTGAATTATGAAAGTGTGAGAGGAAGTATATGAAAGTGTGAGAGGAAGTGTGAAAAAAATAGAGTTTTAGTTGGGTATTTATAGTGGTAAAAAATGTTTTTGATTTTTTTTTTTTTTTTTAAAACTAGCCGTTAGAGGGTTTTATGTAAATATTTTTGAAAATGTAACAGCTATTAGCCGTTGAGGGGCTAGTTTTGTAACTTTTTCAAAATGTTTTTTTTTTCTTGCCCTTAACGGGCGTTATATGCCCAACGCAAGCCCTATAACCGTTGGTTCCTTCGTCTCCAACGGCATAACGCCTCCAACGGCGTTAAAACGCCCTCCAACGGCGTTAGCACGTTACGATTGTATATGCTCTGAGAGGGAGTCCAATTGCCAAAATGACAACTAATCAAAGTTTCCGTACTTGATTTCTTCTTTTTTAACTATAGTCACAAAATCTCGATACTGACCTTGGATCTTACGATTTTACGATATCAGAAAGAAAACGAACTGGATCCTACATAGATCTTTTGCAAGCTTAAGATCTTATAGAATCCCGATCTTAACCATACGATCTTAAAATCTAATCTGATCCGATCTTTCTTTTATCGTATTACAAACTAAAAAACTACAAACTTATGAGTTGTTTTTTTGTAGAATTCAAAAAACAACACGTTAATTTTTTTTAAACATTTCATAATTATAATTTATGACAACATTTCTATGAAACATTCATAGTATTTCGTGTTTATAATCTATACTATATTATAATGCATGTAAAAGCCAAACCTCATTCCAAGCCTAAGTCCTAACAAAAAATTAAGATAATGAGCTCCAATCATGAGATGACATGTGTCACTTTTTAACAAACTACAAGCCTAACTCCTAACCATTAAAAAGTAAGATAAGAAGCTCCAATTATAAAGTGACATGTGTCACTTCTCAACTAAAAAATCATCTGTATTTTCAAATTGAAATATCGTTTTATCTATTTATTTTTTTTATAATCTAATTTCATCATATTTTCTAAAATTTTATGCTTTTTAATTCAACATCTATTTTGATATATTTTTATGAGTTTTTAGTTTTTATATTTTTAGTGAGTTTATTTTATTTTAATTCATATTTCTACAACTTTAACCTTTATTTGAATCAATACAATCTTGATTTGTCAAAATCGTATACTTTTTGGGGAGTATTTGACGTGTAAGAGATTGCGAGGGTATTTCTATATGCGGAAATAATGAATTCACGGGAAAGCTACGGGTAACCCAAGCAAACACATACAACTAACAAATATATATTTGAAGTGTTGTGAAACGAATTCACTAAACAGGTAAACAAACACATATAACTATATATTTATCGCCACGCAGGTATCCGATTAGTGTATAATAATTGATTTGTTTGATATTACAAAAACTATTAAGAAATAACATTAGAGTGGGATTTTAAGATCCTGATCTGATCTTACGATCACGATCTTACAAAGACGAAAACGATCTTGAGTAGGATCCCGATCTTGAAAACACTGTTTTTAACTGCAATTCTTTTATTTCACTGTATATAAGTATCTCATAAATGACTCCAATAAAATTTGAACTCATAATCTGTAAATTGTTAAGTAACTCACTTATCACGAGAACAAAAAACTCGTGGACCGTTTTTTTTTTTTCTCTCTCTCGCTCTCTCTCTAAGGTTTCACTATTCGTAGTTCAAAAGTAAAAATCTTTCATAACCATATAAGCATTTCCCCTCTTGAGCTATTGTTATAAAAAGTATTGAGCTATTTAGTTGAGTTAATACCAAATATGTTAAAGATAACATTACACTGAATTTATTCATTTGCTTTGTAACGCTGAAAACTGAAGCCACTAAACAAACACTTAACTTAAGGTTGGCTCATCAACTTTGACCAACTACTTTGAAAACAACATTGAACCAGGATGGTAACGTTGGTGTTGTTGAGGACAAACGCTAGAAATAACGCATCATGCCCGGGCGCCCTTAATATTTGGTCATTTGTATGTTGTTGATTACAAATTATGACATGTCGTTAATCGCATTTTGTTGTTTCTTAGCAACAATTGTATTCTGGTTATGACAATGGAAAAGTCACTTATATACAATAAAATATACGCACTTCTGTACACATAAAGATTTGAAAATTAGCCAAAATACAATTAGTAAAGATGATTTGCATATAATAATTTGTTCACACTTCACACACACGAATATACAAAGGGTGTACAACTATTTAGTACTATGGGGCACTGCAACTTGATTGTATGAACACCATGTTTGACCATAAGCTAGAGAACCAGCAAATAAATTACAACTGAATTACGATGCGAATCACAGAATTAAGGTGTAGTTAAGCGTACATGGCCTAACATAGAATACAGCCAACGTATGGTCATATCTTTCACATGAATTTAACTTGGTACTTTTGCTTTGTTTATTGAATTAATACATACTATAAAAAAGAAAAAAATCGAACATTACGTCTAACTAGAAACATAGTAAACGACATAAAGCAAAATATAAAGTGATAATAATAGATGATTTTTTAAACACCAAACCATCAAAGTACAAAAACTCTTATTCAAAGATACCAAATGATGACGTATAGTCCGCAGTCGGGTCACGAACCCGACCAACAACCGCTACTAGCGAGCTCAGACGAGGCTAAACCGCTAAAAGTTTGGGCTCACGGCGCCCAAACTCAAAGTTATTTATGGCTTGGATATCGGATATCTCTCATTTATGAGATATGTATTAATTGCCCGACTTAGGTGGGATACGCCGAAGGTTGGGGAACACGAAACCAACAAGGACTTCGTGTATATATAAAGGGCATCTCGGTCCTCATTAAAGGTACGATCTCAAAACCCTAACTCTCAACTAAACCCTAAAACTGATTACTTACTCTCACGTCGAAGATAATCGTGGGAGACAATCCCACGGTAAGCCTAACGGTGTTTTCTGTTTTCTTAGTGCGCAGGTCTCAAGCATTAAGATCCAATTGATACGGAATCGGAGTCCAAACAAGGAACGCCCAACTTTTGTATCAACAAGTGGCTCCATCCGTGGGACCAATCACTAAGGACTAGAATGACAAAGCAAGGAAACCTCAATCAGCGATCACACGGTGACCTACAAGGGAAGAAACAGCAAAGCGGATCGGCCTCTAAGCAAGCCTCTGGAACAACCAGTATGGCTAGAAACCAAAGGGCCAGGCCCAGATCTGGTCTACCCAGCAGTGGAACCACGCACGGGGACAACCCATACCACCACAACAACAACCAACGTAGAAGATCCACTGCGTAACCCTTTTACCACTCCCCTACCAGAAAAGGACCTCACCAAAACGCCAGGCGCACCTCTCCGAAACAGGAGCCCAGACGTGGAAACAGACACTCTCGCGCTAGAAGGAGTCGCGCCTGAATTAGCGCCAAGTGATTTTGTGTCTCAAAACTACGAAACCTTAGCTATCCTCATGCAAGAGGAAGCAAAAAAGAGGTCGAGTCAGAGCCTTAAATCCTGACTAAATTTCGACACAGAATATGAGGCATCCCCATCGCGCCATCAAAGGGAGAGGCGCGGGAAAGATAACCGCCGACCTCCAGTGTTTACCAGGATTGGGAGGAGAGTTGAGAACGATGCAGTGACCTGCAGCACTGAAGAACACGAAGAGGACGGACGGCGTACCAACGTCCACACTAGACTTGGTAACCGCAGGGTCCACGACATATTGGGGCGACGGTACTCCCCAAGTGAGAGCTCTTCAAGCTCGGTTCTGAGGGACAGTCGGCGCAAGCGCCGAAGAGGGAAGCTCGTCCTCCTGGTGACTCCTCGGAGGGTCGGCGCAAGCGCCGACAGCCAAAGAGCTCGCTCCCTGATGATTCCTCGGACAACGAGGACAGCGAAACAGGACACTGGAAGTCCAGGAGAAGATATCGCGACCAGGAGGAGGAAGATATGTCTCTTCCTTGGCACCGCCAAAAGGTGGATGCGTTCACTCGGCGCATCAGCGATTTCTTTTAAAATAAAAGAAGGCGCATGCCCGCCAATGTAAAAACCTATGATGGAACAGGCGATCCAGATGATCACCTAAAAAATTTCGAATCAGCTGCTACCATAAAAAATTGGCCACAACCTGTGTGGTGCCACATGTTCAATTCCACATTAGTGGGAAATGCGCTAAATGGTTCAAGAAGCTTCCACGCGAAGCATTGATGGCTTTGAAGAGTTACGGAAAGCGTTTCGCCTAAACTTCACTCAAAGGAAGAAGTGCGCCAAAAACCCTGTGGAACTTGCCAGGGTTAAACAGCGCCATGGGGAATCTACAAGCGCTTATGTGGAGCGCTACAAAGATGAGTGTATACATGTCAAGGCATGTCCTGAAATACTAAAAATCTCAGGGTTCATGAACGGAATCAATAACCCAGCACTCATCAAAAAGCTGAACGACAAGGTTCCCCAAACCTTTGATAAACTTATGAAACAGACAAGGTCCTTTATCCAAGGAGAAGCAGCCGCGACGTACAGCAGAAAGGGCTACTCAAACTATAGGTCACAAGAACAGCCCCGGAGACAATCCACTGACCAGAGTAGCAACCGCAACAAGAACTACCGCGGCCAAGGGAGCGGACGAGATAATGACAAATATACCCCGCTAACCAAAACTCCAAAGGAGATATTCGCAACGGAAGGCGCGAACTTCCCGAGGCCCCCACCAATGCGCACCCCAGAAGATAAGCGCGTGGGGAACGGATACTGCGACTACTATGGACAGAAGGGCCACACCACCAATGAGTGTGTCCAATTGCGACAACTAATTGATAAGCTAGTAAAAGAAGGCCGATTGGACTATTTGGTTAAAAATATCAAGGAGGGGAAGGATAAGCAGAAGACTGGGAACAAGAAAGAAGTACCCAAAGAAAAAGCTGATACCATCTACATGATACAATCATGGCAGCGAATGACTAGGCGAAGATCACCAAAAGTTTTCCGCTAAGCAAAATCTCCTTCCCTACCTTGGCAGCGGACAACGCAGTGGTAGAGCCGCTCACCATTGAAATTAACGCAGGGGGTCACGACATCCACCGCATGTATGTTGATGGAGGAGCATCCACATATATAATGTATGAACACTGTTTCAAACGACTGCGACCTGAGATACGAAGTCAATTAAGTCCACCAGACGTCGTTGACCGGTTTTACAGAGAAAAGATATGGCACATGGGGCAAATACGCCTACTAGTCAGTGTTGGCGATAAGGAACACTCTAAAACAGCCTGGATGAATTTTATGGTGATCAAGTCCCCATCGCCATACAATGGCATTATTGGAAGACCAGGGATTTTAGCCATACGCGCAGTACCGTCTACAGCACATGGGATGCTCAAATTCCCAGTGGAGGGAGGCATTGTTACTCTCTACAATTCCACCGTACCACCTGGAGAATGTAACACAATTACATGTGAGACGGCACACACTCCAGAACAGAGCGCAACTAAAGTGCCAAACATGAAGGTCGCAATTCATCCTGATTACCCAGAGCAAGAAGTATCCATCGGGGGATCGCTGTCTGATAACGGCAGGGCAGCCGTATGTGCACTCTTGCAAAAGAACCTGGATATCTTTGCATGGGAACCAAAGCACATGACTGGTGTGCCACGATCGATTACAGAACACAAGTTGAGAATCCGACAAGGATATTCCCTAGTACGACAGAAGAAGCGCGGTCAGGCTCTAGAGCGCGCACAAGCAATTCTGGCAGAAGTACATAAACTTGTGGATGCAGGTATCATGCGAGAAGTCTATTACCATGACTGGCTTTCCAACCCAGTGATGGTCAAGAAGAGCGACGGTAGTTGGCGGATGTGCGTAGACTTCACGGATCTCAACAAAGCATGTCCACAAGATTGCTATCCGCTACCAGAGATAGACTTGAAGATAGAATCTCTGTGCGGATATCCACTTAAATGCTTCTTGGACGCATACAAAGGATACCACCAAATCCATATGGCTAAAGAAGATGAGGAAAAAACGGCCTTCCATACAAGCCAAGGCGTCTATTGTTATACTAAGATGCCCTTTGGCTTAAAAAACGCAGCGCCACCTATCACGATTGGTAGATACTGCATTTGAAAAACAGGTGAGCCGCAACCTAGAGGTTTACGTTGACGACCTCGTCATAAAGAGCCATACAGAGGACGAGTTGGTGCGCGACATTGAGGAGACATTTAAGACACTACGGGAAATCAACATGAAGTTAAATCCCAAGAAATGTACCTTTGGCGCTACAGAAGGCATGTTCCTGGGATATTTGATAGAGCCGGATGGCATTAAACCATGCCCGGAAAAAACGCAGGCTGTCATCCAACTTCCTTCAACGCGCACGTTGAAGGAAGTTCAATCTCTGAATGGAAAACTAGCCGGTTTGAATAGATTCTTGTCTAAATCAGCAGATAAATCACCCCCTTTCAAAACGCTCAAGAAGTGTACAAAAAGGGAGATTTCGTTGGACTGCGGAGGCAGAAGAAGCTTTTAGACAGCTCAAACAACACTTAGCATCGCTCCTCATGCTAGTCGCACCCGCCAAGAGAGGAATTAATTATGTACCTATCCCCACTCATGGAGCAATCAAATGCGGTGCTACTGACGCAGGGATTCAGACAAACACCGGTATACTTTGTAAGTAAAGCCCTCAAGAAAACGTAGGTTAACTATAGTGCAATGGAAAAGTTGGTCTTGGCATTAGTATTCGCCGCCAAACGGCTGCGCAGGTACTTCCAGGAGCACCCAATAGCGGTGATTACAGATCAACCTATAAAGCAAATCATCTCCAAGCCTGACGCATCAGGACGTCTACAGAAGTGGAGTGTATTGCTAGGTGAGCATAACATTTCCTACAGACCACGCACCGCAGTTAAAGGGCAGATACTAGCAGACTTCATCATCGAAAAACCGGACACTGATGACGCACCCTCACAAAACAAGGTGGAATTACCAGAACCATGGATCTTATTCACGGATGGATCCTCATGCGTGGATGGGTCAGGTGCAGGCCTTATTCTCACGAGTCCAGATGGAATGGAATTCACTTACGCACTGCGTTTTGAATTCACAGCAACAAACAACGAGGCTGTTGGGTTCAGTAAATACCCAAACCCCTTAAACTAGGATTTGAATAGAAAATATCGTAAGTGTTTAATCCGTTAAACACAATCAGGTCACTGAGCGCATAGTCTCTCAGTGAGCTATCTTCAGGACACTTAGTATGAGGCGAAGAAGGAGCCTCTCCACTCTGCAAGGTGGAACTTAAAGGGTGAAGACTAAGTCAAGAAGAAGATAGTGGATTCAGTGAGTGATGACTATAACTCACGGAATCCCTTCGACTCCTCTCCAACTGTTAAACACTGAAGACAAACGAAGAAAGAGACTGAAGACTTTAAAGACTGAAGAATGAGCTGGATTAGGCGGAAAGTTTTACCCGATAAAACTAAGTCCCTCAAGTGTTTATCCAGTCTATACACAGTCTCAATCTATCAAGATCATATCTTCCCATTTATAGTAAGCGGCGATTCTCTATCAAGGAAAGAAGCTTCGCCGCCTACTATAGAAAGGTGAACAGTAACCGAATATATCAATATTCGTGTTTGTTGTGATCCATGTTTTTGTCTTCTAGGATAAAGTTAATAATCATACTTGTATAAATAGCATAAGAGAATGAGTGAAAAGTTTAAGCTTGTGAATTGTAAAAACACACATACACACAAGCCAACTTTTCACTCCTCCAAATACAACTTTATCCTTGAGCTAGCTCAGTGGGTTCTAAGAGTTGTGCTCAGACTTAGCCTGAGCTTAGAGAGGAGTCACTCAAACTTTGTCATTTCAATCCCTAGTACTATTCCGCAAGTACTTGGGTAACGTATTCTTTTGATTTATTTCTAATAAGAATATGATGTTGAAAATTACTTTGTGTGTTTTACTTATGTTAATTTCAGTCATTATTCACTGTTAAATTGCTTTAAGTACTTAATTGTCCGTTTTAACGATAGTGAATAGGGAACAACAAGTGGTATCAGAGCAGGCTGATTATAAAACCTTTTAAGCCGCTCTAAAACGTTTTTAAATCAGGATTCCTATGGCCGAAATTGATGTACCCCAACTAGTCGATAAAAAGGGTGGAGCTTATTCACCTGTTGCCCCTAGACTTGAAGTTGGCAAATTCAACAAATGGAAAAAGCGTATGCTTTGCTATTTGATTGGGATGGAACCTTATTATATCAAGTGTATTAATGAGGGCCCATTTGTCCCAAAGACTACTGAAGGTTTGCCCAAACCTGAAGCTCGGTGGACTCGTGATGAAAGGAGAGTGGTCAACCAGGACCAAAGACTCAAAAGTATCATCATATCATGTCTTCCTGATGATATAATGGAGTCAGTTATAAGTTGTAACACGGCTAAACAAACCTGGATGACCTGGTCCATAGCCATGAAGGTCCATCGATACCAAGGAAAACAGGATAATGGACTAAACTTGAGTATAATACCTTCGGGCTAAGGACTCGAAACTCTCTCTCAAACTTACACCCGTTACAAAACTCTTTTAAATGAACTGGCTAATGATGGTGTTAAGTTATCAAAACATGAGATAAATGTTGGTTTTGTTAATTGTCTCCCTGAGAAATGGTTAAACTTCTCTCATGGACTTAGAAATGCAAATCACATCCAAACTCTTGACCCGATTGACCCGAATATAATTTTGAACCCGATTGACCCGACCCGAATTGACTCGGGTCGGGTTCGGGTCGAGTCGGGTTCGGGTCATATCGGTCCCTAGGCCCCATTGCTGGAAAGGCTCGGCTTCAAAACCGTATGTGGAGCTTCCGCCTCATACGGCTCCTCTAGGGATGGAGGTAGGCCCAGCCCAGGCTTGTGCGGTTAAGGTTGTTGTAAACGAAAGGGACATCTGATAATTTGAATGACACCCCTAGTTATGATGGTGAGAACATCTTTCATAGAGGTTATTTGTAAAGTTGTCAAACAAATTGAATCTAGTGATGTTTCAAACCATCACTTCGATATGGAAGATATTGAAAAGCAGGTGTAAAGCATTCACATTGTATCACTTTTTTTTATATCATTTTTGATGAGAAAAGATTTTGTTACTATATTGTTCATAAAATTGAAATGTCACAGGTTGGACATAATAGCGCTTGCAGATGGTATTCAGACTTTAAACAAGTAATGCAAAAGGACAAGCTTCGGATAAGCCGATGAAACTGGGAACCATGACAATGGTATGAATCTTAATATCATGTGCTTCTTAGTATCCTGTGCTTCTAATACTTGGTTCACCTTATTTTGCAGCCTTATGAGTTTATTTAAATTTTAAAAATCTGCAGGATAGTTTTTCGTTTGCACATATTGATAAAAATAACTTTTAGATGATTTTTTTGGTTGATTTTATTATATGTTATTGTAGGTCCTGTAGTAGCCAAAGCTGTGTTTGTAAATCATGAAGAGATTCCAAAGATATCGGATATATAGACATCTGATGAGTTGCTTAAAAACCGACTTGAGCCGTTGGTATTCACAATTTGTGACGATTGTCATATAATATTTGACATGTGAGGCAGCTTGAGTAGTTTGCTGATCTTTAGGTTTCTCATAATTAACCACTTTTATTTGGTGTTTGTTATGAGTAAAGGCGACTTGATTTTTTTTCCTAATTAAGGTTAAATTATGCTAATGTTCTCATACTTATTTATTATATCCATATATCGTCCATATTTAAAGAATGTCTCATTAGGGCATCCACTATGGTGAACCTTTATAAAGATTTATAATAGTGTCTAGTCATCGGAAATCATAAATTCATAGACCTTTTTCTTGTTATAAACCTTTTTTCACTATGGATAAATTACTTAAAGCTTTATAAAGCCTCATTAAACACAAAAGCATTAAATTTAGAAGAGGTTCAAAATATTAGACATTTTCATTCCACATAAGCATGAAACAAATTTCCACTATGGTTCATAAAATGATAGACCTCTTCATCTTTTCTTAGACCTTTTTATAAACCACCATAGTTGATGCTCTTAGCTGTTTGTATTTCCAAGAACAAAGGTGCAGTGGGAGTTTAAGAAGTTTAAGTAGGATAATTTTTTTATTTTGTTAGGTTGATTCCCTAATCTATCTTTCAAGGTGATCTCATATCTATTTCGCGAGTATAATGGTGTCATTTTTGATGTTTTTGAGCCATCTATGGTAGTGAAGTAAAGTGGATTGGTGAAGATAAATGTGGTTTAGGTGGTAATCATTTTTTGGTTTAGATAGATCTATTGATTCTTCTTTTGATACGTTTAGCAATTTTTTTGGTTATATGTTGGATGATGTGATTTCATTTTAGTGATTGTAGCGAGAAATTTAATCATCCAATATAGTTGTCGTTACCTTCTTAACAAGTTACCTCATGAAAGTGGTCGTGGAATTAGTAAACAAAACAAGAGTTAAGATCAAATAAAAAGAAAAATTAAAATGAAATGATAAAAAAAAAATTACAACTACACATGCACCTATAAATATAAACGCATATCTTCTTAAAAATCTCACTTTAATTTGAAATATGTGGCTATAAATTCTTCTTACTCTTCTCATTTTAGTTTTTCTTTTTACTGAATTTCTTCCCAACAAAACAATTTACAACTTCTTAGACTAACTTCATATAATTGGTTTTATTTTAAAAGCTTGATGTTGGTATCAGCATTTTGGACTAATAATGCCAAAATGTCAAAGAAAGCTACACTAATGAAAACTCAGAAGTACATTTTATAAGTGTGACTTTCTTTTGATCAATAATTCCATATAATATTTTGTTGCTTAAAAATAATAATAATGAAAACTAAATTTTAAGATTTTAAATGTGCATGATATACGACATGTTAAATTCTGCTTACAACTTTTTTCTATGCTCTATATAAATTATCTAGAAGGATGAAGACAAGATTGGTTAGGTAGGAAAGTTTCGTTGTTGTCATTTAAGAAAGACACAACCTAATTAACCATAAATGCCAGAAGTGGTTCTTGTTAAGAAATTCAAAGTAGCATTATGTCAAGACAGAATTGACATAGAAAACTTGTTCTTTGAATTAAAGTAAAATAGACGTTTATCTAACTTATGTTGTAGCGTACGAGTATTATGTTATTCTTGGTGTACGTGTTCCCAACACTGAATTATATTGTTTGCGATTTACGTGAATTGTCGCCTACATGATGATTAAATGACCTGTTGTCGATTTTTCCATATTCATTGGGAGTAAAAAGAGGTTAGCAAGAGTAAGGTGCTGTTTGTTTATTAAGAGATTCTTAATCTTAACTGATTTGTACATCGAATCTGAATATGTGGTAAAAAGTCTGAATCTGATTTCCATCTTAATCTGAATAAGTGGTTGAGAAATCTGAATCTGACTCAAATAAAACTTTTTGTTTTGTTCAAAATGTCTCGATGTGTTAAACTATCGGTTTTACAATATAAATATAAAACCATTGCATTCGCACAATAGATAAAATTTATTAACTATAAGAAAAAAAATTCTATTATATAATAATCAATATTTAAAAGTATTTTAAATAAAACATGCAATTTCATGTTTATTTGACAAAATAAATTAGTTGGAGTTTAAATTGAACTTTTTAAAATGATTAACTATATGGCTCGCGTTACAGTTGAGATATATGAGTCTGCAACCAAACCCTTCAACTTGAAAAAAGTATGAATTGTCACATATCGATATTACTTTATACATTCTTTATCAAACAAAACGTATGCAATGATTTTATTTAATACTTTTAATACAAAAAATAAGGTGAAAAAAAATATAGAAAAACATTACAAAAAATATTTATACTACTTATAATAGAGAAATGAATTTTTCTCCTCATGGTCTTAAAATTAAGACTTACAACATACAAAGCCTATTGTACAATACACAATGCACTATTAATGATTTTCTCATCAATCTTAATTTTAAAACTTACTAGTCTTAAAGCTTAATGTACAAAATACAAAGCAATATTGGTCAAGACATTTAACATTGTCAATTAATTAACATGTCAATAAATACAATTAATGCAGTTATTAAAATACCCCTTACACAAGAAATACAAATCATCAAGCGTATTGTACAAATGCATTAAATGTCACTGATACAAATAATAAAGCACATTATACAAATATTCAAGCCCGAACAGGAAACGGGCCAAATAAGCCCGAGCCCGTACGGGTACGGTCCCAACGGGGTCGAGCCCGAACAGGCACGGGCCAAATGGGGTCGAGCCCAAACGGGCACGGGCCAAACGGGGTCGAGCCCGAACGGGCACGGGTTAAACAAAATTCTTGATATCCGTAAATTTATTGTCAAAAAAAAATAATAAACTAAAATACATGATTCACCGGAAAATTTTACTTCAGGGTACCCGCCGCTGCAACGCGTGGGTACCCTGCTAGTAAAAAAAATAAAAATAAAATAAAAATTAAGAGGTGTTAAGACAGCCCTCCACATCTAGTTCAATAAGAGGTTTATGCCTCTTATTGCCTTTTAATGGCCAGAAAAAAAACAAACACCTCTTAACATGATTGCCTCTTACTGCCTGAATGACATAAAAACAAACAGTCTTAATGACCCAAATATCTGACCGCATCTGAATGAGTCAGATTAAGATGTTGTTAAAAGGCAATTATTAAAAAACAAACACCACCTAAGAAGGGACCAGATATTCCCACCTTCCCTAGTTTTTATATTCCCACCCTCCCTATTTTTTTGCATTTTTTTTATTTTTTTTTTATTTTTTTTTATTTTTATAATTTTGTTTATATCAAAAAACTATAAACCTTAAAACTGTCAAACGCTTAAAACTGTCAAAAATACGAAATAAAAACTGACAGAAAACTATGTTGTACTGAAATAAATAGAAGCCAAAAGAAATAAAAAAATACAAACCCTCCCTAGTAGGGAGTGTGAAAATATTACATATGTATCAATCATTACAAGAATGAACATATTTTGCAAATGGTATGGCAAAAAGTGCCCAAAAGAGTTAGGAAACAATCATTTTGCAAAATCTCATCATGCTGTTCATAATTATTATCCTCAAATTTCACAAAGAAATAGAGTAGTAAAAAGGTAAGTCAAAAGAAAAGTAGTTTGCAACTTTGCATCTCAAGGTTATCCAAGCTAAGAGCATGATTAGCACACTCTTTTTGATTTGGGAGTTAATTAGCACCTTTTTTTTTTTTTTTTTTTTTTTTTTTATGATTTACACATTTTAATGTACAATCTGAAAAAGTAGGATATAATAAATGTACAACTCCTTATAGCAAAAATTAAAGTATATGTATTAAAAATAAAAGTGTGTAAATCACCTCCCATGTGATATATATGTCAAAAGAAAGCGAGCTAGGTTAAGTTCTTGAACGTGTTTGGATAAAAATCTCATTAATGAACAGAGTTGTCTTTTAGGGTTGGCGAAGCGGGCGACAGTCGAAGGTAATGTTGAGATAAGATTTTATATAATTGGGCTAATCCGAGTCTTTGGGTTGTTGGACGGTTATTCAGAATTCTACTGGGTTGATAGCATATAGGGCCAGACATTGAGTTGATAAATATGGTTTTCATAATAATACTAAATGCAATAACTGTATTTTTTCTTTCCAATTTGTGACAAGAGTTTTGTTTACGATAACCCAATGTAAAAAAAACAAGTATCCGTAGGTATTTGGAATGTTTACAACAACTTAACTAGACAATATTTGAACATTAGAGGATTAGACATATCTTACTGGATTTAACTGTCCACCATATAATATACAAAAAACAAAAGATGTTAGCTATTGCGGTTTCTGAGGTTGAAAATTTTGAGTTTAGACATGTTTTTGTTGATGAAAAAAAGAAAAATCAATACTATAAAATAAAATAAAAAATCATAGTATTATGTTAATCGGGGAAAATCAAGTTTTGCATGCAGAATAATGCGTATAACCATTTGCATTGCTATTGCTTATCGTTACTTTAATTAAAGTTTACATTCATTCATAAAGTTGTTGGTAAAGAAAACGTATAAATTAAACACATTTGTTCGCAACAAAATTAGTCACTGGTACCTGCTATCGCATTGCGCTATAAAACGGCGACACTTTTTTAAAACATTCGTTTTCGAAAGTCTCATCATCGATGACGAGACTCGGGTATTAAATGTAAAGAACTCGGGACCCCCAATAACTCGAGGACGACCCTGATGACGAGACGATATTTCAGTCTAGCAATTACTAGTAAATTCTTCCGAAAGATGTGACATGAGTATGAGTTCCGTAAGTACAGTTGTATGTACGTAACATATTCTTCAAATGATTTTTAGCTAGAAAGTCAGAAAGATAAACCATCATATGTGTAAAGAAAAGAGAAAAAAATGGATTCATGAGCGAAAAATCAACATAACATTTAAAATACGATACGTGACAGATTCATATCATTTTCATGAATGGCATTCCTTTTTAAGACCATTCACCTTCCTTCCCTTTGTTATTCATAATTTTAATGCAAAAGCAAGACTCTTAACTCTAATATGAAAACTAATAAAACTTAACTTTCATTTAGAGATAACAAAAGTTCAAGTCGATCATTTGATGTATAGTCAAATTGGACTCTAAAAGTGCTAGTTGTTATTTTTTATAATTAAAGAAGTTAATTTAGATTATCTTATTTAAACTAAACCTCAATTGGACAATGATTGGTGTGGCTATATAATACCCACACATCTATATATATTTATTTTCTATGGGGATCAACTTTTTTTTTTTTTTTTTTAACGGTAAAATTATGATTGGTAAAATTATGTGAGTTGGGTAAGTGAGTTTGGTGGACAGTGTATGTAGATAGGAATAGTGAGGAGTGAAAGATGAACCTACTTGGTCCTATCTATACACTGTCATAGGGGGTAATGGTGGTACTCACTGTAAGGTGTGTGTTCCCATCAATGTGAAGCCATTGTAGTAAATGAAAATGTAGCATAGTTGGTATAGCCCTTACTGGTGGAGAGGTTATGGATTCCTAGTGATGCAAAGCTCTCCTTTTGCCTTGGTTATTGTGGTGGAAGGTTGAATGATCAAGGTGAAGAGAGTTTGGAAATGTAGCTAGATGGTTATGGTGCAATAAAGGTGAATCTTATAAAAAGTCTGATAGAATGCTTGGTGAGATTGATGATCTTGTCATTGTGATGCAGGATGTATAGTTCTTTCAGTTAGTATGATGTACTTTTAGATATAAGAGTTGTTATCTGTTTCTGGGTTCTGTCCAAAACAGATTATATATAGCTTGATTTGTACAAGTGTTTGGAGATAATAATATATTTCACCTTTGCACCCAAAAAAAAATTATATTAATCGTTAAAGAGACCTGTGAAACGGAAAAAAGTGATTAAGGGTCAAAACAATGAAACATCATGAGTGTCTTCCTCACGTATCTATACTACTTTATAATGCATTTAAGGCTTCTAAAATTAGAAGGCTTAAAAATTCAGACTTTTTTACTTGCTTATTATGGAAAGAGTTTTTCTAACCAAAAATTAAGATAAGGAGCTCCAATCATGTGATGACATGTGTCACTTCTTAACAAACTCCAAGCCTAACTTCTAACAAACTCCAAACCTAACTCCTAACCACTAAAAATTAAGATAAAGAGCTCCAATTATAAAATGACATGTGTCATTTCTCAACTAAAAATTCATCTTTATTTTAAATTAAAATATCTTTTTATCTACTTATTTTTTGGGGAATTGCATATATATCCCTCCAAAGGTGAATAATTCCATATATATCCTTCTTACAAATTTTTGATGCACATAGTAAATGATTTTATGCATGCAAAGGATATATATGCAATTTTGCATCTTTGGAGGGATATATATATGCAAATGACCCTATTTTTTTATAATCTAATTTCACCATATTTTCTAAAATTTTATGCTCTTTAATTCAACATCCATTTTGATATATTTTATGAGTTTTTAGTTTTTATATTTTTAATGGGTTTATTTTATTTTAATTCAAATTTTTACAACTTTAACCTTTATTTCATTTATTTCGATCAATATAATCTTGATTCGTCAAAATCATATACTTTTGGGGTAGTGTTTGACGCGTAAGAGATTGCGAGGGTATTTCTATATGCGGGAAAAATGATGTCGCGGGAAAGCTACGGGAAAGTTACAGGTAACCCAAACAAACACTTACAACTAACACTTATACATTCGAAGTGTTGTGAAACGAATTTACTAAACGGGTAAGCAAACACATATAGCTATACTTATCGCCGCCGCTGTGCACGGGTACCCGGCTAGTTGATATAGTATACAAATAAGTAAAATAAAGATATAGTATACAAAAGCTTGGGTTTAATAGTTTATAAAAGTGGCACATACTTTCAGGGAAAACGAGTGATAGTTTTTGGGCATGATTCAAAGTTTCAAACGTGCTTCTCCTAATTGATTAAAGGTCAAATGTGAGTACTTAATCTACTTTATTATAACTATCACCATCGCATGCATACAGTAACACTCTCTCCAAATCAAGAATAATTAGCAATCATGGATTCCTTAAGTCACACTACTAAACAATAATATAATTATTATGTATAAGCAAGGGGCGGATCAAGAGAAGTCCTCGAGGTGCCCGAAAATCATATGAGTTTTTTGTGTGTAGTTAGCAGTTACTCGTGTAACATTTGATAAAAGATATCTATTTTTCTTAATTATTTTATACATGCTCAAAATTTGTGTTACATGTCCTTTTTTCTTAATTCTAATAAAATCCACCTCACATTTTAGTTACGAATCTGCCACCATATAAGTCTTTTATTTAACGCTTGCTTTTTACAAATTACTATTTAAAAAAATAGAAAAATAAAATAAAACTTGCATTACTTCACACCAATATATGAAAGCCATACATATAAAACACGAACTAAAATGTTATACTATGTGATTGTGTGTGTATGAGAAGAGTCAAATACACAGGGACTTTTTAATGATTAGTTAAGTTTATCCATGAGAGCATATACAATCGTAACACCATAACACCAATAACACCGTCTACGTCAGCGCCACATCAGCTTTAACATTTCACTTTAACATCCTCAAAAAACACCCACAACAATAACATCCCAATAACATCAATAACATTTCATATTTTCAATTTCAACCCCTAAACTAAAACAAACACTTCATTTATTAAACTAAACATAACATTAAATTTGAAAACATATTACAATACGAAATTAAAAAAATACATCAAAAAAAAAATTACAACAAATAAAAAAATACATCGAAATTAAAAAAAACACACCGCAAATTAAACGTTACAACATAAAGGAAATGACAACGAAAAAAAAATAACAAAACATAGCAAATACTTATTCATCATCGTCGCTCTCTTGTTGTTGTCCATGTCGTTCAAGGTTCTTCTGCCAAACATGCTCCATAAGGTCCTGTTGGAGTTGGGTATGCGTTTGTCGGTCGTGTATTTCTTTTGCCTTACGACTGTGAGTATCACATCTTTCGACCCATCTTCGTTGCGTCAAATTTGCCGACGGATCCACCCACAGTTCGTTATAGTCACGTAATGCAAATTTTTGATCTTTTATAATCATGTAAAATAATGCAACAATACATGATTCTACGTATCGTGGCAATTTCCCATTGACGTGCCGGTTGTTGTAGTATACCCCAACGGCCTTGAAGAACACCAAAAGCACGTTCAATATCCTTTCGGGCACTTTCTTGTCTTCTTTTAAAGTACGTATGTTTTTCGTCAGTTGTTTCCGTGAAAGATTTGACGAAAGTTGCCCACTGTAGATAAGTTTCATCAGCCAAGTAATACCTCTGTTAGTACCTAGTTCCGTTGACCATATAAGGTGCTCTAGGGGCATTGTCAGCAAGAAGGTCGTCGAATAACGGAGAGTTATCTAAAACATTAATATCGTTATTTGCCCCCGCCATCCCAAAAATGCATGCCAGATCTATAAATCTTGAGAAGCAACAGCTTCAAGCATAATTGTTGGGTATTTTTTTATCACCCTAGCAAAATGCCCTTGCCAAGCCACTGGACAATTTTTCCATTCCCAGTGCATACAGTCAATGCTACCAAACATTCCCGGAAAACCATGTTTTTCTTCATGATGTTGATAAAATTTTTGAATGTCGGCCCATGTTGGTTTTCTTAAATACTCCGGCATAAACAAATCAAGAATGCATTTGTTAAAATTATCAAGACATACTTTTGAAGTACTCGCACCCATTTGCAAGTATTCATCAAATGCATCAGGTGAGGTGCCGTACGCCAATTGGCGTATGGCAGACGTACACTTCATTAGAGCACTTATACTCATTCGACCCGTACAATCGGGTGTTTGCCTAAAAAAAGTAAAATGATCTGAAATATTATCGGAACTATAAGATTCAATACCTTCAACTATTTGCAGGAATAGTTTCCGGCTCATACGAAATCTTCTACGAAAATTCCGGTTTGAATACTTACAACCTTCTACGAAATAATCGTTGCGCAGACGTTCTTCTGCAAGCTAACGTTCACGATATACATGGCTACGAGAACGACTAGGATGTTGAGATTCAATACCTTCTTCTTGTTCCAACTGAAGGTGATACTCGTACGCGGCTGACCAAGACAGATGAATATCACCAGCTTCATTTGGATCCATTGTGAACGAATTTGATTTTTGAATTATGAAAGTGTGAGAGGAAGTATATGAAAGTGTGAGATGAAGTGTGAAAAAAAATAGAGTTTTAGTTGGGTATTTATAGTGGTAAAAAAATGTTTTTGATTTTTTTTTTTTTTTTTAAAACTAGCCGTTAGAGGGTTTTATGTAAATATTTTTGAAAATGTAACAGCTATTAGCCGTTGAGGGGCTAGTTTTGTAACTTTTTCAAAATGTTTTTTTTTTCTTGCCCTTAACGGGCGTTATATACTCAACGCAGGCCATATAACGCCGTTGGTTCCCTTCGTCTCCAACGGCATAACGCCTCCAACGGCGTTAGCACGTTACGATTGTATATGCTCTGAGAGGGAGTCCAATTGCCAAAATGACAACTAATCAAAGTTTCCGTACTTGATTTCTTCTCTTTTTTTAACTATAGCTGTCAAAATCTCGATACTGACCTTAGGATCTTACGATTTTACGATACTGTAAAGCAAAAACGAACTGGATCCTACATAGGATCTTTGCAAGCTTAAGATCTTATAGAATCCCGATCTTAACCATACGATCTTAAAATCTAATCTGATCCGATCTTTCTTTTATCGTATTACAAACTAAAAAACTACAAACTTATGAGTTGTTTTTTTGTAGAATTCAAAAAACAACACGTTAATTTTTTTTAAACATTTCATAATTATAATTTATGACAACATTTCTATGAAACATTCATAGTATTTCGTGTTTATAATCTATACTATATTATAATGCATGTAAAAGCCAAACCTCATTCCAAGCCTAAGTCCTAACAAAAATTAAGATAATGAGCTCCAATCATGAGATGACATGTGTCACTTTTTAACAAACTACAAGCCTAACTCCTAACCATTAAAAAGTAAGATAAGAAGCTCCAATTATAAAGTGACATGTGTCACTTCTCAACTAAAAAATCATCTGTATTTTCAAATTGAAATATCGTTTTATCTATTTATTTTTTTTATAATCTAATTTCACCATATTTTCTAAAATTTTATGCTCTTTAATTCAACATCTATTTTGATATATTTTTATGAGTTTTTAGTTTTTATATTTTTAGTGAGTTTATTTTATTTTAATTCATATTTCTACAACTTTAACCTTTATTTGAATCAATACAATCTTGATTTGTCAAAATCGTATACTTTTTGGGGAGTATTTGACGTGTAAGAGATTGCGAGGGTATTTCTATATGCGGAAATAATGAATTCACGGGAAAGCTACGGGTAACCCAAGCAAACACATACAACTAACAAATATATATTTGAAGTGTTGTGAAACGAATTCACTAAACAGGTAAACAAACACATATAACTATATTTATCGCCGCCGCTGTGCGCGGGTATCCGATTAGTGTATAATAATTGATTTGTTTGATATTACAAAAACTATTAAGAAATAACATTAGAGTGGGATTTTAAGATCCTGATCTGATCTTACGATCACGATCTTACAAAGACGAAAACGATCTTGAGTAGGATCCCGATCTTGAAAACACTGTTTTTAACTGCAATTCTTTTATTTCACTGTATATAAGTATCTCATAAATGACTCCAATAAAATTTGAACTCATAATCTGTAAATTGTTAAGTAACTCACTTATCACGAGAACAAAAAACTCGTGGACCGTTTTTTTTTTTTCTCTCTCTCGCTCTCTCTCTAAGGTTTCACTATTCGTAGTTCAAAAGTAAAAATCTTTCATAACCATATAAGCATTTCCCCTCTTGAGCTATTGTTATAAAAAGTATTGAGCTATTTAGTTGAGTTAATACCAAATATGTTAAAGATAACATTACACTGAATTTATTCATTTGCTTTGTAACGCTGAAAACTGAAGCCACTAAACAAACACTTAACTTAAGGTTGGCTCATCAACTTTGACCAACTACTTTGAAAACAACATTGAACCAGGATGGTAACGTTGGTGTTGTTGAGGACAAACGCTAGAAATAACGCATCATGCCCGGGCGCCCTTAATATTTGGTCATTTGTATGTTGTTGATTACAAATTATGACATGTCGTTAATCGCATTTTGTTGTTTCTTAGCAACAATTGTATTCTGGTTATGACAATGGAAAAGTCACTTATATACAATAAAATATACGCACTTCTGTACACATAAAGATTTGAAAATTAGCCAAAATACAATTAGTAAAGATGATTTGCATATAATAATTTGTTCACACTTCACACACACGAATATACAAAGGGTGTACAACTATTTAGTACTATGGGGCACTGCAACTTGATTGTATGAACACCATGTTTGACCATAAGCTAGAGAACCAGCAAATAAATTACAACTGAATTACGATGCGAATCACAGAATTAAGGTGTAGTTAAGCGTACATGGCCTAACATAGAATACAGCCAACGTATGGTCATATCTTTCACATGAATTTAACTTGGTACTTTTGCTTTGTTTATTGAATTAATACATACTATAAAAAAGAAAAAAATCGAACATTACGTCTAACTAGAAACATAGTAAACGACATAAAGCAAAATATAAAGTGATAATAATAGATGATTTTTTAAACACCAAACCATCAAAGTACAAAAACTCTTATTCAAAGATACCAAATGATGACGTATAGTCCGCAGTCGGGTCACGAACCCGACCAACAACCGCTACTAGCGAGCTCAGTACGACTGGGCTAAACCGCTAAAAGTTTGGGCTCACGAAGGCCCAAACTCAAAGTTATTTATGGCTTGGATATCGGATATCTCTCATTTATGAGATATGTATTAATTGCCCGACTTAGGCGGGATACGCCGAAGGTTGGGGAACACGAAACCAACAAGGATTTCGTGTATATATAAAGGGCATCTCGGTCCTCATTAAAGGTACGATCTCAAAACCCTAACTCTCAACTAGACCCTAAAACCGATTACTTACTCTCACGCCGGAAGATAATCGTGGGAGACAATCCCACGGTAAGCCTAACGGTGTTTTCTGTTTTCTTAGTGCGCAGGTCTCAAGCATTAAGATCCAATTGATACGGAATCGGAGTCCAAACAAGGAACGCCCAACTTTTGTATCAACAAGTGGCTCCATCCGTGGGACCAATCACTAAGGACTAGAATGACAAAGCAAGGAAACCTCAATCAGCGATCACACGGTGACCTACAAGGGAAGAAACAGCAAAGCGGATCGGCCTCTAAGCAAGCCTCTGGAACAACCAGTATGGCTAGAAACCAAAGGGCCAGGCCCAGATCTGGTCTACCCAGCAGTGGAACCACGCACGGGGACAACCCATACCACCACAACAGCAACCAACGTAGAAGATCCACTGCGTAACCCTTTTACCACTCCCCTACCAGAAAAGGACCTCACCAAAACGCCAGGCGCACCTCTCTGGAGCCCAGACGTGGAAACAGACACTCTCGCGCTAGAAGAAGTCGCGCCTGAATTAGCGCCAAGTGATTTTGTGTCTCAAAACTACGAAACCTTAGCTATCCTCATGCAAGAGGAAGCAAAAAAGAGGTCGAGTCAGAGCCTGAAATCCCAACTAAATTTCGACACAGAATATGAGGCATCCCCATCGCGCCATCAAAGGGAGAGGCGCGGGAAAGATAACCGCCGACCTCCAGTGTTTACCAGGATTGGGATGAGAGTTGAGAACGATGCAGCAGCTGACCTGCAGTACCTGGAAGAACACGAAGAGGACGGACGGCGTACCAACGTCCACACTAGACTTGGTAACCGCAGGGTCCACGACAGATTGGGGCGACGGTACTCCCCAAGTGAGAGCTCTTCAAGCTCGGGTTCTGAGGACAGTCGGCGCAAGCGCCGAAAGAGGGGAAGCTCGTCCTCTGGTGACTCCTCGGAGGGTTGGCGCAAGCGCCGACAGCCAAAGAGCTCGCTCCTTAATGATTCCTCGGACAACGAGGACAGCGAAACAGGACACTGGAAGTCCAGGAGAAGATATCGCGACCAGGAGGAGGAAGATATGTCTCTTCCTTGGCGCCGCCAAAAGGTGGATGCGTTCACTCGGCGCATCAGCGATTTCTCAGAAAATAAAAGAAGGCGCATGCCCGCCAATGTAAAAACCTATGATGGAACAGGCTATCCGGACGATCACCTAAAAAATTTCGAATCAGCTGCTACCATCGAAAATTGGCCACAACCTGTGTGGTGCCACATGTTCATTTCCACATTAGTGGGAAATGCGCGAAACTGGTTCAGTAAGCTTCCACGCAGAAGCATTAATGGCTTTGAAGAGTTACGGAAAGCGTTTCGCCTAAACTTCACTCATAGGAAGAAGTGCGCCAAAAACCCTGTGGAACTTGCCAGGGTTAAACAGCGCCAGGGGGAATCTACAAGCGCTTATGTGGAGCGCTACAAAGATGAGTGTATACATGTCAAGGCATGTCCTGAAATACTAAAAATCTCAGGGTTCATGAACGGAATCAATAACCCAGCACTCATCAAAAAGCTGAACGACAAGGTTCCCCAAACCTTTGATAAACTTATGAAACAGACAAGGTCCTTTATCCAAGGAGAAGCAGCCGCGACGTACAGCAGAAAGGGCTACTCAAACTATAGGTCACAAGAACAGCCCCGGAGACAATCCACTGACCAGAGTAGCAACCGCAACAAGAACTACCGCGGCCAAGGGAGCGGACGAGATAATGACAAATATACCCCGCTAACCAAAACTCCAAAGGAGATATTCGCAACGGAAGGCGCGAACTTCCCGAGGCCCCCACCAATGCGCACCCCAGAAGATAAGCGCGTGGGGAACGGATACTGCGACTACTATGGACAGAAGGGCCACACCACCAATGAGTGTGTCCAATTGCGACAACTAATTGATAAGCTAGTAAAAGAAGGCCGATTGGACTATTTGGTTAAAAATATCAAGGAGGGGAAGGATAAGCAGAAGACTGGGAACAAGAAAGAAGTACCCCAAAGAAAAAGCTGATACCATCTACATGATACAATCATGGCAGCGAATGACTAGGCAGAAGATCAGCCAAAAGTTTTCCCGCTGAAGCAAAATCTCCTTCCCTACCTTGGCAGCGGACAACGCAGTGGTAGAACCGCTCACCATTGAAATTAACGCAGGGGGTCACGACATCCACCGCATGTACGTTGATGGAGGAGCATCCGCAAATATAATGTATGAACACTGTTTCAAACGACTGCGACCTGAGATACGAAGTCAATTAAGTCCAGTCAGGACGTCGTTGACTGGTTTTACAGGAGAAAAGATATGGCACATGGGGCAAATACGCCTACTAGTCAGTGTTGGCGATAAGGAACACTCTACAACAGCCTGGATGAATTTTATGGTGATCAAATCCCCTTCGCCATACAATGGCATTATTGGAAGACCAGGGATTTCAGCCATACGCGTAGTACCGTCTACAGCACATGGGATGCTCAAATTCCTAGTGGAGGGAGGCATTGTTACTCTCTACAATTCCACCGTACCACCTGGAGAATGTAACACAATTACATGTGAGACGGCACACACTCCAGAACAGAGCGCAACTAAAGTGCCAAACATGAAGGTCGCAATTCATCCTGATTACCCAGAGCAAGAAGTATCCATCGGGGGATCGCTGTCTGATAACGGCAGGGCAGCCGTATGTGCACTCTTGCAAAAGAACCTGGATATCTTTGCATGGGAACCAAAGCACATGACTGGTGTGCCACGATCGATTACAGAACACAAGTTGAGAATCCGACAAGGATATTCCCTAGTACGACAGAAGAAGCGCGGTCAGGCTCTAGAGCCCGCACAAGCAATTCTGGCAGAAGTACATAAACTTGTGGATGCAGGTATCATGCGAGAAGTCTATTACCATGACTGGCTTTCCAACCCAGTGATGGTCAAGAAGAGCGACGGTAGTTGGCGGATGTGCGTAGACTTCACGGATCTCAACAAAGCATGTCCACAAGACTGCTATCCGCTACCAGAGATAGACTGGAAGATAGAATCTCTGTGCGGATATCCACTTAAATGCTTCTTGGATGCATACAAAGGATACCACCAAATCCATATGGCTAAAGAAGATGAGGAAAAAACGGCCTTCCATACAAGCCAAGGCGTCTATTGTTATACTAAGATGCCCTTTGGCTTAAAAAACGCAGGCGCCACCTATCAGCGATTGGTAGATACTGCATTTGAAAAACAGGTGAGCCGCAACCTAGAGGTTTACGTTGACGACCTCGTCATAAAGAGCCATACAGAGGACGAGTTGGTGCGCGACATTGAGGAGACATTTAAGACACTACGGGAAATCAACATGAAGTTAAATCTTAAGAAATGTACCTTTGGCCATGTAAGGCATGTTCTGGGATATTTGATGAGCCGGATGGCATTAAACCATGCCCGGAAAAAACACAGGCTGTCATCAAACTTCCTTCACCGCGCACGTTGAAGGAAGTTCAATCTCTGAATGGAAAACTAGCCGGTTTGAATAGATTCTTGTCCAAATCAGCAGATAAATCACTCCCCCTTTTCAAAACGCTCAAGAAGTGTACAAAAAAGGGAGATTTTCGTTGGACTGCGAGGGCAGAAGAAGCTTTTAGACAGCTCAAACAACACTTAGCATCGCTCCTCATGCTAGTCGCACCCCGCCCAAGAGAGGAATTAATTATGTACCTATCCCCGACTCATGGAGCAATCAGCGCGGTGCTACTGACAGACAGGGATTCAGTACAAACACCGGTATACTTTGTAAGTAAAGCCCTCAAGAAAACGTAGGTTAACTATAGTGCAATGGAAAAGTTGGTCTTGGCATTAGTATTCGCCGCCAAACGGCTGCGCAGGTACTTCCAGGAGCACCCAATAGCGGTGATTACAGATCAACCTATAAAGCAAATCATCTCCAAGCCTGACGCATCAGGACGTCTACAGAAGTGGAGTGTATTGCTAGGTGAGCATAACATTTCCTACAGACCACGCACCGCAGCTTAAAGGGCGATACTAGCAGACTTCATCATCAAAAACCGGACACGATGACGCACCCTCACAAAACAAGGTGGAATTACCGTAACCATGGATCTTATTCACGGATGGATCCTCATGCGTGGATGGGTCAGGTGCAGGCCTTATTCTCACGAGTCCAGATGGAATGGAATTCACTTACGCGACTGCTTTGAATTCACAGCAACAAACAACGAGGCTGTTGGGTTCAGTAAATACCCAAACCCCTTAAACTAGGATTTGAATAGAAAATATCGTAAGTGTTTAATCCGTTAAACACAATCAGGTCACTGAGCGCATAGTCTCTCAGTGAGCTATCTTCAGGACACTTAGTATGAGGCGAAGAAGGAGCCTCTCCACTCTGCAAGGTGGAACTTAAAGGGTGAAGACTAAGTCAAGAAGAAGATAGTGGATTCAGTGAGTGATGACTATAACTCACGGAATCCCTTCGACTCCTCTCCAACCTGTTAAACACTAAGACAAACGAAGAAAGAGACTGAAGACTTTAAAGACTGAAGAATGAGCGGATTAGGCGGAAAGTTTTACCCAGATAAAACTAAGTCCCTCAAGTGTTTATCCAGTCTATACACTGTCTCAATCTATCAAGATCATATCTTCCCATTTATAGTAAGCTGCGATTCTCTATCAAGGAAAGAAGCTTCGCCGCCTACTATAGAAAGGTGAACAGTAACCGAATATATCAATATTCGTGTTTGTTGTGATCCATGTTTTTGTCTTCTAGGATAAAGTTAATAATCATACTTGTATAAATAGCATAAGAGAATGAGTGAAAAGTTTAAGCTTGTGAATTGTAAAAACACACATACACACAAGCCAACTTTTCACTCCTCCAAATACAACTTTATCCTTGAGCTAGCTCAGTGGGTTCTAAGAGTTGTGCTCAGACTTAGCCTGAGCTTAGAGAGGAGTCACTCAAACTTTGTCATTTCAATCCCTAGTACTATTCCGCAAGTACTTGGGTAACGTATTCTTTTGATTTATTTCTAATAAGAATATGATGTTGAAAATTACTTTGTGTGTTTTACTTATGTTAATTTCAGTCATTATTCACTGTTAAATTGCTTTAAGTACTTAATTGTCCGTTTTAACGATAGTGAATAGGGAACAACAAGTGGTATCAGAGCAGGCTGATTATAAAACCTTTTAAGCCGCTCTAAAACGTTTTTAAATCAGGATTCCTATGGCCGAAATTGATGTACCCCAACTAGTCGATAAAAAGGGTGGAGCTTATTCAGCTGTTGCCCCTAGACTTGAAGTTGGCAAATTCAACAAATGGAAAAAGCGTATGCTTTGCTATTTGATTGGGATGGAACCTTATTATATCAAGTGTATTAATGAGGGCCCATTTGTCCCAAAGACTACTGAAGGTTTGCCCAAACCTGAAGCTCGGTGGACTCAGGATGAAAGGAGAGTGGTCAACCAGGACCAAAGACTCAAAAGTATCATAATATCATGTCTTCCTCGATGATATAATGGAGTCAGTTATAAGCTGTAACACGGCTAAACAAACCTGGGATGACCTAGTCCATAGCCATGAAGGTCCATCTGATACCAAGGAAAACAGGATAATGGAACTGAAACTTGAGTATAATACCTTCAGGGCTAAGGACTCTGAAACTCTCTCTCAAACTTACACCGTTACAAAACTCTTTTAAATGAACTGGCTAATGATGGTGTTAAGTTATCAAAACATGAGATAAATGTTGGTTTTGTTAATTGTCTCCCTGAGAAATGGTTAAACTTCTCTCATGGACTTAGAAATGCAAATCACATCCAAACTCTTGAGCTTCCTGAAATTTATGGGAAATTTGTCTATGAGAAAAATCTCATCAACAGACGATACCCTGACTTAAAGAAATCTCTGAAGTCAAGAAGTCCCCTGACCATCACCTCACCTATATCAACTGCCTTCTTTTCTAACAATGTGGTTCAAGATTTTCAAGAAAAATCTGATGATGAGCCTGATGAGAGATCAAGTGAGGAGTACCTAAATGACCTGAACGTTGAATTTCAGGAAAGGGCACTCCTTGCAAACTCTCGAAGGTTTATTAAAAGAAACAAAGGTTTTTCAACTGCTAAAGCTAACGAGGACACTGAATGCTTTAAGTGTCACAAAAAGGTCATTTTGCAAAGGACTGTTTTTCAAAAACAATTTCTGAACCTTCTTACACCATCAGTGGTCAAATCAGTCCTCAGGCTTTAGCAAATTTCAACCTAAAATCTATCAGTCTCATCAAAACCTTCAGAATAAATCTAACCAGAACAAAACAATAGATTTTGAAGCCAAGTATAGGAAGATCAAAGCTAAGCTTGCATTACTTGAGGCCAGTCCCTCAGAAACAAAAAGTGTTCAATCTGCAGGGGTAAAACAAAGGTCTTGTTGCTGAAACCTTCGACCGATGAAGAGCCAGTCTCATCGATGATGAAATGGTGCATGTCAACAAGACCGATGGCCCTCTCGAAGAAGACAAGCTATCGTTGGAAAGAATCATGCCATAAATGGAGAATGGGTCAACATCACAATGAAGAAGGTAAATATTCTACTTTCTATGGATGATGATTCTGATTGGCCGTCCTATATGAACTATATCAATGTAGATCTTAAGTTTGTAGAGGAGCAAAGACTAAATCTTTTTCTAAGTACAACAAGTTAAGTTTTGAATTGAATAAGTGTAGGGATGAGTTACTTGTGTTAAAACAAAACAAGCTTGAGGCTATCACCTTACAGATTCAAAACACTGAATTAGTCAAAAGAAATCAGGCTCTTCAAGATGAACTTAAGAAAGAAAAAGAAATCATTGATAGCTGGACCACCAAGAATCCAAGAGTCTTTGAGGATGTGGGTGCCCCCAGTAGCAAAAAGAGAGTCATAGGTGAACATCATCTTACTGACTCTCTCAACAAAGACCAGAGTCCTAAACCATTTGTGTCTGGTGGCATGAATACCAATATGTTGTCTCTGCTCCCAAGACCGCTGATTGGATTGATAGACTTAATCCTGATAGTAAGCTTCCTAACTTTGACTCTGGAAGAATTCTAGAACCTGAAAGTCAAGCTCTAAAGAGCATGCTTGAACTCCCAGATGTGCCCAGTAGCACTGAACACATCTCTCGAGTCTCAAGATGAATCTCAAGCACCACTTTCACCTTTGAAACCTCTTCAGTGGTGCCGATCCTAGCTCTGAGCTTACTCCATTACATTACAATCCACACTCTCCTAAAGAAAGGTCGGACTTGGTAGAACCATTTTGAAAAGACCATCAAAACCAACTCAACAAGAATCCACCCCACTGAAAATTCCACATCCTCAGTCCCCACTGAAGCTGATCAGATTCAAAGAATCGACTGAACTTGTGAGAAAGCTAATCGACAAAATGGAATCTATTGAAAAGGTCACTAAACCAATCAAGGAGACAAAGTCAGCTTCCTCTAGTTCCTCAAAGTCAAAAAGCCACCACCAAAACAAGCGAAGTGTGATCGTGCCACTATACCAGTCATACCACTGACAATTGTTATAGAATCCTCTTTTGCATGATCTGTAAAAAGGATGATCACAGGAATGCTGACCACTTGCAATATGTGAGCTCTCTCAGTCAAGAAAACTACACCAAAGTTGGTCATCAGTATGCTTCTTCATCCAAAGCTCAAAAGTTGAGAGCAAAGCCTTTTCCTCCTTGCCCACACTGTGGCTTTAATGATCATCATCCTGATGATTGTCTTATGAACACATGCTGTGATATTTACGGTAACACAGCTCATAAGACATCTCAGCATGACAATGTCATCCATGCAAGGAGAAGTTCAAAACAACCCAAATCCACTGAGTCATCCTCAGTCTCTAAATGCAAAACCTGTGGTAGCTCGTTGCACTCCACCACTGACCATGAATCAATTGCTCAATTCAAAGAGACCATGAGACCCAAGCCCACCAGTAAGTGGGTCACGAAGAGAAACTAATTCAGTTTACTACTTGTGCAGAGGCATGCCAAGGAGCCTATCTGGCATCTAGACAGTGGATGTTCAAGAAGCATGACTGGTGTGAAGGAATATCTGCACAAGTATGTAAAGGAACCAGGGCCAAAGGTAGTATTTGGTGATAACTCATCATGTCCCACTGAAGGTTATGGTTCAAGAACTGTAATGGAATAGTTTTCTCTAGGATTGTTTATGTCAATGGTCTCAAATACAATCTCATCAGTGTTAGTCAGCTATGTGATGCTAATTACATTGTACAATTCAATGATAAACAAGGTACCATTTTCAATGCCAACAAGGAAGTTGTGTTGATTGCTCCTAGGAGAGATGATGTTTATGTCTTAGACATGTCAACTCTCTCAAAAGATGGAACCTGTCTTTTGCCAAAGCCACTGAAACTATCAACTGGCTGTGGCACAAGAGACTCTCACACTTAAACTTCAAAAACATCAACAACTTGGCAAAACAAAACAAGGTCCTTAGCTTACCATCACTGGTTTTTGCAAAAGATAAACCATGCTCAGCCTGTGAAAAGGCAAACATAAAAGAGCAACTTTCAAAACCAAGCAAAACTTCTCTATCAAAAGCCGCCTTCACCTCTTGCATATGGATCTCTTTGGACCAGTCAGTCCTAGATCAATCCAGCATGAGAGGTATACACTTGTCATTGTTGATGAGTTCTCAAGATACACTTGGGTATACTTTCTTTCTAAAAAGAGTCAGGCAGCTGATACTATAATGTCATTTATCAAGAACATTGAAAACCAGAATGACATTACAGTGAAACAAATCAGAACTGACAATGGTACTGAATTTAGAAATGCTGAGCTTGAGAATTTCTGTGATGTGAAGAGAATCTCCCAAAATTTTTCATCTCCTTATACCCCTGAACAAAATGGGGTAGCTGAAAGGAAGAACAGAACTCTCATTGAGGCTGCAAGAACCATGTTAAATGGCTCAGCTCTTTCAAAGCATTTCTGGGCTGAAGCAGTTAAAACGACTGTTACACTCAAAACAGGTCAATCATTGTCAAAAGACATAATAAAACCCCATATGAGATATTCAAAGGTAGACTTCCTGACATCAGCTACTTCCATGTGTTTGGATGTCCTGTGTTTATTCATAACCACAAGGATCATCTAGGCAAGTTTGATGCTAAAGCTGATGATGGATACTTTTTAGGTTACTCACTGATCTCTAAAGCCTTCAGGGTATTTAACACAAGGAGACAACAAGTTGAGGAAACCTATCATGTCACCTTTGATGAAAGTATAGAAAGCATCAGATTCACCAACACTTCAGTGGAAGAAATAGGAATTGATAACTCATCAAGATATCCTCCTGATGAGTACAACACTGAAACCAATTCCTCATACCAAGCTGATGCTGACATCTCATATTATGTCTTGCCTCACAACCTGTCACAACCAACTATCGGTGAATTCATTGATAATCGGTCATCCCTACTGGGATAGGTAACACGATCCATATGATCAGGATCCTATAACTCAAGAACCTCTACTGGAACAAATCACCTTGACAGATGATCTAAATGATCCTGTGGCTCTCACACCTGAACTCCCAGTGACATCTTCAAGCTCGATCCCGACCACAAAGTAAGTGGACAAGATCTCAGGACATTGAGCTTGTAAACATCATTGGTGAACCCACTGAGGGAATGCTCACTAGAAGCATGGCTGCTAACTTAACTGCAGCCTCACCAATGAATGTCTATATGCCTGATTACCTATCGAAATAGAACCCAAAAGTGTCACCGAGGCTCTAAAATACCCAAGCTGGGTTCAGGCTATGCAAGAAGAACTGCAACAGTTTGATAAAAACAAGGTCATGACCTTGATCAAATGTCCTCAGGATGTAGTAGTCATAGGAATGAAGTGGGTTTTCAGAAACAAAACTGATGAAAACGGCACTGTCATTAAAAACAAAGCCAGACTTGTAGCCAAAGTTTACAGTCAACAAGAAGGCATTGACTATGATGAAACATTTGCTCCTGCTGCAAGAATGGAAGCCATCAGGATCTTTCTTACATATGCAACATACATGAACTTCAGGGTCTACCAAATGGATGTTAAAAGTGCATTCTTAAATGGTGATCTCAAGAAAGATGTATATGTTCAAGAACCTCCGGCTTTGAGAGTAGTGAATTCCCTGACTATGTCTACAAGCTTGACAAAGCTCTTTATGGACTTAAACAAGCTCCTAGGGCATGGTATGAAACTCTCTCAGCCTTCCTGATACAAAACAAGTTTGTCAGAGGAAAGATAGACAACACACTGTTTGTCTATAGAACTCAACAGGATGTGATTCTAGTCCAAGTGTATGTTGATGACATCATCTTTGGCTCAACAAACTACAAACTTTGCAAACAGTTTGAAAAACTGATGACTAAGAAGTTTGAAATGAGCATGATGGGGGAACTCACATACTTTCTTGGACTACAAATCAGGCAAACTGACAAAGGAATATCCATCAGTCAAGAGAAATACACCAGAAATCTCTTGAAAAAATATGAGATATCTGACTGTGCCTCAGTGAAAACTCCAATGGTCCCACCTAACAACCTTGGACCTGATCTCACTGGAAAATCAGTCAATCAAACTCATTTCAGAGGGATTGTAGGCTCACTGATGTATCTAACTGCTTCTAGACCAGATATCCAATTCTCAGTCTGTCTAATAGCAAGATATCAGTCCAATCCTAAAGAATCCCATCTCACTGCAGCTAAAAGAATACTCAGGTACCTGAAGGGAACCCCAAGCCTTGGACTCTATTATCCAAGATGCTCAGGGTTTGATCTCAAGGGTTACTCTGATTCTGATTATGCCTGCAACATGGACAGAAAAAGTACCTCAGGGTCCTGTCAATTTCTTGGAGGAAAACTAGTTTGTTGGAGTGCTAAAAAGCAACAATCAGTGGCTATGTCCTCAGATGAAGCTGAATATGTAGCTGCAGCAGGATGCTGTGCCAATGTATTATGGATGAAAAGTCAACTCAGTGACTATAACATCCATTACAAAATGGTGCCCATCTTCCGTGATAATACCAGTGCTATTGCAATCTCCAACAACCCTGTCCTCCACCAAAGAACCAAACACATTGATATCAGATATCACTTCATCAGGGATCACATAATGAAGGGAGACATTGAACTTCATTTCATCCCTACTGAATATCAACTGGCTGATATCTTCACAAAACCCTTGGATGAACCTACCTTCAGGAGACTGAAAGCTGAGTTGGGAATGCTTGACATTGAAAGTCAGGCATCTGAAAACCAATCTCAGTAAGTTCTGTGAATTGGTTCATCTCCCTGAACATCCAAAACAAACCTCTCACTGAATGATTAAGACTCACTCAGGGTCCCTGACAGAAAGCATTGAATGAGTAACTAAATGCTCCAAGTATTAGTTACTTAAATGTCCTAGGTTGGTAATCCCACCAATTTAATATAGGAATACATGTCTTAATGTCAGGAGTATCATCATTTACCTCACCCCACTTGGCATTAAAAGCCTTCTCTCACATAAAATATCCTATGGATATTTTATTACTGCTAAAGTACACTTTTACTGTGCATTGCAACTGTTTTCCTGGAAAGACGGGATTTTACTGCGTGAAGTGGTGGGTGGCATTAAATGTGGAATATCAAACGATTTCAAAAAATGGTCTTTACATATCCAAATTTATACAAAAACCACCCCTCTCACTACTCTATAAATACCCTCTTCAAAACCACAAAACACACACAAATCATTTTCTGCCACTAAACTCTGTCAAAATCCTTTCTCAAATCCAGAAAAATTTGTGTGTTCCCAAAATCTTTAAAACCTCTTTTGGAAAACCCTCCTTGTAAACATTTACAAAAGTTTTTCATCACAAACTTAAGAGATCCAAATACTTTGATTGTTCTAGTCAAAACATTTTTTTAAACCCTAAAATCTTCTTTAATGGCTAGAACACAATCTCTCCAGTTTGCTTCTCAGTGGGTAGGGGATCTTACTAACGTTGAATTTAAAACAAATAATGTCATAGGAAATTTTGAATACCCTGAAAATGTCCCAACCTATAAAGACATTATAAAATTTTTATTCAACTGCCCACTCAAAACGGCCTTTGTAAAATGTCCCTCAGTACTGTACCCAAACTACCTCAGGGAGTTTTGGGCTACAGCTAATGCCTTTGACTCGACACCTTCTGATGAGAATAACCTTAGACCACTCAGGGAGTATCTCATCAAGTTCAGTCTTAATGGGGGGCAACAATACACCCTGGATTACAAAACATTTTGCACTTCAACAGGGTTAGAATATAACAAAGGTACTTATGTCGCCCATCCTGAACCCTCCACAATGAAGGATGGGTTAAAACAAATCGTTTTAGATCCAACTTTTGGACAAGACCCCAGTCACTAAAAGCTCATTCCCCGTGGCTTGGAGGATCCTCTTCACTTTTGTAATTCAGGTCCTCGGCGGGAACCACTCATCCACTGAACAAGTTAACTCTATTCAGTTGATGATGGCATACTGCTTGATGAATGGGGTCACTGTCGACATAGGGGAGATCATTTACAGTGATCTCGTAACGAAGCTACAGAGCAAAACTAGGATGAAGTACGTTTTGTATCCTAGGTTTGTCTCTTGTGCTTTGCAATCGTTATTGGGTTCAAATTATACTCAGGATGAAAAATTTGGAAATTTACCTGGCATCCTGAGCCCATCAAATTTTCAAAAGGACCCATCCCTTGTCACTCCCATTGAATTGACGGCCCACATGATTGCTGTAAACAATCAAAGTGGATCAGTGTCTCCAAACCCTGCTCGAAGTCTTAGACTGGGACTAAGACTAAACCAAAGTCTCAGGGCCCTGAGGCTTCAGGAGCACAGCCTAAGAGGCACAAAAAGCCCGAGACTAAACAGACACCCACTGACCAGGCAACAACCACCCCCGTGACAACAAAGGACACTGATACATCACAGTCAGTGCCCTTGGTCACACCTACTACTCCCCAAGATCCAGAGGGAAACAAACAACCCGCTGGTAGGGGAGCACCTTCCACCACGCCTGATGATGACATTAACAAATCCAAGTCTTTGTCTGAGGGCACACTGATCGATACCAAAGACTCAGGGGGAAACAAACAACCCACTGATAGGGATACAACAATCACTAACTCCGCCAAAGGCACTGGGAAACACCCACCAGTGTCTCAGGGGTCACTGGGGACAAAGACTCGGAGGGAAAGAAACAACCCGCCGATACGGAACCCAAAACCAATCTTGACTCCGGAGAAGGCACTGGGAAACTCCCATCGTGTCCGAGGGTCAACGGGGACAAAGACTCAGAGGGATATATACCACCCGCAGATATGGAACCCATCACCAACCCCTTGCTGACAATTGCTGATGTCACTGGTATTCTATTCTCAGAGGATGACCTTGCTGAAACTGAAGATGAAATTTTATCAGCTGGAGAAGAAATGGACGCTGAGGTTCAATCTGAACAAGAGCCTCAACCTGATCCAAAGGAGCATACTGCATCCCCATTCCAACATGATGATCATGCTTCTGAATCCTCAAGCTCTGATGAATTCAAAGAGTTTGACAATGTTCTTCCCTCACGAAAGGCAGTTGGCTCAGTGGATCACCAGGGCTTCAAGGAAGCTATACTCCGGGGTTACTAAAACATTGTGGGAACAACATACTGAGGCTGCTGCAAGTTATGCTGATCTAAAGGCAGAGGTACAGGGCTTCGATGAAAATGTTCATGAGCACAGAGACTTGATGTATGACCAAATTCACCGATTGGATGAAAATATGGCTAACTTCTTAAGGCATCTTCAGGATGCTGGCACAAAGATCGATGAAATCAAGGAGTTTGTCAGAGAAGATCCAGCTATTAACTCTCAAGTGCTAAAGGCTACTGAGGCATACTTGCAACAATCCTCACGCCTTACTGAACTGTTAGATCTGCTCAAGTCTGCAAATGTTCAGGGTCTTCCATCATCAGTCCAGTCTCTTCAAGCTACATTGGACTCTTTGAATACACAGGTGGCGACTGTAACACCCCCAAATTTGTTTAGCGGAAGCATACGTGTTATTTGGGAGCGTTACGAAATTGGTGATCACAACACAAGTAATAAAGAACGGAATACATACTCCGTTTTAATTTCATAAACATTTTTAAGACCTTGTCTTACAACATTGTTTTAATAAATGGGCACATCCCATAAGTTCAGTGGTCCCAATTTAAAAACATCAGTTTGTGTAAAAACACTTCTTTAATACTACTACGACCATTAACCCACTTCTTGCCTCCATGAAATATAACTTAAGCACCTGATAAAATATGCTAAAAATGTCAGCTAAAATCTGGTGAGTTCATAGGTTTAAGTTTAAACAGTAAGTTTGGACCATAATCAAAGTCATATAATCATTACAACGAATATAATGATATATGGATGAATGTCTATTACGTTAGCTCTAAGTTCATGCAACCGATACTACGACAGTTTCTGTATGCTAAAAGATGTCATACAATATAGGGGCCCATAGCAAGTGTTTTGTCCCTCAACACTTGATTTCGACATGGTATACGTTTCGCCTTGGCCTAAGCATGGCCAACCGAACGGAGGAGTCACCCTCAATAGATCTATTTATAACATTCGTGCTTCCCAATGGGGAATTGACGGTTCATGAAAAAGGGGCATTCTCTAGGGACATAAGGGCTTAGGCTACACCACGTAATAGTAAACATGCAGTAGTTTAGGTCCATGAAAAGGTTTTGCATATTTTCTCACCCCAATAGTATAAAACAGTTTATCAAGTAAAAGAGGGGCTATGAAACTCACCTTAGCAAAATGCAATCCAAAAGCGGGATTTAGTGTTTGTTGTGAAACGGCACCGACACGCGACCTAGATAAGGAGGGCAATATTTAGTTAATTGTTTTTAAGTCTTACTTACTTAAAGTGGTTCAATGATTTTTATAATTGTGTTAGTACTAGTCATAAGTTTGTAAAAAAAATCATTAAAATGGCTTTTACTAGTAAGTATACGAAGTATATGTACTTTTTATGTTGACATCAAAATGGTTTTAAATCCAAAGTTTGATTTAAAACAAATAATCACAATGCTCCACTAGTAAGTATATAAATGTATATATATACTTATTTAAGTTGACTCAAAAATGGTTTTGTAAAAGTTATTATTAGTCTATTTATTTTTTAATTGTATTTAGAAAATACGTAAGTTAAAGTCGAAGTCAAAATGATACAGTAGCCTTCGTTTAATTATTAAAATTTGGTTCTTACAATGTACGACTAGAAATCGTTATGATATAAGTTGGTTTACACGTTGTCGTTAAATCCGTTATGTAAAAATTATTATATGACTCACATTTTTAGACACTTGATTCATTGTTTGAATGCCTTTACTCTTGTTTTACTTGTCGATATAAGTGTACATATCTAGGTCGAAATCTCCAAATATGTGACAACTGAGTTTAGCTTTATGATTTATTCCCGGTATACATGACACGTTTTATTTACTTAAACAAACATCCAAAATAGCAGGTGGGTTGTGGCCCAGTGACATGGGTACACGAATGGGGTTTGGCCCAATAGGGGTTCAAGTATCTTTGAGGTAAAATGGGCTGTGGCCCATCAATCTTTGTTAGCAGCTCTTGCTACTAATCTTGTCAAAGGGTACACTTGCATTAGACTTTGTGGAAATGATTAACGCAGGAAAAGAAGAGGAAATGTAGTCAAGATATATTTGAGAGGTAGAGGGTTTTGAGTGAAATGCCATCATCTCGGAGTTAAAATCGGCGTCACGACTAATGTGCTCGAGACACATCTTGACTACCCGACTTGACTATAACATCACGAATGAGAACTAGGCCAACAAAAGGAGAACATTAAACTAGTTTCACATCAAGATGAACACCTATCTAAACCAAGATATCAAAATTTTTTGTGAAACTAAATTTCCTAGTTATTTGTTTACATGCTCGACTGATGGGTGCCATGGGTCTCGAAATGGGTTCACATTCGAGCCGAACAACTTAGCACCAAGGATAACGACAAATACATAACCGATTGTCACAAGGTAAACTTGTTACAAGATGCTTGACTTAACACTACTTACGTAAACTAAACCAAGTGCCACGTTCAAGATCAAATTTCCAGCTTCAATACAATGTTTACTAGTAGACTTTACAAATGTTTAACTTTCAAAATCTTTGGTTCATGCTTCTCGACAGAAACAAATTTCAAACAAGACAACCATACTTTCATTACAGTATTGACAAATTCTTGATTATACAAGGCATAAATTTTACAAGGTAGAGTTAAGACAAAGGCTTACAAGCAGAGTGTGATGGTGTTGGAGTCGAGACCAATCATGTTAACTTAACACGATAGAATCAAGGAAACGACAAGACTATACAATAGTTGAGTACTACTCAACCCGGTTCTTATCTCGACAGTAAACCAAACCAACATAATGCCAACGACATACTTAGATTCCGGAGTGACATAGTTGTTTATCAAAACACAAGTATTATAACATCAAGAGTACCTAGTTACATAGTCAAATTACCAAGTTTTTATAAGACTTAACCCTCATTTTCTTGGCTCATTTACCTCGACAGAAAATCATTTTAACAAGTGAGTGACCAAATCAATTTTCAAAGTGACAAGTTTATAATCATATCGCAAAGTTGTACATTCATAACTTACAAACTCAAATAAAAACAAGACATTCCCCATTCAACACTTCATTACCAAAGTTTATATTACAACGAAACTACGAGGAAGAGAAAGACCATGAACCTTATCAAGAGTGAGATGTGAAACGTTGATGAAAGCCAAGTCGAGGGACCCCACACAAATCAAACCCTTTTACCGATTTCGAGCAAACCCAACAACTTCTCGATAACCTTGAGAATATCACTCTTGTGGTGTGTTTGAGATTTGATTTGTGGGTGTCCTTGGTCATTCAAGTTGCTTAAGAAGAGATTAAGAGGGGAGTCTTTGACCACCTCTTTTCATCTTGAAACTTTGTTTGAAGCCAAAAATAGCTTACTTCCAAAACCCAACGAATCTTGGACATAAGAGATAGATTGGTGGAAAGATTTGCTTCTCTCTTGTGATTTACTTTGATCTTCCTTGGATTCCTTCGAAGGTAGCGGCGCATCAAGAGAGATTTGGGAAGCAAAAATTTACATGGATTTGGGTATGAGAGAGATGGATATGTTGGATGAATGTGTTGGTTTATCTCTTTTTAGAGAGATTCGGCCTAGGTGGGATAGCAAGGCTAGGGGAGGAAGAAGAATATCTTGATATCTCTTCCCTGGTTCTGTGTTTGCTTTTGTCGTGAGTGAGAGGAGAGGACAAAGAGTTATCTTCACAAATTTAATAAATGTTTTCTTTTATAACATTTGTATATGTATATATGTATTATTATTCACATGGTGTTACTTGTGAAAATGCATGTATATACATTATACTTTGGCATCAATTGTATTTGAGTTTCATACAAGTTATTGTTTAAGTGATAGTATGTTCATTATTTTTGTGTCTCGCGAAATTGTATTGTGACCAAAGTATCATTGTTTGACAACTTTTTATCCGTGGTATTTTATTGTTACGTGTCTGAAATATTTTATTTTTGTAATATTCCAAGTCGCGGACATTGGTTAATTGTTTTAGCGAGTCCTTATCATAGTGTCGGTACGCGTGCAGTGTCGGTCACTGGGGAAAACGAGATAACCTCTCGTCTTACAATTTAAATCATAAGACAAAATAAAATATTCATAAAATGATATGAATGCAAGAGTGGTGAAATCTTTATTGTATGCGAGTTATCTACTCAATTGATTAGGCAAAGCTTATGCATGCTTCATGACTCATGCTTAGTAATAATAAATTACTAATTAACAGTTAAATTTTAGTGAAAATTTACCGTGTGTCACAGCGACCATGGCTCAGGCATCCTCTTCCCTGGCCTGGAATCTTGGTCCCCGGATGACTGCCTTGGAGCTTTCTCAGGCTAACTTGGATGCAAAGGTCACTGGCATTCAGTCAGACACTTCAGAGATTAAGGCTATGATGACTGAAATCTATCAGGCCTTCAAGGGGCAAGCTGCTCAGTCCCCTCCACCAACGCCAACTCTTGCCCTCACTAAAGCTCGGAAACAGTTGAGGGGAGAATACTCTGAAAAACTCCTTTTCACACGAGGGGAGCAAACACCACCTGTCTCAGTAGCTCCAACATCATCTACACCAGTCTCAGCAATACCAATCTCCTCACTACCACCTCAAACATCAACAACAACAACACTGACGGTCACAACAACAACACCACCCTTAGTTGCATCATCTTCCTCGGGCCAGGACAAGGGCAATGGCATAATGACAACTGCTGAGCCTGAAAAGATTCCCTATAAAATCGGCGACACTAAATACCTACTCACACCTCAACAGCTGAGTAAACATCTTGCTAAAGAAGAAAGAAGATTGAAACTAGTTGAGGAAGAGAAAAAGAACAGAGAAGCACTGGCAAAGGTTGTCGCTGAAGAAGCTGAGAATATGGGATTAGATGCAAGCAAGCTCCCAAAGGGTCAGGCAGGACAAAAGTTCAAGGATGCTCAGGCTGCTCAAATGGTTGCAATGAGAAAGCAGTATGAAGAAAAGAGAAAGAAAACTGAAGCTCTCGGAAAGCGAATTAAGGAATACAACTGGACAATGAACACCGAAGGCTTCTGAAAAAATCACGATGTCAAGATTATTCCCAACACCAAACCATTGGATATGAATGTTTACAGAGGGATGACAAAAGACACTTTGAGGTTCATGATCCCTTAAAATTCAGTGACTTTGGGATCACTGAACTTGATGAACTTGGTCCAATCATTGGAAAGAAGCAAAATAAGGTGGTCAAGGAGCTGATGAAGATGCTCAGCAAAAGATATGAAAGGCTGAGGGATGCACCAGCCCAACTAGGAATTCAGCCTGCCTTGAATGCACCTCAAGGATCTCAACCACAAACTTCCACTGGCAAAAGGAAAAGAGTTGAGTTCCAGCCTGAAATCAAAGTGCCTGGCTTAGAATGCAACAGAGAGTTGCCTGAGGGTGTCAAATTTGTGAACTGTTTGGTGATTGAAGAGCCCGAAAGAGGGCTATTCCACATTGATGTCTATGGAAACCCAGCATTTCAAAGATGAAGTGATATTGATCAGGTGGTGTAGCGCAATGATCAGCTATATTCCAGTGGCCTCTCAGATCAATCCCCAGCAAACATCAGGTTCTGTCAAGACCTGAATGCAAAGATAAGAGACCATCCTGACAAGGAAACACTCATCACCAAGAAAGTGAAGCTCGAAGCACTGGGTATCCATATGGACTGACATCATTTTATCCTTTTGTACTAGTGATAGGAAATATGTAATCTGATCAATAAAAGATGTATGTTTTTGTCAAATTACTCAAATATTCCTTATTGTATTCACCAGTACATTCTGTGTAAGAAGAAGCCTTTTTGCTCACTTACATTGATCAAACACTTAGGCTATTTGTATATCCAAATAGGGGGAGACTGTTGGGTTCAGTAAATACCTAAACCCCTTAAACTAGGATTTGAATAGAAAATATCCTAAGTGTTTAATCCGTTAAACATAATCAGGTCACTGAGCGCATAGTCTCTCAGTGAGCTATCTTCAGGACACTTAGTATGAGGCGAAGAAGGAGCCTCTCCACTCTGCAAGGCGGAACTTAAAGGGTGAAGACTAAGTCAAGAAGAAGATAGTGGATTCAGTGAGTGATGACAATAACTCACTGAATCCCTTCAACTCCTCTCCAACTGTTAAACACTGAAGACAAACGAAGAAAGAGACTGAAGACTTTAAAGACTGAAGAATGAGCTGGATTAGGCGGGAAAGTTTTACCCAGATAAAAATAAGTCCCTCAAGTGTTTATCCGTCTATACACGTCTCAATCTATCAAGATCATATCTTCCCATTTATAGTAAGCAGCGATTCTCTATCAAGGAAAGAAGCTTCGCCGCCTACTATAGAAAGGTGAACAATAACCGAATATATCAATATTCGTGTTTGCTGTGATCCATGTTTTTGTCTTCTAGGATAAAGTTAATAATCATACTTCTATAAATAGCATAAGAGAATGAGTGAAAAGTTTAAGCTTGTGAATTGTAAAAACACACATACACACAAGCCAACTTTTCACTCCTCCAAATACAACTTTATCCTTGAGCTAGCTCAGTGGGTTCTAAGAGTTGTGCTCAGACTTGGCCTGAGCTTAGAGAGGAGTCACTCAAACTTTGTCATTTCAATCCCTAGTACTATTTCGCAAGTACTTGGGTAACATATTCTTTTGATTTATTTCTAATAAGAATATGATGTTGAAAATTACTTTGTGTGTTTTACTTATGTTAATTTCAGTCATTATTCACTGTTAAATTGCTTTAAGTACTTAATTGTCCGTTTTAACGATAGTGAATAGGGAACAACAGAGGCAGAGTATGAAGCCTTAATTGCAGGACTACGCATTGCAGCTCGAATGGGCATACGTAACCTAGAAGCAAATGTGGATTCCCGATTAGTAGCCAACCACGTGTTAGGCGAATATGTGGCTAAGGAGGAAAATATGGTTCAATACCTTGACAAGACCAAGTCCCTAATCCAGGACTTCGACAGGTTTACCATCAAACAAGTTCCTAGAGGGGAGAACAGGAAGGCGGATGCACTGAGCAAGATCACATCCACAAGCTTTGCGCACCTGTCAAAACAAGTATTGGTGGAAAACCTGAAGAGCAAGTCCATCATGGAGATGGAGATATCCACGGTGATAGAGGAACAAGGTCCTACATGGATAACCCCAATAGTCGAGTTCATAAGCAAGGGCGTATTGCCCCAAGAGCAAAAGGACGCCCGAAGGGTACGGCGCACAGCACAGAGGTTTGAACTTCGAGACGGTGTATTATATCGGCGTTCATTTCTACAACCATGGCTTCGATGTGTAGGACCTCTTCAAGCAGATTACGTACTCCGAGAAATCCACGCTGGTTCATGTAGTATGCACTCTGGGCCACGGTCCATTGTGGCGCGCGCTTTTCGGTCAGGATACTACTGGCCTACAATGCACCGGGATGCGCGGGACTTAATAAGAAAGTGTGGCGACTGCCAAGTTCACAGACCTATTCCACGCCAACCACAACAGGAGCTAACACCTATTACGTCACCATGGCCATTCTATAAATGGGGTATCGACATTGCAGACCCCTTTCCGGTTGCAGCAGGAGGATTGAAATTTCACATAGTAGCTATAGACTATTCCACCAAGTGGATTGAAGCAAAGGCAGTCGTGACAATCACAGGGAATCAGGTAAAACGGTTTGTCTGGGAAAATATTGTATGCCGTTTCGGATTACCCGGGGAAATCATTTCAGATAACGGAAAACAATTCTGTGATAACCCTTTCAAGGAATGGTGCGAGAAACTGAATATTGTACAACACTTCGCGTCAGTTAAACACCCACAAACCAATGGTTTGGTCGAGCGCGCAAACCGTAGTCTAGGTGAAGGAATTAAAGCACGCTTAGACAAACACAAAGGACGGTGGGTGGAGGAATTATCGCATGTTTTGTGGGCGCACCGCACTTCAATCAAAACTAGCACAGGAGATACTCCCTTTTCCCTTGTCTATGGGACAGAATCCGTCATACCAGCAGAAATTGGGATGCCAACTATTCGCACTGCCAAAGTTAATGTTACAACCAATGATGATGAACGGCGTATAGACTTGGACCTGTTGGAAGAAAGGCGTGAGCGCGCAGCTATATGTGAAGCAAGAGCTAAGTAAAAAATGAAGGGATACTACGATGCTAAAGTGCGCAGTGTTTCATTCAGACCAGGCGATTTCGTATATCGCGCCAATGATGCGAGCCACGCAGAAGATACAGGAAAACTTGGACCGAAGTGGGAAGGACCTAATGAGGTCATTGAAGCATTAGGAAAAGGCGCGTACAAGCTGCGTGACATGGATGGCCGTGAGCTACCACGCACATGGAACATCTGCAATCTCAAACAATGCTATCTCTAGGAACGGCTACGGCCCAGCGCACAGACACTCCCGCACTTTAGTATAGTGCTCAATAAATATTCGTGTATTCACATTCTGTTTACTTAGGCAAATGTTTTTCTTTTTTTTACTAAAACTTGCAAGTATTAATAAAATGTCGTGGTTTCTAGCTAACTCCGCGACACATTTCAATTTATTATTCACATAATATTTATGTCTCAACATTGTTGCCATATTATCTTTTTCCTACATGGCGTGCATGCACTTACTACAACCCACAATGGTGTAAAGGATGAGTAAACCTACTAAACAACTCGTTAAGTAAGAGGGTTGCAAACCCATCAACATTGGATCATGCATCCTTGTTAAACACCTTATTTTCAAGACGTTGGAATAAGTTCAATGCGCATTCCACGATGAATGCGCAATGACGCATATTGTGCGCGTTTAACAAAACCAGGAATCAAGACTCTTGGCTCCTTACTATGATATTTACAGTACGCTGCATATCACACATACATGATTATGTTAACAATACTTAGACATTATAAGTACGATAGTTCATACATGATTATGAACTCCACATATTAGTCGCGCTTATGTAACAGTTTGCTCCTTAAACAATAAGTACGCAAAGACAGATAACTAAGTACAAACATTATAAGTCGCAACCACATCAGCACGCATTCAACAAAAGGAATATTTCATTAAGGACCATGAGTTCTTACAAAATGATATTTACAACGAAGATATAAATTACACACTATTGCAGCGCCTAAGAGATGAGCCCTCCACACGGCTTGCAGCATCGCCAGCCTCCTCTAGCTTCTTCAACAAATCAGAGTCTTGGCGGGATACTGTGGCAACACTAACAGGTACCCCGTCAGATCTAGGAAGATGCGCCGCGCCAATACCACACAAAATAGCCTTTCCTTTAACACCTTTCTTCTTGGCAAGCCTCGTAGCATGAGCTTCTAAGGATTCCTTTAAAGGGATTTCCTTCTCCAGTGCGAAAGGGTTCAAGATGTCGCGGGGGTGAGCAAAAATAGGCACCTGCAGCTGGGACTCATCAGGCTTCAAATAATAATCAGGCTGCGCCTCTGCATTTTCAGCACGATGGCGGGCCAAGGTTAGCCCCTCCATAATAACCCCTATGGGATAATCCTGGTCACGCTCCAACTGCGCAATTAGCGAAAGCTCCAGCAGCTTCATCTTCCCCATTGCAGCGACCAGGTCATCATATGCGTGCTCATTATAACCAGGCACCTTATCAGCAGGAACTTTCAATAGACCACCCTCATGGAGCTCCTCTATAGCTTCTGCCTTGCCACGAGCAAGCGCACACTGCACCACCGCCCCAAACTTGTCTACCACCTCTCGAGACTCTAAGGTACTTAGGGCGGCAAGGCGCAGGCCATGGCTGATGAGCCACCTGCGCTCAGCAATAGAAGACATGAGTTGGGGATACAACTCCTCGTCATTCTCAATACTGAGTTTACGAAGTTTCATTTCCTGCTCCTCTAGTGCGCTTCCCACCGTTGCACCAAACTCCCCTAACCGAGAGAACAACTCGTTTTTCCCATTGTCCAAATACTTAAGAGCCCAGGAGCAATTAGCCTTATAAACCCCTAACGCGGCACGCTCCTGGCCCACTTGGATCATCAGCGACATCTTCTCCTCAGCTAGTTTTTGGGAATGACAGCTCGCTGCCTCTACCTCCGCCTGAGCACTAGCTAAGAGTGCCTTCAGCTGGGTAATTTCTTCATCTTTTTGTGCGCTCCGGCTACTTTCTCCAGGATACCTTGCCTTTAGCTGCGCAACCAACGTAGCTTGGTGCGCAGCAGCCAACACCAGATCTTCAACAAGCTGATCCATTGGCGCGTCCCCAGATGCCAATGGCTCAGCGCCTTGGCTCTTTGGTTCAGAAGATTCAGCGCGCACAGGACTAGCCTTGGGGGGCGACTCCCCAGAGTGTTCAATACTGCACGCAAAAAAGAGGGTTAGCAATTGTTTCATTACATAAACAGGGAATGCGATAAGGGCTTTGCAAATATAACTTACTTGGGAGGAGCAGTATCAGGTGAAAGGAGGGGGGCGAGGCATCATCTGAGGACGACTCCACGTCCAGAACGACAGGACGTTTCTTCCTGGATGAGCTCGCGCCATCGCCACTCAGCGCTCTCTTACGCTTCAATCCGTGGCTGGCCTCTTCCTCCTCTTCTTCCATGTTTTCCGTCACATCTATGTGCGACGGCTCCACTAACGGGGAAAGTACCCTGGGGCTAGGCACGCTTTGTAGAGGGGTCGCCTCAAGCGCGACGGAGGAACTACCTCCCGTCTCTCCCAACTCCATTTCTAGGGTACGCCCCGATGTAGCTTCTAGAATGGGCTCTTCCCCCTCTTTCAACGGGCGCACCCCCACAATTAGGGGTGTAAATGAGACGAGACAACTCGCGAGCTACTCGGGATGGACTCGTAAACTACTAGAAATCGACTCGATGTAAACGAGTCGAGCTCGAGTTCGAGCTACTCGAGTATATTTTCGAGTCGAGCTCGAGCTCGAAAATACTCTGCTCGTGAAGCTCGCGAGCTTTAACGAGCTTCAATTAAATTACACTTTTACCCTTTTATATACATATATTTACTTAATTTTCATACAAATCGAGTCGAGCCGAGCTTGATATGTCGAGTATTCATCGAGTTCGAGCCTCAAATACGAAAATAATCGAGCTCGAGTCGAGCTTCGAGCTCGAGTTTTATATAACGAGTCAAGCTCGAGCTCGAAATATAAAGCTCGATCGAGCTCGAGTCGAGTTTCGAGCTCGAGCTTTAGTATTCGAGTCGAGCTCGAGCTTGGCAGTACTCGGCTCGACTCGACTCGTTTACACCCCTACCCACAGTCACCTGGCGCGGTTTCGCCAACTGTACAACTCCGAATAGATCCATCTCTGCGCAACAGAAGACAAACAAATAAACAGGTTACGAAAAGTACAAAGATTAAAAGAAATGCTCACATTAATATAAGCAAAGGAATGCGAAAGGACGAGCACCAACCACGCCATCCGCGTCTAAGAAGATTGGCACCTCATCAGGTCTACCAAAGTAATTACAACTGATGCCCATATGCACCAAAAATTCCTCGGGGTAGGAACTGATGGGAATACGGTTGGTGTTTATCGTATCAGCATCCTCAGCGTTGTATGTTCCAGCTCATCCTTTGGCAGCGAACCCTGGGTATAGAAGTCGAAGTCCCAGGGAAATAGCGCCTTATCAACCCAGAAAAAAATTTCCCTCCAGTTTATAAGCGCGTCCAGTTTATCAGTATAACATTGCAGCCTCCCGGCGCGCTTAGCGAACGAAATCCACCCGTTTGACCATGTTGTGAGATAAAACGCGTGGAACAAGTAGATGGTATGGTTAATCGCCAATAACCGGCAATTAACCTCAAAGTTTGTTATTTTTGCCGCACCTATACAGTGCAGCTGGGATATGTGCAGACGATAATAATTTAACACGTCGCACAAGAATAAGGATATGGGCACACGTTGATTTGCGAACTCGAAAAAACGTGTGTATACCCCTACTTTCCCTTCGGGGAAATCGGCTATCGATGCCTGCGCATCTGGAACTACCGGATGCAGCGCCATCGGAATATAATAATCCGAGGTGAACTCACGAAGTTCGTCCTCGGTCATGTCGGAGGTAAAATCAGTCAAACCACGGACCATGGTACAGTTTTTAACGGCGCACGCGCGGTTACCTTTGCAATACGAAGGGTTTCTTGGTTGCAAGGTTGGAGCTTTTTTAACAATGGCGGAAATGATTTTTCTTGTGATAAGAACAGTAATAAGGCGGTGGAAGGTTATATAGGTTTTTACATCCATCCGATGATTGACACGTGGATCCCACTATCCCTCAATGTGTGGATAGGATGTGTTGACATGACACATTTTCAGTTACTTTCCCACGATTTATGAGGTGTGCATTTGAAATATATTGACTAGATTCAACGTGTCTTCATCAAGGCGGGAACCTTTTTAAGCTTCTCCGCTACGCTTCAACGAATTTACGGTATATAGCTATTAGTCTAGCATCCGCAGGTAGTCCCTGCGCATACTAGACTGGGGGGACATGATGACGTATAGTCCGCAGTCGGGTCACGAACCCGACCAACAACCGCTACTAGCGAGCCCAGTACGACTGGGCTAAACCGGTAACAGTTTGGGCTCACGAAGGCCCAAACTCAAAGTTATTTATGGCTTGGATATCGGATATCTCTCATTTATGAGATATGTATTAATTGGCCGACTTAGGCAGGATACGCCGAAGGTTGGGGAACACGAAACCAACAAGGATTTCGTGTATATATAAAGGGCATCTCGGTCCTCATTAAAGGTACGATCTCAAAACCCTAACTCTCAACTAGACCCTAAAACCGATTACTTACTCTCACGCCGGAGGATAATCGTGGGAGACAATCCCACGGTAAGCCTAACGGTGTTTTCTGTTTTCTTAGTGCGCATGTCTCAAGCATTAAGATTCAATTGATACGGAATCGGAGTCCAAACAATGAACGCTCAACTTTTGTATCAACACCAAATATACGTAATACTGATACCTCATATTGTATGAATATAAAAGTGGCGTGTGATAGGTGAGGGTGATGGCCATTGTACGCGGTCTTGTTGCATAGCCATCTATAGATGAAATTTGGAAAACAATAAATGCTAGGGAACAACATTAATGCAAAGAATCTGTTACAAAAATTTGTAGTCATTGTGATTATTTCCTTTGACCGCCATCTTCCCAAGGATGATCATCATTTCTTGGCTTCTCGTGATGCATATACTCTCTCTTCGGCTTTTCCATTATTTGCATGCAAATACTCCGTGATATATAACTCGATCATTTTGCTTACAAAATAGTTTATTTAAGTTGTTATCTTTGGGTCGATCGAGTGATGCAACTTGACCAAATTAAACATTACAAATGCGGAGTACCAAGTTACCAAATTTATATTCCATAAATGGTGGAAGATATTTAATGATTGTAACATGGATAAGTTGATGAAGTCATCATAATAATAAGTTGTAATTGCTTATAATGGATGAATGACCCTCTCTTCTAAATTTTTTTAAGATGTCATTAATGTGTTTTTTAAGCATTACAAATTTTAATGCATAATGTATAAAATAAATAGTTTTTACTAATTTATCTTCCACGACATTTTAATGATTCATATATTATTTCTTTTTGAATTAATTTAGTTTTAATTCAAAAATGCACATATAAATAAATATAATTTTAAAATGCATGCAAACCTACAAAGTTCCAAAACTATTATTATATCGTAAGAGTGTTTCGAGAACCAATCTACATAAATTTTTAATTATTTTAAATAAAATTAACCACAAAAGTAAAAAACGGTTTTTTGTAAAAGTCGGGACAATTTTTTTAAGACAAATTATGCAAAAATGTATAATTTATTTGATTTTATACATATTACACATATCTATATCTATACTATTTATAATGGAAGGATGACCACCTCTCCTAAAATTTTTTAAGATGTCATTAATGTGTTTTTTAAGCATTACAAATTTTAATGCATAATGTACAAAATAAATAGCTTTTACTAATTTATCTTCCACGACATTTTAATGCTTCATTTATTATTTCTTTTTGAATTAGTTTAGTTTTAATGCAAAAATGCACATATAAATGAATATGATTTTTAAATGCATGCAAAACTACAAAGTTCCAAAACTATTATTATATCGTAAGAGTGTTTCGAGAACCAATCTAAATAAATTTTGAATTATTTTAAATAAAATTAACCACAAAAGTAAAAAACGATTTTTTGTAAAAGTTTGGACAATTTTTTTAAGACAAATGATGCAAAGATGTAAATTCACAAGTAATAATTTATTTGATTTTATACATATTACACATATTTATATCTATATCTATATCTATATCTATATTACTTATAATGGAGGGATGACCATCTCTCCTAAAATTTTTTAAGATGTCATTAATGTGTTTTTTAAGCATTACAAATTTTAATGCATAATGTACAAAATAAATAGCTTTTACTAATTTATCTTACACAACATTTTAATGCTTCATTTATTATTTCTTTTTGAATTAGTTTAGTTTTAATGCAAAAATGCACATATAAATGAATATGATTTTAAAATGCATGCAAAACTACAAAGTTCTAAAACTATTATTATATCGTAAGAGTGTTTCGAGAACCAATCTAAGTAAATTTTGAATTATTTTAAATAAAATTAATAAAAAACGGTTTTTTGTAAAAGTTGGGATAATTTTTTTAAGACAAATGATGCAAATGTGCAAAGTGCTAAGTGCTAATTTAATGATTAATATATTAGTATATTAATTGTTATAATTTTCATAGATAACTCTAAATGATTGCTTAAACATGTATATTTTCTTTACATTATAAGCATTCTTTTATTTATATCTTCTATCTATGTGGGACAAGTGTTATGTACAATATTAATGATTCAAACATTTTTTCATAAATCTATACTTAACAAGATGTATACATTATAAGTACTCTTTTATTTATATCTTTTATCTATATGAGACAAATGTAATAAACAATATTAATGATACAAACATGTTCAAAAATATAGGATTAATTTCATATTTCACCCTACTTTCATGATTAATTTCATATATACCCAAAGTGCAAGTATCTAATGCATAATATACAATGTTTTTAATGCATGTTTGGGTATATTTGAAATTTCCAACTAAAAGTAGGGGAGATATGAAATTGCCCAAAAATATATATATATATTTCATAAAAAAAATGTTTCTACTTACTTGTGACTACGGACCACTATCAATTAATTTGACCATAACCCCATAACATTATTGACTACCGCAACGCAAAATCACGCCACTTTCAATTGCTTTTATATGAATTAGTTTGATATTATCCATCACTTTTTTTAAAGTTACTCAAACTCATTATGTTTTCGTTATTGGTAAAGTTATTGTAAGAGAAAACATAAAATTGAAAATATTTTTTGCCGAAAATTTTATTACTTGATACCCGCCATCGCAACGCGGGGGTACCCTACTATAATATTCTAAAGAGTTAAAATATGCGACATGAAACTTTTGGCATCCGCAAATTTATCGTCACATAAAACGTTTCCGATTATAAAGCATGATTTATTGAAATTTTTTATTTCAGGGTATCCGCCGCCGCATCGCGAGGGTACCCTGCTAGTCATAATTAAAAATGTTTGAATAAGAGTAAGCTCTTGGTTCAAGATGTACAACTAGAAAACAATACTAAAATCAACTAAACAATATGAAAGTAGAGTTGGCAATGTCAGTTTCTCTATACCTCAAAGCTGGCATTTTACATATATTAAAGCTTAAAGCACCTCCAAATTATACTGTAATACTTTAATCCACTTAACTATCCTGCCTACCCAACCAATAAACAAATCTCTGAATACAATCATTTTTATGTATTTATTTACTATCCATTCCTTTGTCGTTAAACTTGAGTTGACAAGAGAAATGTCACGTTACTAGTTGAGGTTTGGTACATATGTATTGCGATTTTATACTTCACATGTAAGTTCTAAATTACAGGTTACTAGTTAAAGTTCGAATTGATATTTATGAAGTGAAAAACAAGGGAGATGATAACATAGTATCGCTTTTTGACGAAAAATATGAAATGAAATTATTTGGTAAATGATTTGTGCTATCAGGATGATTGGATAATTGGGAGCAATATGTTCACGATACTACATTCAAAGGATTTAATGGATTACAAGTTCAATACATTTTGTCTGGTAGAAAGATGATATTCTTTACCTATAACCGGATAAACTTATATACATACTATGTGGAAGATGTCAAGACGATTATTAGGTTCGTGAGGAAATGCAAGTAACGAAAAGTAACCTGGAAATTTTTTGAGTGTACATGCATATAAAGTAGTATGATGTATATTGTTGTTTAACATTATTATAGTTATGGTTATTAAAACTTGAAAGGGTAAGGCGGGGCGAAGGGAGGTGAAGGAGATGTGAAGCTATTACAGGGCTAGAAGGTTGGCGCGTGAATGGACGATTTTTGGGTTGGTTGGGTGAAATACTTTATCTAATGAGAAACGAGGAAGAGAGGTGGTGTGTGCGTGTTTATTATTATTATTTTTTGTTTGTGAGAGCGTGAGATATATTTGTATAAAGTGATGTATTAGTATGTGTTTGGGTAGATGATGACCATTACGGCTAAATTTTAAAGGTAAGGTGATGTGTTAAAAATCTAATGTAACAGCCAAAGTGGAGGTGAAAGAAAGATGACCAATATAGCTAGTCTAAAAACTAACAGAAAAAAAAGTTGGTTTTACCTTTCTAGATGTTTTAGCTTGTTCTGAAAGCTGCTCAGAGAACCATATAACCTTTTCAAGTGAAACCTATTTATCACAAAATAATAATTCAAAGATACATATAAGTTTGAGTAAAATGCAAAATTTATCCTTGTAGTTTGTCTAAGTTAACACTAATTACTTGTGCCAGAAACTACTGATAAATATTATACGTAGGGATGATTCATGCAAAATGTTTAGCAATTTTTTCCAAAAACTATCTCTTGCAAGGATGTAATGTATTAGACATTTGATCTCTTAAAGACTATATTTATCAATAGTTTTTTAGTTTGTCAAGAATTTTACGGCCTAACATCTTATCAAGTCCAAAATATAACCCAACTCGATCTCTATTTCTAAACCCAATTGGTAACAAAAGTAGTAACCCACCAAACTCATATGTGAACTTTGAAATTTCCTTTGTGCAAATGTGAGTTTAAGTTCACACACCTAACATGATTTAGTGCCAATTGCCAAATTAGATAAACAGTGTCAATTGCCAAATTAGATAAACGAATAAATTTTGCAAATTAACCTAAAGGTTACATGTCAAACACACCAATTATATAAACATTATTAATAATTGTTACATATTCTTGTCAATAGCATTTTTTTTTTTTAGATTTGGCTAAATAAAACTATTCATAGATTTGGCTAACAATAAAATACATCATAGATGATATTCTTAAAATAAAAAAACAAAAGATTTGATAGTGAATTTGGTCAAAGAAAGAATCACACATAAAGCCACCCAATATCCTTACACTACACAGTGTTTGCAACACATAAAGCCGCACTCACCCAACTACATATACATTAGAAAATTGATGACGTATAGTTTATATTCGGGTCATAAACCCGACCCATGACTGCTACTAGCAGGCCCAGTACGCATGGGCTAATCCAATAACAGTTTGGGCCCACGAAAACCCAAACTCAAAGTTATTAAGGGCATTGGATATTGTATATCTCCTAACTTTGGAGATAATCATTCACACACCGATTTAGGCGGGATACGCCTATACTTGAAGAACACGAAACCAACAAGGATTTCGTGTGTATATAAGGGGATCTCATCCCTCATTAAAGGTACGATCTAAAACCCTAACTCTCCATAACCCTAAAAACGATTGCTTACTCTCACGCCGGAGGATAATCGTGGGAAACAATCCCACGATAAGCCTAACGGTGTTTTCTGTTTATTAGTGCGCAGGTCTCAAGCAGCAAACAACCAATTGATACGAGAACCGGAGCACCAACTAGGAACGTCCAACTTTTGTATCAACAAGTGGCGCCATCCGTGGGACCATCACTAAGAACTAAGAACTAGAATGACGAAGCATGGAAATCAGCGATCGCAAACTGACCTCACTGGAAAGAAGCCGCACAGCGGATCAGCCTCTAAGCAGACTTCTGGGACAACCAATGCTGCTAAAAACCAAGGATCGGGCCCAGACCTGGTCTTCCCTACGGTGGAACAACGCTCGGGGACAACCCAGGCCACTACAACCACCGCCAGTGCAGGGGATCCACTGCGCACCGTTTTTGCCACTCACCTCCAGTCAGTGTTAGAAACTGACCTCTCGAAGGCACCAGATGCACCTGACAGAAACAAGGGCCCAATGGTAGAGACAGACACCCTTACTCTAGAAGGGGTCGCACCGGAATTCACACCGGGAGATTTCGTATCTCAAAATTACGAAACCTTAGCAGCCCTTATGCAAGAGGAAGCAAAAAAGAGGTCGAGTCGAAGCCTGCATGCTCGACTCAATTTCGACTCAGAGTATGAAACATCACCACCGCGCCGTCAGAAAGAGAAGCGCGGGAGAGATAGCCGCCGACCCCCAGTGTTTAACAAAATTGGGAGGAGAGTTGAGGATGATGAGACATCTAGCTCACAGCATCTGGAGGAAAGCGAGGAAGATGAACGGCGCACCAATGTCCACGCCAGGCTTGGTAGACGCAGAATCCAGGACAGACTTGGGCGACGACACTCTCCAAGTGAAAGCCCTTCAAGTGCAGATTCTGAGGGCAGTCGGCGCAAACGCCGAAGAAGGGAAAATTCGTCCTCCGGTAATTCCTCGGACAACGAGGATAGCGAAACTGGACACTGGAAATCCAGAAGGAAATACCGTAGTCAGGAGGAGGAAGATATGTCCCTTCCATGGCGCCGCCAGAAGGTGGATGCGTTCACTAGACGCATCAGTGACTTCTCAGAAGATAGGAGAAGACGCATGCCTGCTAACGTCAAAACCTATGATGGAACAGGTGATCCTGATGATCACCTAAAAATTTTCGAATCAGCAGCTACTATCGAAAATTGGCCACAACCTGTGTGGTGCCATATGTTTAATTCCACGCTAGTGGGAAACGCGCGGAACTGGTTTAGTAAGCTTCCACGCAGAAGCATTGGTGGTTTTGAAGAGTTGAGAAAGGCGTTCCGCCTAAACTTCACTCAACGGAAGAAGTGCGCTAAAAACCCTGTCGAACTCGCCAGAGTAAAACAGCGCCAGGGAGAATCTACAAGCGCATATATGGAGCGCTTCAAGGACGAATGCATACAGGTTAAAGCATGCCCCTAAGTGCTAAAAATCTCAGGGTTCATGAATGGGATTAACAACCCATAACTCATCAAAAGGTTGAACGACAAGATCCCCCAAACCTTTGATGAACTCATGAAACGCGCGCGGTCCTTCGTCCAAGGAGAGGCTGCCGCGTCGGATAGCAAGAAAAGCTACCCGAACTATCGGTCACAGGAACAACCTGGGAGACAATCCACCGACCGGAGTAATAACCGTAACAGGAACTATCGCAGCCAAGGGAGCGGGCGGGACAACGACAAGTATACCCCGCTGACAAAAACTCCAAAGGAGATACTCGCAACAGAAGGTGCGAATTTCCCAAGACCTCCACCAATGCGCACCCCAGAGGATCGGCGCGTGGGAAGTGGGTACTACGACTATCACGGACAGAAGGGCCACACTACTAATGAATGTGTCCAGCTGCGCCAGCTCATCGACAAGCTAGTCAAGGAGGGTAGACTGGACCATTTGGTCAAAAACATCAAAGAAGGGAAAGATAGGCAAAAGACTGGGAATAAGAAAGAGGGACCCAAAGATAAAGCTGACACCATTTACATGATACAGTCATGGCAGCGAGTAACCAGGCAGAAGGTCAGCCAGAAGTTTTCCCACGGAAGTGCAATCACTTTTCCTACCTTAACTACGGACAATGCAGTGGTAGAGCCACTCGTCATTGAAATTAATGCGGGGGGTCACGACATCCACCGCATGTATGTTGATGGTGGAGCATCTGCAGACATAATGTACGAGCACTGCTTCAGGCGACTGCGCCTAGAGATACGCGGTCAGTTGAGCCCGGTCACGACAGCGCTGACTGGCTTCACAGGAGAAAAGATATGGCCTATGGGGCAATTACGACTACTAGTCAGAGTGGGTAATAACGACCACTCCACAACAGCCATACGCGCAGTACCGTCCACAGCACACGGGATGCTTAAATTCCCAGTAGAAGGAGGAATTGTTACCCTCTATAATACCGCCGTGCCACCAAAAGAATGTAACGCGGTAACATGCGAAACGGCACCCATTATAGAACAGCGCGCGACCAAAGTCCCAAATCTGAAAGTCGCAATTCATCTCGATTACCCTGAACAAGAAGTATCGATAGGAGGATCACTGTCAGACAACGGCAAGGCATCCGTATGCGCACTTTTGCAAAAGAACTTAGACATCTTTGCATGGGAACCAAAGCACATGACGGGGGTACCACGGTCAATCACAGAACACAAGCTGAGAATCCGACAAGGATACTCACCAATACGCCAGAAGAAGCGCGGCCAAGCTCCGAGGCGCGCAAGCAATTCTGGCAGAAGTACACAAGCTTGTGGAAGCAGGCATCATGAGAGAAGTCTATTACCACGACTGGCTTTCCGACCCAGTAATGGTAAAGAAAAGCGACGGTAGCTAGAGGATGTGCGTGGACTTCACAGATCTCAACAAAGCATGTCCACAAGACTGCTACCCACTACCAGAAATAGACTGGAAGGTAGAATCTTTGTGTGGATACCCGCTCAAATGTTTCCTAGATGCATACAAAGGATACCACCAAATCCAGATGGCTAAGGAAGATGAGGAAAAAACGGCCTTCTATACAAGCCAAGGCGTCTACTGCTATACCAAAATGCCCTTTGGCTTGAAGAACGCAGGCACCACCTATCAACGGTTAGTAGATAACGCATTTGAAAAACAGGTGGGCCGCAACTTAGAGGTTTACGTTGACGACCTAGTCATAAAAAGCCATACTGAGGATGAGTTGGTGCACGACATTGAGGAAACATTTAAGAGACTTAAAGATATCAACATGAAGCTCAATCCTAAAAAGTGTACTTTTGGCGCTACAGAAGGCATGTTTCTCGGATACCTGATAGAACCTGATGGCATTAAACCATGCCCAGAAAAAACCAAGGCCGTCATCGAACTTCCTTCACCGCGCACATTGAAGGAAGTCCAATCTCTCAATGGAAAGTTGGCTGGCCTAAACAGATTCTTGTCTAAGTCAGCAGACAAGTCATTACCTCTCTTCAAAACACTCAAGAAGTGTATAAAGAATGGAGATTTCCGCCGGACTACGGAGGCAGAAGAAGCCTTTACACAGCTCAAACAACACTTGGCGGAGCTTCCCACACTAGTCGCACCCCGACCAGGGGAAGAACTGATTATGTACTTATCAGCGACACATGGAGCAGTCAGCGCAGTGCTGCTGACGGACAGGGACTCAGTTCAGACACCTGTCTACTTTGTAAGCAAAGCACTCAAGAAAACGGAGATTAATTACAGTGCAATGGAGAAGTTGGTCCTGGCCTTAGTGTTCGCCGCCAAGAGACTGCGCAGGTACTTCCAGGCGCACCCAATAGCGGTGATCACAGATCAACCAATCAAACAAATCATCTCCAAACCTGACGCATCAGGACGACTGCAGAAATGGAGTGTGTTGCTCGGTGAACATAACATCTCCTATAGACCGCGCACTGCAGTGAAAGGACAGATACTGGCAGATTTCATCATCGAAAAGCCAGAAACTGAGGAGGCACCCACATCAAGCATAAAGGAACTACAAGATCCATGGATCTTGTTCACTGATGGATCTTCATGCGTAGATGGGTCAGGAGCAGGCCTCATCCTCACATGCCCGGAAGGAATGGAATTCACTTACGCGTTGCGCTTTGAGTTCACAGCGACAAACAATGAGGCAGAGTATGAAGCCTTAATCGCCGGACTACGCATAGCAGCTCGGATGGGTGTACGCAACCTGGAAGCAAACGTGGACTCTTGGTTAGTATCCAACCATGTGTTGGGCGAGTACGTAGCAAAAGAGGATAACATGATTCAATACCTCGACAAGACTAAGGCGCTAATCCAAGGTTTTAACAGGTTTACAATCAAACAGGTTCCTAGGGGAGACAACCGAAAGGCGGATGCACTGAGTAAAATTACATCCACCAGCTTTGCACACCTGTCAAAACAAGTGTTGGTGGAAACTTTGAAGAACAAGTCCATCTCGGAGATGGAAATATCAACGGTAATAGAAGAAGAAAGTCCTACGTGGATGACCCCAATAAAGGAGTTCATAAGCAAGGGTGTATTGCCCTAAGAACAGACGGAAGCCAGAAGAATACGGCGCACAGCTCAGAGGTTTGAACTTAGAGATGGTGTGCTCTATCGACGCTCTTTCCTGCAACCATGGCTTCACTGCGTCGGTCCCCTACAAGCAAATTATGTGCTCAGGGAAATACATGTTGGCTCATGCATCATGCATTCAGGACCACGATCTGTGGTGGCGCGCGCTTTAAGGTCAGGGTACTACTGGCTCACCATGCACCGTGACGCACGGGAATTAATAAAAAAGTGTGGCGACTGTCAGGTTCATCGACCCATTCCGCGCCAACCACAACAGGAGCTGACACCCATTACAGCACCTTGGCCATTCTACAAGTGGGGTATCGACATAGCAGGACCCTTTCCCGTTGCGAAGAGGACTGAAGTTTCTAATAGTGGCAATAGACTATTTCACCAAGTGGATTGAAGCAAAAGCAGTGGTGACAATTCGGCAATCGGGTCAAACGCTTTGTTTGGGATAATATTGTATGCCGCTTCGGACTGCCTGGGGAAATCATCTCGGACAACGGGAAACAATTCTGTGACAATCCCTTCAAGGACTGGTGCGAAAAGTTGAATATCACGCAGCACTTCGCGTCGGTTAAACATCCACAATCCAATGGGTTAGTAGAGCGCGCAAATCGAAGCCTAGGTGAAGGAATTAAAGCACGTCTGGACAAACACAAAGGACGCTGGGTGGAAGAATTATCCCACGTCCTATGGGCGCACCGCACCTCCATCAAAACCAGCACGGGGGACACCCCCTTTTCTCTAGTCTATGGGACAGAGGCTGTCATACCAGCCGAAATTGGGATGCCAACAATTCGCACTGCTGAAGTTAATGTTGCAACCAATGATGACGAGCGGCGCATCGACTTGGACCTGTTGGAAGAAAGACGTGAGCGCGCAGCTATATGTGAAGCAAGGTCGAAGTCAAAGATGAAGGGATACTATGATGCAAAGGTACGAAGTGTCTCATTCAGACCAGGTGATTTCGTATACCGCGCCAATGACGCGAGCCACGCAGAAGACACAGGTAAACTTGGACCAAAGTGGGAAGGACCCTATGAGGTTACTGAAGCATTAGGGACAGGCGCGTACAAGCTACGAGACATGGATGGTCACGAACTACCACGCACATGGAACATTTGCAATCTTAAGCGATGTTATCTCTAGGACTGGCTACGGCCCAATAAATATCCATGTACTTACATTTTTTTTTACTTAGGGACCTGTCTTATTTATTATTTTTTATAAACACTTGCAAGTATTAATAAAACGTCGCGGTTTCTAGCTAACTCCGCGACAAATTTCAATTTGTTATCCCATATACTTTATGTCTTAACACTTTTTATCTTTTGCCTACATGGCGTGCATGCACCTACAAAGCCCACGATGGTAAAAGGATGAGTAAACCTACTAAATAACTCGTTGAGTAAGAGGGTTGCAAACCCATCAACAGCGGATCACGTATCCTTGTTAAACACCTTATTCTCAAGACGTTGGAATAAGTTATGTGCGCATCCCACGATGAATGCGCAACAATGCATACAATGCGCGTTTAACAAATTAGGAATCAAGACACTTGGCTCCTTACTATTCACAGTACGCTGCGTATACCAACATACACGACTATGTTTCGAAATACTTAATATTTTATAAGTATGATAGTTCATACATGATTATGAACAACAATGATTACTCGCGCTTATACAAACGGTTTGTTTCTTAGACAGTTCACATGTTTTTCATGGAAAGACAAGTAACTAAGTACAAATACGATAAGTCGCCACGACATTCAACAAAAAGTAATATTTTATTAAGTACCATACGTTCTTACAAAATATTATTTACAAAATACGATAAAGTCTACACATTACAAACTATGGCAACGTTTCAAAGATGAACTACCCGCACAGCTAGCAGTGTCTCTAACCTCATCCAACTTCTTTAATAGATCGGAGTCTTGGCGAGACAGCGTGGCAACACTAACTGGTATCCCGTCAGATCTGGGAAGATGAGCTGCACCAACGCCGCACAAAATTGCCTTCCCTTTAATCCCTTCTTTCTTCGCAAGCCTGGTAAGATGCGCTTCCAGCACTTTCTTCAACGACACTTCCTTTTCTAGAGCAAAGGGATTCAAGATGTCACGCGGACGAGCAAAAACAGGCACTTGAAGTTGGGATTCATCAGGCTTCAAAAAATAATCGGCTTGCGCTTCCGCATTTTCAGCGTGGTGCCGAGCTAAGGTTAGCCCTTCCATAATGACCCCTATGGGGAAATCCTGGTCGCGCTCTAATTCAGAGATCATGGGAAGCTCCAATGACTTCATCTTTTCCATAGCAGCCACCAACTCATCATAGGACTGCGCATTGTACCCATGTACTTTATCCACGGGCACCTCCAACAACTTAGCCTCATGAAGCTCCTCAACAGCCTCTGATTTACCCCGCGCTAGTGCACACTGAACCACTCCCCCGAAGGCATCCACCACTTCCTGCGACTCCAAAGTACTGAGCGTTGCAAGTCGCAGGCCATGACTAATGAGCCACCTGCGCTCAGCGATTGATGACAGAAGTTGGGGATACAACTCCTCATCGTACTCCAGGCTTAGTTTGCGCAACTTCATCTCTTGCGTTTCCAGAGCACTGCTCACAGTGGCACCAAAATCTTCCAACTGCGAGGTCAACGTGTCCTTACTTTTCTCAAGATATTTCAGCGCCCATATACATGAAGCCTTGTAATCTGCTGCGGCAGTACGCTCCTGATTAATTTGGCTCAGCAATAGCATTTTTTCGTCAGCCAATCCTCGGGCGTATGAGCTCATAGCATCTGCTTTAGCCTTGGCACTGGCCAGTTGTGCCTCCAGTAGAGCTATTTGTTCATCCTTCTGCGCACTATGGGAACTTTCACCATCATACCTAGCCTTTAGCTGCGCAGTCAATGAAGCTTGATGCGCAGCAGCCAGAATCAAATCATCAATAAGTTGCCCCATTGGCGCGTTCCCAGAAGACGATGGTTCAGATCCTTGACTCTTCGGCTCAGAGGATTCAGCGCACACAAGACTTTCCTTGGGAGGCGACTCCACAGAATGCTCCAACCTTCACACATACAAACGTATTAGCAATTGTTCCATAATGAAAGACGGAATGCGATAAGGGCTTTGCAAATAACACTTACGGAGGAGTAGTATTATCTGTGGAAGGAGGAGGTGTTGCGACATCGCTTGACGACGATTCCACAGTAATGTGGACATGCCGCTTCTTCCTAAAGGAGCTTGCGCCATCACCTCCAAGTGATCTCTTGCGCTTCAGTAGTTGGACCTCCTCTTCCTCTTCTTCCATGTGCTCCGCCACTCCTACTTGTGACGGCTGCACCAACGGAGAAGATGCCTGAGGGTTAGGCACACTCTGCAGAGGAATGGCCTCCAACGCAGCGGGACCACTGCTCTCAGCTTCCTCTAGGTTCAGTTCCATGACACGCCCGGCCGCTGCCGCCAGAACAGGCTCTTCCCCTTCTCTCAGCGGACGTGTCCCTACTGCGGCCTGGCGCGGCTTTGTTAACCGAACAACCCCGAACAGATCCATCTCTGCGCAACAAAAAGACACACAACAAACAGGTTACAAAAATTATGAAAAGGAAAGAAAAGGCTCACATTAGTAAAACACAAGGGTTGCGATAGAATGAGCACCCACCCTGGCCATCCGCGCCTAAAAAGATTGGTACTTCATCCGGACTACCAAAATAATTACGGCTTATGCCGATGTGTACCAAAAACTCCTCTGGATAGGAACTGATGGGGATACGGTTGGTATTTATTGTATCCGCGTCCTCAGCGCTGTAGGTTCCAAAGAGTGGGCGCTCATCCTTTGGCAGTGAACTCTGAGTGTAAAAATCGAAGCGCTATGGGAAAAACGCTTCATCCACCCAGAAAAACGCTTCTCTCCAGTTCCTAAGCGCGTCTAACTTTTCAGTGTAACACTGCAATCTTCCAACACGCTTAGCGAACGAGACCCATCCATTTGACCATGTGGTATGGTAAAAGGCGCGGAACAGTTGAATAGTGGGGTTAATTGCCAGTAGTCGGCAATTCACCTCGAAGTTTGTTATTTTGGCTGCACCTATGCAGTGCAGCTGGGATATGTGCAGACGGTAATAATTTAACACGTCGCACAGGAATAAGGACATGGGCACACGCTGGTTCGCAAATTCGAAGAAGCGTGTGTATACCCCAACCTTCCCTTCAAGGAAATCCGCAATGGATGCTTCTGCATTTGGAACTACCGGATGCAGCGCCATCGGAATATAATAATCCGAGGTGAACTTACGGAGATCATCCTCGATCAACTCGGAGGTAAAATCAGATAGTCCTCAGACCATGATGTAATTTCTAACGACGCACGCGCGGTTACCTTTGGTGTATTAAGTTTTTCTTGATGGAAAGTTTGAATCTTTTTTACTAATGGTGGAAATGTTTTTACTGTGAGAAACACAGTAATAAGAGGCGGTAGGTTATATACATTTCTACAACCACGCGATGACTGACACGTGGATTCCACTATCTCTATTTGAGTGGTTAGGATCTATTGAGGTGACGTGCTGACAGTTACTTTCCCCCGATTTACGAGGCGTCCAATTTAAATTTTACGTCTAGATACACCGTGTATCTTTAATGGCGGGAAGTCTGTTTAGCTTCCTTGATACGCTTCGCAGTTATATATTGGCTGCAGTTAATAGTCTAGCATCCGCAGCTAGTCACTGCGCATACTAGACTGGGGGGACATGATGACGTATAGTCTATATTCGGGTCACAAACCCGACCCATGACTGCTACTAGCAGGCCCAGTACGCATGGGCTAATCCAATAACAGTTTGGGCCCACGAAAGCCCAAACTCAAAGTTATTAAGGGCATTGGATATTGGATATCTCCTAACTTTGGAGATAATCATTCACACACCGATTTAGGCGGGATACGCCTATGCTTGAAGAACACGAAACCAACAAGGATTTCGTGTGTATATAAGGGTATCACATCCCTCATTAAAGGTACGATCTAAAACCCTAGCTCTCCATAACCCTAAAAACGATTGCTTACTCTCACGCCGGAGGATAATCGTGGGAAACAATCCCACGATAAGCCTAACGGTGTTTTCTGTTTATTAGTGCGCAGGTCTCAAGCAGCAAACAACCAATTGATACGAGAACCGGAGCACCAACTAGGAACGTCCAACTTTTGTATCAACAAAAATACTTACAAAGAAAAAATAATTAATACAATTGTACAAGTAATTTATGCATTAAATATATATTTAGGCTTATGTTGTTGGTCTAAATAGCATAACTCTATACATTATATTACGAATACATACAACTAGTAAGTATATAAATTTCTAGGGGAAGCAATTCTCAACACGTAACGTTAAACAAAACGAACCTCGTGAAGTTAAACAGATTTTGGTTGAGAATAAATATGTTTTGGTAAAAAACAAGTCATCCCATTTAACTCGTTTAATAAACAAGTCATGTTTGAATTTTGTAAGTATTAAACAAGTCAATCCATAAACCCAATTAAGTATATAAGTGTCTAAAAACTAAAATATATAACTTTGATTTACATTAAATGCATTGTGTTATGTACTTAATTTGACAATGAATTAAGATTATAACTCAGATATTATTGACATTGTTGTATAATTATTTGTATGTTATTTATATTACTTTTGGATTTGTTGAATCAATAAACCGCCAACCTTTTTCACCACTTGACCTATTTACTTAAGCAAATTAAACGAGTTACAAACAAATTATACGTCATATGCAGGTATAAATCAATGTTATAAACAACGCGAGGCGTGGCGGCATGATCAAGCCTCACGCCTTTGCGGTTAAAACGAAGCTTTTGTGTTTATAAGACGTGACATAAGCCGACACAAAATATGAAAATATTTATATATTTATATCATGTGTTTTCTAACTTGTGCCATAAGGGCACAAGTTAAGAACACCAAAAGTATATAATGACCCACCAAAAAGTATATAGGGATCCACATAAAAGTACAGACAAGTGTACTTTTATGTGGGTCAATATGTACTTTCGGTTTACTTTTGGTATGCTTAACTTGTGCCTCTATGACACAAGTTAGAAAAACCCTTATATCATATTTCATATATAACAAGTTTATAAAAAGACGTATCATAAGACGACGTGATAACATAATCAAACCTCACGCTTTTACGAAATTTTTACGGGACCTTTGCAAACTGTTTACAATTATAGCATATATTATGATTGATTTTTTTGACGCGATTAATAAACTGTTAAACGTTTGTCAAAACTAATAAATATACTCGGTCACTTTCAATAACAGATTCACTGACAAAGTACATATTTTACTACACATTGTACAAACATTTGAATTTAATATCAATAAGTAATTTTTTAACAGTAGCAGTGGCGGTGGTTAATCATCAACAGCTCTGTTTTTCATGCAGGCGTGGGCATAAATGCAGGACCTTTGCCATTAGTACTTTTTTTTACACACAAACTTACACCTTCAAACACACACTAATTTTTTTTTAACCTCTAAATCTTTTTAAAAACAGTAAAACACTTGTGGGTTTTGGTTAATATTCTGTGGGTGTTTGTTAATTTGGCTTAATTCATCAAATTGACCTTAAAAATTGGTGCTTTTTGGTGTTTCTTGAAATGGGTAGTGAAGATTAGTACTTTAAGTAAATCTTAAAAATAGCAGTAAAATATTTGTGGGGTTTAGTTAATTTTTTGTGGGTGTTTGTTATTTTGGCTTAATTTAACAAATTGAGTTTAAAAATTGGAGCTTTTTGGTGTTTCTTGAAATGGGTAATTAGTACTTAAAGTAAATCTTTAAAATAGCAGTAAAAACTTTTGTGGGTGTGTGTTATTTTGGCTAAATTCATCAAATTGAGCATAAAGATTGGTGCTTTTTGGTGTTTCTTGAAGTGGGTAGTGAAGACTAGTACTTAAAGCTGTGCAGATTCTGTGAATGGGGTATTTTTTTTGTTAATTTGTTGATATTTTTGGTTTTGTGTTTTTTAGGGTTTTGTCAGAATGAATCATGAAATGAATGGATGTGTTATTTATTATACTGAATAAATGTTGTTTTTATAATCAACTGCTATCTGTACAATTTTCTGTGCTATTTAATGTGCTTTGTTCTCATTGGGGGAGTGTGAATTTGGGGTTTTTGAACTTTATGTTTCTTGACTTGATAAATTGGATGTTTGGATTATAAAGTTTGGTTCTTGATATGATTTAGGGGTTTAATTGATTTGGGTGTTTCTTGTTATTAGTGTTTGTTTAGCAATTAGGTTTTTTTTAGTGATTTTGTCTTTTTAATTTGTGAAAAAGATAGGGGATTATGGCTGGTGAGGATGAGATTGAGGGGGGAAATAGAGACGAGGAACAAATTCATTACAATTCAGCTAATTTATCAGCTGATTGGCCTTTCAATGGTACCAATGAGCTTACAAATACATCTATGAGTAATCCTATGAGCAATATTTGGGATCATCATCCAACAAGTTCACAAAATTTAGGTGCTTTTGTTGATGTGAATTTGCAAAATAATCCGACAACTTCCTCGTCGTCTTTAGGGTTTAGAAAAGGTAATCTGCTTGTTCCTCAAAGAAGTCTTGATATGGGTTGGGCTCCACCAGATTCCACCATTAAACGAGGTGGTATGTTCTTGCCACCAGCTGCCTCTGCCATGCTTCCTCATAGCTTATCTCAGTTTCCGGCTGATTCGGGTTTTATTGAGAGGGCAGCTAGGTTATCGTCATTTAGTGCCGGTAATTTCGAAGATATGATAAACCCTTTTGGCAATGTGAATGATTCAACTTTAAGTCCTTATTCGAGTAGATCAGTTCAAGGGCAAGCACAAGAGGGGTTTGTTGGAAATAGTTTCAAATCAGCTTCTGGTGACGGGTCTAAAGATATGCCATTGCCTGTTGACTGTGGGGCTAATGATGGAAGTCAACCTAAACAGGGTGGTTCTGGTTTTTCGGGCAATAATGGGACTGGTGAAGCTGAATACAGTGAAGGTGGTGGTCAGGATGGAAATTCTAATGAGGGTCTTGGCTCAAAGAAAAGACGAAAAAGTGATCAGGTATATCTTAATTATTACTTATATTAGCCTTCCCAAAAAAAATATTACTTACATTGATACTTCCATGGGGGGTACTAACTTAAATTAAGCAAATTATGAAGTTTCCTCGCGTTCCAAAGATACTATAACATAGTTAGTTGAACTGGATTTGAGTTAGTGTCCATATTGCCGGATATGAATGTGCATATCAGTCAAATCCTCACAGAAAACTGATTAATCTTCTGAATGCAATTAATTTGTTTTAGTCACGTAGGGTTCTAGTAATTGAATTAACATGCTCTAAGGTACTTAAATAGACTGCACCATGTTACAAAATGAAGTAATGAGAAGCCAAATGTCTGTTAAGAACAGAAGCCACTTATAAAGGATGTTTTCCCTTTTTACTAGTTTCTGCATGTTGGAATTTGACTTAGTGTTCCAAAGCGGGATAATCATATGTACTTTTGCAGTGGCCCCTAATGTGCATGAATGGTGATACCCTCACTTTGTTGATTAGAATTTTCAATATAAATTACAGGATACAGAGTATAATCAAGCCAAGCGATCCCCACAAACACCTAGTGATGCTACAAAGAACAACACTGAAGTTCAACAGAAGGCTGACAATCCCCCGAGTTCACTTGTTAATAAATCGGGTGGGAAACATGGGAAGCAGGCTCAGTCATCGGATGCACAGAAGGAAGAGTACATTCATGTAAGGGCACGAAGAGGCCAAGCTACCAACAGCCATAGTCTTGCAGAAAGGGTAAGACCTCCCTTAGAATATTACTCGATCTATGCTTTATAAGTTTTCATATGAGCTTGCTGTGTCTAACTTAATAAGTATATGCGAGTCTTTTTCCCTCCACCCAAATAAATGCAACAGTACATAGCACAAATGCCTCAATGGAACATTGGTCAAAATATGTAACAACCCTTAATTGCTATAAATAGGAATCTTTTCAATGGTGTAATACATCGTTATGAGTGGACAAACCTTGTAATTGAGGGGGTGTTTGGTTTGTGCATTCTGAAAGTGATTATGTGATATTAATCAGAAAATTGTGCTTGGATGCTCTTATGCTGTTTGTAGGTGTGAGATAATCAGATGTTTAAGTGTTTGGCAAACGAAAGCTATTTAAGAACATAATTGATAAATTATTAGTATGATACTTACTTTTGTGGAAAAGGTAGACAGAGTTTGTGAAGAAATTTACGGAAGAGTAACTCAAATTTATCCTTGAGAATCAGTTTTGTTGTAGATGAATCTGTTTATCTGAAGAAATTTACGAAAGAGTAATGATACTAATCCAACCAGCCCCCATAAAACATTCGTTTTGACTTTGAAAGGCAAAAGAGACTAGATAGAGAATGTAGGCAGTGTTAACTTGTAACTTTCGTTGATTTTGAAGCCATTGATGTTATATTCGGATCATTTTTTGACCTCGGAACTGTTTTACATGGATAATAGGTGAGGAGGGAGAAGATAAGTGAAAGAATGAAGTTTCTTCAAGACCTTGTTCCTGGATGCAGCAAGGTTCGTTATTTAAATTATTAAGTGAATTGGACTCCAAAAGCTTAATTTAATGCAAAACATAAGTCCCATCGCAACTCATTCATCTCGAATGTTTTTTTAAGGTCACAGGCAAAGCGGTTATGTTGGATGAAATTATCAACTATGTACAGTCATTACAGCGACAGGTTGAGGTATGGTGACCAAAAATGATAAACCTTATAATTCCTACTTTTATACAATTGGTGTGGAATACATGTTTCATTTATTATATAACATTTTTTACAGTTTTTGTCGATGAAACTCGCTACTGTAAATCCTCGGATGGATTTTAATATTGAAGGACTCCTGGCAAAAGATGTAAGGCATATTTTAACAGTATAAAATTTCAAGTTTCTTTTGATGATTGATTCATTTTAATGGGAATGTATTCAAAACAGATACTTGAATCACGACTAGGACCTTCTGGTCCACTTGGTTTTGGTGGTGATATGGCGATGCCTTATACTCCTAATCAATCACAAATGGCTGTCATGCAAGGCGGGATTCCTGGTGTAGGAACCTCTTCAGATGCTGTAAGAAGAACGATCAATTCCCATTTGATGGCTCTTGGTGGAGGATATAAAGATCATACTTCCCAGGTAAGTTGCCATCGACTTTCATTAACTAAAATCATGATTTCCTGACTCATTAATTTTTAACATATTTTCCAAAGACAGGTACCGAGTTCTTGGGATGATGAGCTTCATAACATTGTCCAAATGGGATTAAATCCTGGCACCCCAGTTAGCAGCCAAAATTTAGGTACTTGAGTGGAAAACATATTTGTAGTTCATTTAGGAGGTGTTTGACATTGCAGGAGATAGTTGCTTCTGCTGTTTGATGTTGTGATAAACTCAGAACTAACTATTTTAGCGTTTGTAAATTTCTATTTATTTAGGGGTTGCTTGTAAAATGACTATCTTTTTAATATATCTATATTTTTTTTGCAGGATCCACACCTCCAGGCCATCTGAAAGCTGAACCATAAAAGATAATCTAGGTTTTACAAAAAAAGATATTTTGAAGAATCCCGAGTCAAATCAATCTTTTGGACTCAGAGACGGGGTCATGTAATTAGTTTTGGTATTCTTTTTGGTCAATCACTATATCTAAACAGCAAGAGAAGGTGATGCTAATACATAAATAGCAGATGGGAATCGAGTTGCTTGTTAACAACAAATGATCTTGTTGACTCAAATTGTAAAGCAACATAAATCGTCATCTGGATAAGCTCTGTTATGAATGTTGCGACCAGAGGGAACGCTTTATTTTGTTAAAAATCTTTGCTTGATTGATTCTTTCAGCATGAGGCCAAAGAGGAAGTTCAGTGTGTTAATGTTTGTGATGTCGATTGTAATAGAACAGTTGCTTGTTATTGTTATACTTAAAGATGGTTTTAGTAAATCTGATTCATGAACCACTGATTTTATTCTTTTCTGCTCGACCATGTCAATTTGTCGTTAACGGATTACAAAAATAATACCCAATCCCGTGCAAGGTGCTGGAGAGGTATGATGTAGACACTTGTACCCCTACCAAAAGGGTAGAGACTACCTCTAAAAAGAGATGTCCGACCCATCTCATACTAGGTCGCATCAAGCCATAAAGCTAGGTGTAGAACTCACTTTTAAAAGCTAGCTCAAAGGAGTACAAAAATAATACCCATTCCCGTGCAGGAGAAGTATGATGTAGACACTAGTACCCCTACCAAAAGGGTACTTGTGCAAGACACTTGTACCCCTACCAAAAGGGTAGAGAGACTACCTCTAAAAAGAGATGTCAGACACTTGTACCCTTACCAAAAGGGTAGAGAGACTACCTCTAAAAAGAGAGGTCTGACCCGGACCATACTAGGTCGCATGATGTAGACACTAGTACCCCTACCAAAAGGGTAGAGAGACTACCTCTAAAAAGAGAGGTCAGACACTTGTACCCCTACCAAAAGGGTAGAGAGACTACCTCTAAAAAAAGAGGTCTGACCCGGATCATACTAGGTCGCATCAAGCCACAAAGCTAGGTGTAGAACTCACTCTCAAAAATACCCATTCCCGTGCAGAAGTATGATGTAGACACTAGTACCCCTACCAAAAGGGTACTTGTGCAAGACACTTGTACCCCTACCAAAAGGGTAGAGAGACTACCTCTAAAAAGAGAGGTCAGACACTTGTACCCCTACCAAAAGGGTAGAGAGACTACCTCTAAAAAGAGAGGTCTGACCCGGACCATACTAGGTCGCATGATGTAGACACTAGTACCCCTACCAAAAGGGTAGAGAGACTACCTCTAAAAAGAGAGGTCTGACCCGGACCATACTAGGTCGCATCAAGCCACAAAGCTAGGTGTAGAACTCACTCTAAAAAACTAGCTCAAAGGAGGAAGGGACACCTAGACTTTATAAACCATCAATCAATGTCATACTTGGCCGATGTGGGACCATAACAATGTCATGTAGGCAGGGGTTAAAGTGTCATTAATTGGTAGTACTAAAAAGTCAAGATTCGTGATTTTGAAAAAGTCTAAGATGAAAATGGATTAGTTAGAGGCAGCACAGATAATCACTGTTTGGATTCTTGCATATGCATTTTACTGATTGTAATTTACATATATGGATCCTTGCACTAAGAATCTTATTTCATGGTCTTCATGTGTTCCCACTTTCAAGCAAAATATTTATGGATTTCACTCATTTCAGATCATAAGTTTTAGAGAAGCTGTAGTTTTGCTTTTTATCTTTGAATAGAAGTGCATATAGTTTGAAGATCATTCAATTGCCATATTAGTAAAACTAGAAAAGTAAACTAGAACACTCGAATAAAGTTATAATAAACACATTAACATAGAAGCAAAGAACAAACAAATATGTCTATATTAAGATTTGAACATCTGATACTCATATCTCTGGTTTACTCCCCAAAGCAGTGTAACTTGCTAAAACGAGTGAATCATCTCATTCATAATCCTGTGAAGTTACAGAATACTCGTTGTCTAATTCTTGGTTCTGCAAAACATTATAAAGTTAGTAAAACAGTGCTCTTGCAGGAGAGAAAACATCGAAGATTAACTAATCATGGAAATTATACCTTCAATCTTGTACCGATCTCGATAATTTCAGAAAGTGGTGCCCAGTCGCCAAAGTTTCGCTCTATGAACTGGTATGCAACTCCACTTCTTCCCTTGCCCATTATAAGTAGTCCACCTTTGATTTCACCTTCCCCCTTGAAGTTTTGCTCAATTCCCATGTCTTTTGCACGCTTATAATTTGCACGAGCTCGGGGATTAAATAGAAATCCTGATATGAACTTGTCCTTAAGTAACGACCCTCCACCAAGAGCTTTAAAAAAGTCCATGTTCTTGTCTAGAAGTACTACACCACCCCAATATCGGGGCCAGAAGTCTCTTACCTTTGTATCATAAGTTAACGAGGAGTTAGTTAATATATTCTAAGAAAGTTCATTTGAGAACACTAAATAACTCGAGAATTGGGAAACAGATCTAAACCCTTGGATAGAAAGATGAAGGGTCCTTTGTCTCATACCTCTGATTCAATATGTTCATGTAGAACAGCAAACAAATTGATCCCTAGTGAATCAAATATGGGTTTCTTAGAATAAAGTTTGTGTGCTTCAGCTCTGCACATGATGCACCTATATCCCAATATACATAAGATTAGTAGATAGAAGCATATAAACATGTTTCTAATGTGATCTAACTAAGAATTAAGTTAATTACCCAGGCCGACGGATGCAAAGTAGAAGTGCTGGTTTATCACGCCACAAGTCTGACACACGCATAGGTGGTGTCTTTGTTTTAACCAACCGCTCCATCCCTATCTTATACTCGGGTGTTAGTTTCTGGACAGAAATATTCTCGATACTAGAATATGGCGCCACGTCTTCAATTATAGGAGGAGGTTGTATACAACCACATGCTCTTGGCTCATCAGGTAAAGCAGCTACAACGCCTTTATAAACATATCCATCTTTTATTTTGAAATCAGCCATAGATTGCTCAATAGTTGCATCATAATTTATAGTACTTCGAGTAGACATAGCTTGTAGTTTTGGTCTTGTGGAAATGGATTGAGTACTCTTGAATATGCTACTGTTTCGGGATGGCGGGACCTTTGGTTTTCTTGAAGGGAGAGAAAATGAAGCTGGTATAGGATCGGTGTCACATTGTGAGGTTCTGTCCATGAAACGTGCGATGTGGCCTCTTTTCATGGCGAATTGTGCTGAAAGATCTGATGAAGCAAGGTTTAAAAGCTCAGCTAAACATTTTCCTGAGGCTTCTAGCTTATCTGCGTATTGCATAAGTGATCGGTCATGGAGGTATGATCTGATCTCTAATGCATCCTTTAGTTTGACAAAGAAAAGAGTTTGAATATTCGTTAATCAAAAACATCACGTGATATATAACATTTATAATGAGTAAACATCGATACCTTTTGTTGTTGAGTCATATTAATTGCATTCATGTCTTCAGAATTCATTATCTTCAAGGTTGGAACATCATCCCAACCATCATCTAACAGCTTTGGAAGAAGTTTTTGTAGTGATCCAGTTCCTACAAAATCCTCCATAGAGAAAGAAGCCATCCTGTTTTTTAGTAAATCAGTATCGTCAAAAAACCAGCTTTAAATGTATCAAATTGATTAAAGTAATAAGGTTGGTTGATTTGAGCATCATATCATATATAGGACTTTAATACAACCAAAAACTTTGTTACTTTTTGACAATGTCAATGGTGACTCAGTTAACCATTTTCTAGAGTTTACACAAGAAAATGACTTGATCAATAAACTAATTGTTTCATCTTTGAATTGGCTAACCATTTAGTTAAATCTGTCCACGTATATTAAGGTAAAATGTGCCTGCATCTGCTACATTAAGTTATGATATCATCGTTAACATATGTTATATATCTTGACATGTGTCAGTAATCAGGATAGTTTGTAAGAAATATTTTGCCAATTAATCTTAATTTTATTACTTTGTTCATTTGTGGAATCTATGTTTGGTGTGACAGGACAAATTAAACTGTAATGGCTCTTTGGATTATGCTGCCGGCCAGTAAGAAAGCATATTAGCATTGGCCTGCACAAGAAAGTAAGATACCGGTAACTTGTTACTTGTGCACTCTTCTACTCGTTAGTACTTCATAAACAACAGGATAACAAGGCCAAATGAAATAATTCTTTTTGATTTGCTTAAAAATGCAGATGTATAATGCTATTAAAAGCCATCATGTGCATGCCAACTATGATACTGATATGGATAATCTAATATTCTAGTAACTAATATGATTCTAATTAAAACTTACAACTTAGGTACAATTGTATAAAACATGTACAACGTATGTAAAACTATATGGTAAAATTAGTATTAAAGTTGGGCATTTTATCCAAATGCCTCAAGATTTTCTCAGCCATCAACCTGATGTCCCCATTGCCATAATGCAGAACATTGATTAAAGTAGCACGTAAGAACCGGTCTTGTGATATCTCTGAAGTCAACTTATCGTCTCCTTCAGTCAACAGCTTTTCCAACATCCAGAAGGATTTTTGCCTCAAAGACTCATCTTTATGCTCTTTTATCACATTCAGAATATGTTGTATGGCCTTTTCTTGGATCAACATACTCACACTGGAATCCAAATCGACTCTTTCATGTAATAACGTGCATATAGCCGATAATGCAGCCTCCACAACTTGAACATTTCTATGGTCTAAGCAAGTCAGCAGCTTTTCAACTGCTTTTGCTTCTAGCAAACAAAAGGTTTCTTGAGAAGAACAAGATCCCTTGTGAACAGGACATAGTGGTGCGATTTCAAAATTATTTCTTGAATCGAACGAGCAACATTTTTGCAAAAATGAAAACTTTCTGAACTTTGGTTTCTTGATTTGTGCTGGCTTCGATAAAGTAACAGTCTTTAGTGACAAATTCTCTAACCCATTTGCTGACAACCTTTGAACTTCGTCGCTAGATGTGTTCATAAGCAATTCTGTGAAAACTGTTGTGAAACTGAAATTCTTCGCTAGAATCAAAAAGTGGTTCTCGTATAGAGTCGCAGTGAATCTAACAAGAATACCCACAAGTCCTTCAAAATAAGTACTTCCGTACTTACTCATTCTTGTCCCAGATTTCTGAACTTGATCCATCTTTAGCAAAATTAAAGGGATCATATTCATTAGAGCCAAATTGAGTGTAATATTTTCATGGGGAAGTTTTGCTAAAAAGGTGACCGAAACTGCTTGTTTCTCAGTGGGTGGGGTTGTTTCAGGCAAGTCATGTAACAACGCTTGAGGTTGGCCTCTAGTTTTGCATAGCTTATCCGCCAATGTATGACCAAGAAAAGGCGAAAGAGCTATACAAAACACAAGTGAAACCACTTGAAGTTCCTCATTCGGGTTATTCAAAAGCTCAGTTATGCTCGTACAAGCATCATTCTCTTTTACAACTGACACAATGGTCTCTTTGGTTTTTGGGAATCTCATGAGGCACAAAAGAATTCTCATAAAGTTGACGTTCAGCTCATCTGGCATCGTGTTACCAACCCTTTTAACAATATTGTATATAATGTAATCCAATGACATCTTGTGATCAACTTGAAGGTCATTTAGCACTACTGATCCTGATTCAAGTATATTTGCAAGTATCCCAGCAGCTTCTGCCTTTGAATCCGTTGGCTCATCATATATCCTTCGTTTAAAGATTTCATTAAACATGTTACTTATAGTACCTGATTTCACAAGAATCTTTCCATTTTCGTGATGTGATGAGATTTGTTTCAATGCTCTAAATGCAACATTTCTTGCTAATGAGTTTCCATCAGTAACCATTTGAATTAGACCTGGCAAAGCTGTCTCCGCCACATAAGCTTTTATCTCGTCATCGTTTCCAAGAAATATTTCGCCTATATAACTCGCCATTTCCATCTTTGTCTCATCATTACCTGTTTCATTTCGTATCTTCAAATCATGTAGTAAAAAATAAAGAAACCCTGGTGGTAAAAGTTACACGTACCTTCAAGAAAATGATGTAAAAGGGGCTGCCAATGTCCATTTTCCGCCATTATCTTGATGTTACTTGGCGACTTCTCCAAGTTTTTCAAAATTTCATCAACCTTCTGCGATGCGAATGCATCAACAGGTTGTCTGTACTTTAGAGTAATCAGCATCAAAACCCCTCCTGTAACGGAACTAATTTTATCACAGAAATATTGACCTTTTGAAATTTCAACTAGAAGCAGCAAAGCTGAATGCCTAATACGCTCAACTTGACTCGATAAGCTTTGTATTATCCCTGATAAGTCCACTTTCCTGGCAATCATTTCCTGCAAAGAAGATTCAGTTTTTTCTTATCTATTAAGAAAAATGTACATATCAGATTCAATGGGTGTCTTTGAGATATGTTTATTAAAACTGTCTATGCTTTTTGAGATTGCTTATTGAAATGAGTAGAAGTAAGTTATCGGATGTAACAAAACTCTTATGCTCTTCAAAATATCATAAAGAGAAAAGGAATTTGAATAAGCAACTCTCAATTGCTTATGCAGAACTACTTGTGTTACTAATATAAGCTGATAATCATAAGATTTTGGCTTCTATCCAAACACTCAACACTAATTAGTTGCTGTATAAGCATTTGCTTCTATCCAAAAATTTACAACTGCTTATTAGCTCAAATGCTATAAGAAAATATGCAGCGTTAATAAGAAATCGTAAAAAAAGATTATGATGAAATTTAAAATAGAAGCGTACTTTTCCTTCATCTTCATCGTCATTCTCAGTCAACTGCCTCAGTAATTCAAGAGTTTCACACTTCACATCTCTGTCTTCATGCTTCAAGATCGTTGCCAGAAGTGGTATGATACCGGCGGTACGTATCTCCACGACATTGTATATCTTCTTTCTGCATAAATTCTGCAAATTGTGCAACGCTTCAAGAATCACGGGCTTAGAACTCAACAAAGATAAAGCTGATCTTGCAGCCTTAATACTCGCTTGTTCATCTCTTTCTTCCCATTGCTTGATTGTTTCCCGCAAGGCAATATTTCTGTTAAAAAGTTGACTCGTTATTTTTATGCCTGTTTTGGGACACACAATATCAGCAGGATTGCTAAACTTTGCGAACCATTGTGTTATCGCAACTCTTTCGTATGTAACACCTGTCTCTACTGTGACCGGATCATCCATTATCTTTTTTGTTAATGGACAAAAAAAAGCTTCATATAACGGTTCCTTACTCTGAAAATTCGTCACATATGACGTTTCAGTTTCATCATCAGTGAAATTTCCAAAATCGTTAATGGAGTAAAGATCGGTCTCATTGGCATACGAGTTCCCCAACAAATCACTTTCAGTTGCTTCTAAACTAAAACCATTGATGTCTTGTACTAAAGACTGAACTGCAAAGTGGAAATAGTTTCTTGACGATGATTTTATGGAGTTTAGTACTTTACTCATCTGTTTGATCAAGATTTCGAGCTGTTTTATGATCGCACTGATTGGCTTTGTGTTGCAATTCGACAAGAGGGATTTTGCGGTGTATATGCATTCTGAAAGTGATAGTAAGGTCTCGGCTGGATTAGTTGTAGTATCTGGCGATTCTACCTCTGTGATGACAGATGAAACACGGTAAAAATAGCATCCTATTGTGATGAAGTTTTCATTTCCGGTTATGATTGATAGTTTCATAATTTCTGAAATAACAACCAGCAAAGACTGAACATCACTTGCACTTGAGCTCTTGTCCACCTTCAAACAATTCAATAATAAAGGTTACGATCTTAGTTTACTTACTAAAACAACTAGACAAGTCATGTCAACGGGCAAAAATAGACAGAACAGTTGCTAGTTACTAACGGAATTTAGCCTGTGTAGGGACTAATAAATGTAGATTTTCTAGTACTTTAAGTAGAGCTTATTTCTTGGTAATCTGTAACAAATAGTTCTCAGATAGTATAACGAACTAAGTAGTTTTACTTCTGGAAAAAAAAATCATATACGGAAGTGCAACTTATTATTCGTTTGGGTTCAAAAAGTTGTAACTGTGAAAAGTTTATAGACACGATCAAGGTTCATGTTTTTCGGCTTGGAAGTGAAAAAAAATATCAGGAGACCAAAACCAATGAAAACATAAATAGTAACAAGATGATCATACCGAAGAAAACCAATCAGCACTGATACTGTTAGACATATTGTTGTCTTGCTTCATATGCAAACTTAACTCCATATCACCACCACCTCCCATGTTCTGCAACTTCTTCGAAGCTTTTGTCACTTCAAGATGATAAAAACTTAGTCACGATGACGTACCATAGTGTTTGATCTAGTCACCGGTTTAATATTTTCTTAACCGTAACACTATGCTTAGAATTGATCTTTAGTCTAAATATTCAACTTTCTGATGTCAATTGAGTGTGATCCTTTACCAGCTCATAATACATGGAACTAGTAAAACTGCATGCATTTTGACTAGGTCACCTTGTAGTTTCCATTTTTAATTATTTACATCATTGTTTCTTGCTGATCCTGAACATTATTGGTCCCAAAGAAGTTGACATTTTATGTTAAGTAAACATAACAATGATACATACTTGTTGACTTTGGGTGCACATGTTAAGAGTGACATATGTTGTTGCTAAAAATTTGGTAGATTTTAGGTGTTGAATGGATCTAATGTATGCAAATATGCAAAGCATATGTTTGATTAGTTTTTGAAAGTATACCGAGTCAAGCTTTAAGTTCATCCTTAATATAAATGCATTGTGGCATAGAATGATATAATCTTGTTACTAATTAAACTATTGATCAAGCAGTCATTTGTTATGTAAGCAACTTTTGTTTAAATCCTAAATGCTTATGAAGTACCAAATACAAATATATTTACATTGCTCATGATGTTGCAATGTCTTACAACTTTATTTACTGTAATTCAGTTTAACTATTGGATTTTTTTTGTAGGTAAACAACCTATCATTTTCAAACTTAAATAGTTAAATCTCATTAAAAAGTGGTACTAACTGAATGGGTCCAAATATTAGCTCAATCATCTAGAAAACAGTTTAGTAGGTAAGCAATTAATCATAATAATATCGCTTTGTAAAACATAAAATAAATGGAACTATGATATTTTTCTAGTACTAACTAGTCATGTAACGTGTGGATATGATTCTTAAAAAAAAAGTTTTGACGTAAATTTAACACCAAACTTTGTCGTACCCATATATTTGACTCGGGCTATCTAAGATAAATTTTCTTGCTAAAGAGTAGTACAATTAGGCTTTGGTTAACATGGGCCATAACTGGGCTTCTTTTCTTTAAGTTCTGGGCTCACACAACTTCAAGAAAGTTGGATCAACGAGGTTTTCCAACAATCGACAATCTAAAGATTATGCAATGTGTGTTTGAGCTAATGAAAGACTAAAAATGGTAAGAATATTGAAAAACAACAACTTAATAATATAACTAGTCTGACAAGCATCAATAGGGATGAACAAAGATCCGTTAAAGGATTCTAACCAGTTTGATCAATCCAAGAATAAGAAAAGATCGATGAAATGACAATTAGTTACCAAAGCGGGAAAAGTTATTTATTTGATATGTTGAATGATTACAGAAGAGAGAAATGAGAATTACAATTACAAGCTAAGAATTGAAATGACAAAGCTAACAACTATTTAAAAGACATATTTCCCGCCAAAAGGTAGTTAGAGGTTGCTGGTGAGTGTCACGTGCACCTCACACGCCTGGTAAACCATTTGTGTGCTCCTCACGTGCCAGACAACTTAACTAGCTTATCTTGACTTGTTGTTTGCTTTTAGTAGCTTATCATAGTCATAAAATGTTGATGACAATAGCGATAAGTTTATATAAAATGATAATAAAAAAGAAAATTTAAAACATAAATCCTACAACTATTTATCCAAACTACACATATAAACAATTCAATCCAGGGTGATGATTAAAAAGAGCTAAGAAAAAATAACAATTGTTCATCTAAACTTTATCTTAAATGGCTATATTAATGTAGTCGTACATCAGCATGTATCTAAAAAGTCAATATGATCACATTAACAAACCTTAATTAAATTTTTTTAAAGATTTAACATCGTATAAATATAACCAACAAACCTCAATTTTATAGTCTAAAAAATAAAATATTGTACCAAATTGATTCCTTCCTTAAATTCAGTAAAGTCTTATCATGTTCTAAAGTATTTTCTTTCATTTTTTAAAATTATAATAACATAAAAATCTTATCTGAATATGTAAAATAACGAGTAATTAGGCTGTCCAGCGTTGCAGCGGAGCTAATTTTATTATAATATTTGTTTTTAATTATTTTAAGTATCTAGCTAGAATTTTTTTGAGAAAGGAGCTTTCATGTGAAAATGATTAATGACCCTACATTTTTAGTACCATTAAATTTACATATGATTTAAAAATAGGGAATGTCTAACCAATGACCTAAGGTCATTGGTTTAGATTTGTCTTTTTGTGATTTTTAATAATTATTTATGTGGGTCCCCGTCTAAATATGCAACTTTATGTCAACTACAAGGACCATTTATGTAATAAAAAACCACAAGAAGACAAATCTTAACCAATGCCCTTAGGGCATTGGTTAGACATTCCCTTAAAAATAAAATGGTATCACTTAATGCAATTACTGATTTTCCTCTCTGATGTTCTTGATGATGAATATGCAATATTTTTGTTTTGTATGTGTGTTTGATGAGTCCCTTCTCCCTGATGATATATTTGAAGACACGTGTTTACATAAATACTTGGTGGAATTCAAATGAAGTATGAAGAAGATACTGGTAGGACAAAGAAATAAACGACGTAGTTTTGGGGAGCAGTTTTGGAGAGGATCAAAACGATATAGTTTTGGGGGGATATGAGGCAAAAATTTTAGGAACTTAAAAACGACATTGTATTGGGCTGACCAATACGACGTCATTTCCCACGGGTAATGTATAACAGAGTAATAATTTTTGCGCATAAATGTGTGAGAAAATTTAGTGCACTTGTGGGATTATTTCACACCTGGTAATGGGTTAGGAGGTACGGAGTGTACACCCATAAGGTCCATGAACACCCTGACTCTAATAGTGGTTTGTATTGGTAGTGCTAGTAGAAAGTACTGCTGGTGAAAGTACTGTTGTGGTTTCCACTGATAAGCAGTGTTTCCACTGAAGCAGTGTTTCCACTGAAGCAGTGTTTCCACTGAAGTAGTGTATCCACTGCTTGTAACGGGCTTTGACCTATTCAAGTGGCAGTTACAACTGCATAATGACCACGTTTAATTGGTCATGTAACCACTAACGGCTATAATGGGGATAATTATGAGGCTCTTAATGGGCCGATTAATACTCATAATTCCATTTGACTAGCTAAGAGTAATCTCCTATAAATAGGAGATCTGTTTATGCATGAGAGATACACAGAAAACGATTAACACTTATAAGCGAAAGGGTTATTGAATTGTGCCTAATTCTGTAACTGCATTTGGTCTTATCCCAAGTAGATATTCGTGTAACCCAGGCATTAGGGTCGAATAGTTTACTTTGGAAAGTGATCACACGATTCCAAGTGATACCCGGTAACCACCTAGTGGTATTTGTTTCTGCTGAATTGTTACTTGTTTCTGCTGACATTGATTATCTTACCTTGTTCTGGGAGCTAAACACCAACAATCAAAGTAAACTATTTTGTGATAATCAATGGCAACTGCTGCAATGAAACACATGGCTTCAAACTTTGCCAAGCTTGATAAGTTTGAAGGGGTGGACTTTAGGAGGTGGCAAAAGAAGATGCATTTCTTGCTGTCAAGCATGAGTATGGTTTATGTGCTAACCACACCTATTTCTGATGATGGGGATGATGCTACAGTTGAGCAGATTAGGAGGAGGAGCAAATGGGAGAATGATGACTATATATGCAGAGGTCTTATTCTAAATGGTATGTCTGATGCTCTGTTTGATATTTATCAGAACTTTGAATCTTCCAAAGAACTATGGGATTCCTTGGATGCCAAATATATGGCTGAGGATGCATCAAGTAAGAAGTTTCTTGTTAGTAATTTCACAAATTACAAAATGACTGATTCAAGACCAGTCATAGAACAATACAATGAACTTCTTGGTATACTTGGAAGGTTTACACAACACAATATGCACATGGATGAGGCTATTTCAGTCTCTTGTGTTATTGATAAACTTCCTCCTTCTTGGAAAGATTTCAAGCATACCTTGAAACATAAGAAAGAGGAGTTAACTCTCGTTGAGTTGGGCAGTCATCTGCGCATTGAGGAATCTCTCAGGGTGCGGATAATGACAAGCCAAAGAGTAGCAATGCTATTGGTGCATCTGTTGTCAATATGGTGGAGCATAACAACTTCACCAGGTACAATGACAACATAGGCAAACGCAAATATCATGACAACACAAGGGCAGATCCTAACAAGAAGGCAACACCTACTTGTTGGAAATGTGACAAGACCGGTCACATTAAAAGGGACTGCAAGGGTGTTAAAGTTGGTGGTAAAGCCAATGGATCAGGGCACTAATGGGTCGGGAGTGGTGGTTCAACCAACTCAACTGAAAGGTCGAATATGTTTAATAAGTCTTTTCAGATTTATTATGTTACATATGTATCTTAATCTAATTATGTGCAGGATGATGATGTTGCGTGGTGGGTTGACTCTCGTGCAACAGTTCATGTGTGTAAAGATAGAAGCTGGTTCAAGACTTATGAGTCATTGAATGATGGTTCTATTCTTCACATGGGAAATGAGTCAACAACCTTGGTGCATGGTCATGGTTGTGTAGATCTTAGGTTTAGTTCTGGAAAGATTGTAACTTTGTTTAATGTTATTCATGTTCCTGATATAAGGAAGAACTTGGTTTCAAGTAGTGTTTTGAATAATCATGGATATAAACAAGTTATTGAGTCCGATAAATTTGTCTTGTCTAAAAGTGGTGTTTTTATTGGTTTTGGCTATTTATGTAATCAAATGTTCAGGCTTAATGTTTCCACTGATAGTGTTATTTCAGCCTTTGTGACCATCTATGACCGTGACCGACTCTACCCTTTGGCATGCAAGACTTGGCCATGTACACTATAAAAGAATGCAAGATATGTCTAAGGATGGGTTGATCCCAGCATTTGACATGGACATTGAAAAGTGTAAAACTTGCATGTTGACCAAGATAACCAAGAAACCTTTTCAGGGTATTAGTCGTGAGACTAAGGTCTTGGAGCTAATTCACAGTGACCTGTGTGATTTGCATGCCACTCCTTCTTTGGGGAATAAGAAGTACTTTGTGACATTTATTGATGATGCTTCAAGATTTTGTTATGTCTATCTGTTACATACCAAGGATGAAGTATTAGATAAATTCAAAGTGTTTAAAACTGAAGTTGAATTACAACTTGGGTCTTTGATCAAAAGATTAAGGACTGATAGGGGATGTGAGTACATGGATACTCGTATTTTCGTCTGTTGGTATAATCCATGAAACGATTGCCCTTATACTCCTCAGCAAAATGGTATTTCGAAAGGAAAAACAGGTCTGAAGGAGATGGTTAATTCCATGTTGTCCTATTCAAGATTGAGTCAAGGGTTCTGGGGTGAAGCTATGTTAACAGCTTGCTATTTATTAAATAGAGTTCCCAACAAAAGGAACAAGATTACCCCTTATGAACTCTGGACTAAAAGGAAACCCAACCTGAACTATCTCTGGGTTTGGGGTTGTAGGGTCATTGTAAGACTCCCGATCCAAAGTTGAAAACTTTGGGTGAAAGAGGCATTGACTGCATCTTTGTTGGATATCTTGAGCATTCCAAGGCTTTTAGGTTCTATGTTATTGAACCTAATGAATATGTTTTAGTTAACTCAATAATTGAATCAAGGGATGCAAACTTTGATGAGAATAGATTCTCATCAGTCCCTAGACCAAGTATGAGGATTCTTAATGGAACTCATGACACGGTGTATCGAGGTCCACGATGATGAACCAACAGTGGTCCACTGATGAGGTTGTGGTTCAACAACTGAACCTATGCTCGGGAAGAGCAAAAGGGTCGACTCCAAAGTCATTTGGACCCGAAGTTTCAACTATACTTAGTTGAAGGAACCGGGATGAGGTCTCGGACCAATACTCCTATTGCTTCATTGTTGAGGATGATCCCAAGACATTTGAAGAAGCAATGAAGTCCCAGGATATTGCTTTCCGGAAAGAAGCAATCAATGATGAGATGGATTCCATCATGGGCAACAACACTTGGGTGTTGGTTGATCTACCACCTGGTTGCAAACCTCTGGGTTGCAAATGGATTTTCAAAAGGAAAATGAAGGTAGATGGAACTATTGAAAAGTTCAAGGCTAGACTAGTTATTTAGGGCTTTAAACAAAAGTCGAGGAATAGACGATTTTGATACTTATGCCCCTGTGGCGTGACGATACCATAAGACTGCTGATTGCCTTGGCATTAATTCACAATCTGGTTATTCATCAGATGGATGTGAAAATAGCTTTCTTAAATGGTGAACTGGAAGAGGAGGTTTATATGAACCAACCTTAGGGCTTCATCTTGCCTGGCAATGAAAATAAGGTGTGTAAACTGATTAAGTCTCTTTATGGACTTAAGCAGCACCTAACAATGGCATCAAAAATTTGATGAAGTGGTTTTGTCTAGTGGTTATGTTCTTAACCAAGCCGACAAATGTGTATATAGCAAATTTGATGAATCCGGTAAAGGAGTCATCATTTGTCTATATGTTGATGACATGTTGATCTTTGGCACTGACCAAAATCGGGTTGACTTGAAAAGGAATTTTTGTCATCAAGGTTCTCCATGAAGGACATGGGGGAGGATGATGTTATCCTTGGTATAAGGATTAAACATGAAAGTAAAAGAATTTCTATCTCTCGGTCTCATTATATTGAGAAGGTGCCGAGGAAATTCAATTACTTTGATTGTACTCCAGTGAGTACACCTATGGATACTTGTGAGAAGCCGATGCCTAATCATGGCAAGGCTGTATCTCAACTTGAGTATTCTAGGGTAATTGGTCACTGATGTATGCAATGACTTGTACAAGACGATATTGGTTTTGCAGGGGAAAATTGAGCGGTATACTAGTAATCCTAGTGCTCATCACCGGCAATCGGTTCAAAAGGTACTTGAAGTATTTGAAGAGAACTATGGATTATAGTCTCTCATATACTAGTTACCCATTAGTGTTGGAAGGATACACTGATGCAAGTTGGATCAAGTAACAACGAAGACAATTAGTCTACCGATTGGCTGGGTATTCCTACTTGGTGGAGGTGCAATTTCTTGGGCATCTAAGAAGCAAACTTGCATCACCAGTTCAACAATGGAATCTAAATTTGTGGCTTTAGCATTTCGGTAAAGAAGTGAATGGTTGAAAAACTTGCTTCTTGAGATTCCATTGTGGCCTAAACCTATAGCACCTATTTCTATCCGGTGTGATAATGCAGCTACATTGGCTAAAGCTTATAGCCAGATGTACAATGGTAAGTCTAGACACTTGGGTGTCAGACATAGCATGATTCGTGAGCTTATCATGAATGGGGTGGTATCTAGAGTTTGTTAGATCTCAAAGAACTTAGTGATCACTTGACGAAGGGTCCGGCTAGAGACTTGGTTATAAAGTCTGCTAAAGGGATGGGTTTAAGTCCAACTTAGTCAATGAATGCTAGGACACCCAACTCCCTCCTGAGGAAACTTGGGAGCTGAGTTCAATGTGGAAAGCTGAACATTCAGAGGACTGGAGCACATGTTTTATTTACATCCCAAGGTTGTGCTCCTGAAAGGAGGATGAAGTCTTTACTTCTTAATGGTTAATTTTCTTTGAAAAAATGCTTGGCAGGAGCATGAATAAAGAGGAACCACCTATGTAAATGTTGAAGTTTTTCCGCTTCAAGAAGCTTTGGACTTTAGCTTTTACAACATTTATGAATTTGGATATGGACACATGGCTTGTATAGTATCAGGAGCTGATAAGTGTTTGAAAACTTATGTGTATTTTATCTTTAGGTATTCAAATGGGTTGAAGGGTTCAATTCTTAGAACATCATGATTCTCGAATATTTGAATGTGTAATTTACTAAGATGAAAATTCAATCCTCAGGACATTTTCGTTTATGCACATGTTTTGCTTGATGTTTATTTTTCATGCAAAGGAGGTGAACTAAATTTGGGGAGGATTGTTAGAAAATTTAGTGCACTTGTGGGATTAGTTCACACCTGGTAATGGGTTAGGAGGTACGGAGTGTACACCCATAAAGTCCATGAACACCCTGACTCTAATAGTGGTTTGTATTGGTAGTGCTAGTAGAAAGTATTACTGGTGAAAGTACTGTTGTGGTTTCCACTGATAAGCAGTGTTTCCACTGAAGCAGTGTTTCACTAAAGCAGTGTATCCACTGAAGTAGTGTATCCACTACTTGTAACGGGCTTTGACCTATTTGTTAGGTCACTAGATTTACAACACAAGCTTAATAGAAAGATAGAGAGGCGATTGAACAATAAACCAAACACACACACACGTTAATGCTAAGACCGGTTATGCGTAGGTGTGAGTGAAAGAGAATAAATTGAACAACCAACCTTCAAATGAAGGTTTACAAGAGGTATTTATAGGCAAGGAGCTAGGGCAACACTCCCACTCCTTCCCTTTACCTTATTGGACATGGGCCTAAGCTCATGGGCCTTCTACATAAGCTTAAGGCTAATAACAAACATAAAGGCCATAATTAAGCTACCTATTACACATTAATTACTAACAATTGATTATGGTTTAGGAGTGATTCCAACAATCTCCCCCTCAAGTGTTGGTGATGAAAAACGGTGAAGGCGTTGATGTAATAGTAGCTCTGACGTCTTCTGACATTCTTCTTTCTTGTGAGAAGAATTGCCTTGATTCGAACCATCTCCCAGTGTAGCGAGATAGTTTTCTCTGAACAGTTATGCTTTGACGTCATCTTTAACTTTGTTCTTTGATCATTGTTCTTTGTGATGAAAGTGACAGTATGTTGATGTTGTCTCGCATCAAGTCCGCCTCAGTGCCTGCTTTGCTTGGTGTCTCCACGTCTTTCTCCAACATGCTCACACACTCTTTAACGTTGGATTACGGCACTGATGAAGTTCTTTAAGTCTTTAACTTTGTAGATTCTTTGATTTGACGAAGAATCATTCGACTTTTTGTTGCTTTAAGATAGAACTTCTTTGATGATGTTGTAGGTGTGAACAAGTGGAGAATCTGCACGATCATTCCGCTCCAGAGCTTCCATAAGAAGTAAACATAAAACGGTTAGTAATAAGCGGATTCCGGCACTTACAAGTTTGAACTTCGATAGTGTTGACAGCATAGTGTGAAAACACAACTCTAATTCTTACAAAGGCCGTTCTGATCGAGTCCCACAAGTGAGATAACACGATGTACCGAAGTACACCTACGGTTCAGATGAGTCACTGAGGTACACCGAAGCATCACCTCACGACCGTAGACCGTTTGAGACCACTAAGCGCAATCCACGGGGAGTTGCCGAAGCGACCTGCCGGGTCGTTTGATGTTGACCCCGGCAGAGTTTCCATTCAATCATTGAGGATCACAAATGTGAACCTCTCATAAATGTTCTCGACAGATTGCTAAGATCTGTGAAGGACTCGATAATGTACCACTGAAATTCTTATTGTTGAATATCAAGTGATGAAATGTCAAGTGTACCTAAGAGATCTTTTGATGAATCTCGTGGCTCTAGACTCAATAGTGCATTTTGGTTTTCCTGAGCGAAGACTAGGGAGAGGGTCTCCTTCTTCAATACCAGCGATCTCTAAGAGAAAGCCGATAGTTTACGTAGGGTTCCCTGTGAGAATGAAACAAGCTTCTGTTGAGAGAAACTTGAGTGGTTAAGAAGGTTTAGTGCATGCGTCACTGGGTCCATGACGACTTTTAATCTTCAATACCGGTTTCATCTGGTGACAACCAGTAGCATATGAATTGAACCCGTTATGCGCCTAAGTTGAATAATCTGGAGGGCTATTTCTTTTCACCCTTTTCTTTGCATTTCTTTTTAATTCTTCAACTCCTTCTTTCTCCGATTCTCATTTTCTCCTTTTTATAATCATACCTAAGTACTTCTAAATACTAACTATTTGTGGTGTCCTTGGGTAGATCTCTCCGGCTCTGGCGGATCATAGGACGGTTATTCCTAACCTTAGTCACCTTATAACTCCATGACTAACCTATGTTGCCATAAAACCATTTTGAAGAAAATCTCTCAACGGGTTTGTAAATGAAAACATGTTTGAACCAATGTGAGAGTTTTATCTTTTAGCAGAAATACTCCCCCTCCACATGTGCTTTAGAGTTTAGACGTAAATGCACAGTGAGGAAAGAGCTCGCACTTTTGAATTGATCGACTCAAGATAGACATTCCCCTGCGAGACACGGTTACGTGGCATAGTTAAAGAGTTGCATTGTCAGCTTTTAGGTGACAACTAGCTCTAATAACTATCTTGAAGGTGTGGACAACCCCGAGAGGTTGTCGAACCCGTCAAGGTTCATGTCTACCAAGAGTTTCTCGAATGGTACATTCTACTCGGACAAGTCCTTTGCGAGACACGTTTACATTACTAGCGAACTAGCTTGAAATTATTACCCATCCCGGACAAGTCTTTTCGAGTTACTAACAGTTAAGATCTCGTCAATTCATGGGTTAAGTCTATCGCACAAAGATTCATTTGCATTTACACAACATATTTCTTATCTCGTATTTTCTCCCCCTAAAAAATGGCATATAAAATGTTATTTTTGAAAAATTGAGAATAAATATGACCATTTCGAGTGTTGCGGGAAGAATTACCACTGTGAACAAAGTTTTAAGTCAAGTACTCCCCCTCAACGAGTGATATAAACGGTTGAGGTTTTGAAAATCATAAGGGAAAGTACTTGTTCTTTTGAGCAAAACCTTGAAAAGTGAAAGGTTTGATAGGTTTTACTCAAAAGTAAGAAGCTTTTGCTCCTTTAATAAGGATTGTGGCACTGAAGCGTACCACAGAGTCCTTTATTTACAAGTACGGGTTGTACAGGAAATGTGTGCACAAGCCATTGACATAATAGATCATACATCCAAATTTATAATGAAAGAAGCAGTTCAAGGGGTACCAGGTAGTCCAGATATGTTGCCAGGAATGTGAATCGGGCGTTGAAAGCCGATGATGTTTCTCCTGGGTCGACCACCAACATAGCTTTCCAATCTTCTGAATTGATCCCTTCTATACAACCGTTCATCAATCATGGTGATGATCCTCTTTACGTCCCTTCGATCCTGAGAATTCCATCGCTTAGGAGACCCAATCTTCTGATGTATATCCTTCAACCGATAAGCCAATCCGTCCCTAACCAACTTCAAAGTGTGATCTCCAAATTTGTGAAGATCACAACACGCCATCAAGCAATTTCTTTGAAGTTCACTGCGGTAAACGGCGCCGAATGGTTTGCTGATGAGTGTAAATTGTGAAAGCTGGTTGATGTCGGGAAGATCAAGCTATGGTGGAGTGAAGTTTACACGAGTCGATAAGATTCAACGCAAAGTTTGGAGATCTTCTACACGTTCTTTGATAACTATGCGTCGATGAAGATGAGCAACGACTTGATGAATTCACGTTTTACTTCAGTGGAGAATTGTCTCATACAACCCTGTACTTTGGCAAGGTACATGTCTTCGATGTCGTTGATAGAAAAATTCTCAAAGTCACTTCGAGAGAATGCATAATCCCTTTCGTCTTGTCTTTTGACTACAATCTTCCTGAGATACGTGTAGTCCCATTTGGACGAAAGATCAACGTGTTTGATGGCAACGATGTTTTTAGTCCTGAACACTGCATGTTGAGACTTCGGACCTGGCAGCTTCGTAGTAGATTCTTCGGCGTTCGCCAATGATGAATCCGTACATTGCATCTCGGTCATATGCTTCCACTTTGTTGGAGAACAAGTGATTAGCTCTTTCCTCGATAGCTATGCGGTTTGAGTATTTCGGCCTGGGAATGGAAGTGTCAAGGATGTAGCGTATTTCCTTGAACCATCGCCACCGTGAAGAAGAAATTCCAAGTCTTTGTTGAAGAAATATCCGAATGGGATCCTAGGCTGATCCGGTTGGCGATCGTTGGTAGTAGTTTAGACCGTCGGTGTAATAAGGAGGGTTGTCCCGCTTCGTAAAGTCGATGTTTGCTACAGGTTGAGCCAATCCATGTTATTAGACATAGCTCGAGCAATGTTATCAAGGTGATATTCGACCTCGATGGCACTTTTCGAGCTATCTTTTAACAGTTGAAATGCTTCATTCTTGATTCGCTTCAACTCGGGTTTCGTCATCTTCTTTACTTGGAACTTTTCTTGCAGGATTTTAGCATGCTCCAAAGTAGTACCGCTCTACCGGATCTTGACCTTCTCCGTGGGGAGTTGAATTGACAAGTGTAGAAAACCATTCAAATTCCTATGTGTTATCTTCATCTAGCCAGGATAGGGACGTCGGCCTTGGGCTTCTTCTTCTTTTTTCTTAGGCCTAGATGAGGATTACGGTTTTGTACTTTGTCGGGTGAGGCGGGTTGTTGTTGGGGCTCATGGTATTCTTCATCGTCACCACCCGTATACTAAAAGTGATCACCGGTTTTTCGAGTCCGGGTGGTGTCTCGAATCCTGAGGTTTATCACCGTAAAGCGGGGAGGAGATCTTTGTTGAGCTGGAGTCCTTTGTGGTGGAGGCGCATTGAGTCGAATGAAGATGATTCACCAAACTTCTTTGTGCGTTTAGGCTCCTTATCCTTATCTTGATCTTTGTCTTCATCATCTCTTGAACGCTTAGGCCTTATAGCCTCTTCTCTGAATGATGAATTGAGTTGGTATTCCAACAATGCTTCAAACAGTTTAGTTTCATGGGAGGCAAACGCGTTGCGAGCGTGTTGACATTTGCGCTACCACCCGGTTTACTAATTCATCATCTGAGAAGATTGTAGTTTCAACTGGATTGATGTTCAAATTCATCGGAGTTGATTTCATGGCTTGCTTGGCTAAGTGTAAGAGATTCGGATAAAGTTGTCTAGTATACATCTCCTTTGTCAGCTTGAATGACATCCATTAAGAACTTGTGAGTGTATCCTTTTATCATCTCGTCCATGCTTCCTTGAAGATCATCCTTCATAAGCTTCTGTACATACTCCCTTTCAACTTGCATCTTGTCATTCTCATCATGAAGATACGTTATCTGATCAACGAGGAAAGTCAACTTTTCGTGGAGAATATCTTTCTTTTCGACTCGTTTGACAGCTTTAATGATTCGATTCTTAGATTGAGAGATCCAAGATGAAGTTGGCTTTTCTTGATCGGATGATGATTTGGTTGATTTCTTTGATGGTGGTGGTGAAGAATGAGAAGACGAATCTGATGATGATGATGAGATGAGGAGACTCGATCCTTTGGAGGTTCAGAGGTTTTCTCCTCTGAGCAGCAGACTGTCTAGCGAAACTTATCATAATCAGTGTCATCTCCGGACTTATCTTTCTTCGCTTTTTTCGTCTCGTCTTTTCTTTGTCACCCTCATCTTTCTCGGACTTTTCTTTAACGGGTTCCTCAAATTCATGCTCAATAGTTTCTTCCACGGGCTTTTGTTGTTGCTCCAAGGTGGTGGCACCAGATCCCTTATCGGGTTGATTAACGCATCGGGACTGGTGAAGGTTGAGCTGCACCACTTGACCCTCCGGGGCCACCCATTTGTTCTTTTGCAAATTCTTTTGCCGCGTGTTGGAGTCTAAGGAATTTGAATTTCTTCTGTATGAAGTATCGGTTGCTCTTCTTCATCATCCGAGCTTTCTTCATAAGGCACAAGTACAGAGTCTTCCCTTTTCCTTTGTCACCGGTGGTGGACTTGGAGGTTTAGGCTGGCTGAAGGAGGTGTTTCGGTTCAGATTCAGAGTAGAAAGTCTCTTCATCGATTGAGAGCCTCGAGTCCTCGTCCATTAGCTTTCTCTGCGGTTCAGGCTTAGATACGGGAATAGGAACAGCTTCCTTGGCGGAAACTGTCCCCGTTCGTGGAGGATTCCTCCGGGAAACATCCTCGACTCTGCTTGCTGCACTTCCAAAGATCTTGCCTCTTACGGTTCTCCTTATAGGTGTTCCGAAGACTTTCATCAAGATGACCAACTTTGCCTTCTCTTACTGCTACTTGATACCTTTTGTATGTCTCGAGCTTTTTGATATCTTTAGAGAAGGTGATCGTAATACAAAGACCTTTCTTTGTTGACGATTCCTTGATTCGTCGACCGATAGGGTAGGTTCAGTCAACATATCGTGATTATCTGGGTCATTGAGCCTCTATGGAATGTCGGGATGGAGACCAAGTGCTCTCTGGATCAACAATTTTGTGTATCTGACATAGGGAATCTTTGAGCCAAGTTTCTTGTGAGATGACATCATGTCTTCCCATAACAGTGCTTCAATTTCAATGTCCTTCTTGTTGATTAATGACCAGAAAATTTGCAATTCCATGAGCTTGGGATGCTCATATCCACTGTCACGACCAGAGACTGATTTGGTGATGATGATGTAGAGAGTTCTCCACGGTTGAGGAATGTTCTTAAGGTCCACATGAGAGTGCTTAGTAGCCATTCCTGAAGCTTCATCATAGCCAATATCAATCAGGAATTGAAGAACTATCTCCTCAGTAGGTGTGGCAAAGAATTCGGTTGGCTCGATTTCATGAATGAGAAGAATGTACCGTAAGTCCGCCTGAGTGATGGAGACTTGTTTGTGATTGAGTCACATCACGCATTTTGACCTTTGATCCTTTGCATTGAATTCCAGAATTGTTGTATGTAGATCTCCGATACTGTAGCAGAGTGTGAAAGCATGTTCTGGTACGGATGATTCCTTAGAATATCCACAGCAATCAAGCAAGAAGATTCGAGCATGTGAGGGTTTCAAAGTCAACTCTGAGATTGTTCTTTACAATCTTTCTAGGATAGCCATTAGGGAAGATATCAGCAATTGTGAGAACCTCGGTGCATCCACATTCATTTGAGCGACCATGTCGCGATCCGAAATAACATTAGCCAAAAGAACCAACATATCGAAAGACATAATGTTAGTGAACAGAAGGTTTCTATTGTCTAATTATTGAATGTACAAGATTGTTCTGATTGTTACGAGTCCTAAGTCACTTGTTTGTCCAATAGTCCAATGACGCCGTGAAATGTTTCGTGAGTTAGTTAACTTTAAGTTTTAAAGTTTATGTTATCACTTATAGTTCACAACATATCAAACGTTTAAGTTTATTAGTGACATTATTGGTTTCGTGATGATATGATTTGTTTATTAACAAGTTTGTACATGTAAAACTCATAATGAAGGTCAATCAAGGCTTAGCGTAGATTTGGCAAAGTTACGTGTAAACAGAGTGATATACGCGTGAGATCAAAGCTTATGCGTAGGATTCTAACTTACGCGTAAGAAATGTTACGCGTAGGAAAAGGGGACCTTATGCGTAGAGCTTACGCGTAGGCATATAAGAACCTTACGCGTAAGGCTTACTCGTAAGAGTAGACCTTATGCGTAGAGGTCATTTTACGCATATCCTTCACAGGATACGCGTAGTCCCATTGTAGAACCTTACGTGTAATAGTTACGCGTAGGATTTCTCTTATGCATAACTTTCTACGCGTAAGGTAATCCTTATGCGTAGAGTAACAAAGACCTTGATTCTGAGTATTATGCGTAGCAAGCCTGAAATAAAATCATCATATCATCAATCTTAACATGTATAGTCATATTAAAACAGATTATGGCATGAAACACATTACACAGTTTACACGTAGAAACACATACGCAGAGGTCAAAACCCTAAAGTTTATGACTTACGCATAAGATTTCTAACCATAGGATTTGCACCAAATGTTTTCTGGTAGGTCTTAGGTGTTGAAATAGTCTGATAACCAAGTATTAACATCTAATTCGTGGTGAATCAAAAATACCCAAGCTCAAGAACATTAAACCCTAACTTCCAATTTTTAACCAATTAGAGTTTCTGGGTTGTTATAAGGCCTGGAAATCTTTAATTCAACATGATATAAACCTTTCACAACAATCTTTTTGACCAAGAACCTTCACATTTGAAAATGCCCAATTCGACTCAAGAACCCTAATTTTGAAAAACCGTCATTTTGTGTTTCTGGGTGGATTCAGAGGATAACAATAGTATTCTTGATGTTAAAGAACCGTTTTGACCCATTTATCTTAACCTCAAACACATAAGTATGATCATGTGTTCTTATGCGTATGCGTATAACACAAAATCAACCATATTCGTAATTTTAACCGTTGGATTCGTTTGAAAAACAAAACCAATGTTTAAAAACGTGTTACAAACGCAAAAACACTTACAGATTTATGATCAAAACTTTGGATTTCTTGAATGATTTCTATGCGTAGGATTAGTTGGTTAGGAGTAATAAATGTGAAGTAAAATGTTAGGTGGGGTGATTTTATTAAAATGACTTTAACCTTTTGGCAGTTTTGGTCCCTCCACCTTTTCCATTTTCATACAAAGCCATTTAACTTCCATTTTGATTACCAAACAAAGATTTTAAGAAAGAAACTTGACGACACTCCCCTTTGACTTAAGAAAATAATGAAAGGTTATAAATCTTAGTCCGAGGAGTGTCAGTTGAACCAGAAAAGTTTACCACCATTGATACAAGAAACAACCAGAGTAGATTAACATGCAAGTACAGAATGTTTTTGAAGCAGTTAAGTGTTAATTTTCTCCCCTCAACACTTGATCGGAAAAATACTGAATTTTGAAAGATTAGAGTGTTGACGGAAGAAATGTACTTGTCATGTTGAAAGAAAATATATTAGAAGAATATTTTTGTTGTTTTATCGTGTTTTATATTTTGTATTTTGTTTTTGAAAATTTATTTACAAAAGAGATTTGGTGTTTGACAGGTTTTAAGACTTTCGGAGGTCATCCAATTCCTCTTGTGACAAACACCTCATACCAATCCGGTGGACCAACTCATTAAACCTAGCGGGAGGCAAGGCTTTGGTGAGAAGATCGCCAATTGGTATTACATCCACAAAGTATAATTCAACGTACTCGTTCCACGTGATCCTTGATGAAATGATATCGAAGATCGATGTGCTTTGATTTCGAGTGTTGAACCGAGTTGCACGAGATCGCAATAGCACTCCGATTGTCGCAGTACATCGGGATTCTCAAATCACGTAACCATAGTCTTTGAGTTGTGTTCTCATCCAAATGACTTGAGCACAACACGCCAACATGGCTACATATTACCTCGGTTGAGGACAGCGATGTACAATCCTGCTTCTTCGATTGCCATGACACCCGTTTATCACCAAGAAATTGTAAAGCTCCTGAAGTACTTTTCCGTGAGTCTAAGCATCCTGCGTGGTCGTCGTCAAAAGCGATTAGTTCAAAACCAGAATCCTTCTGGATACGGATCCCCAAGTTAATGGTTCCCTTTATGTATCGGAGGATTCTTTTAGCCTCGAGAGTGGGTTTCGGTTGGTCGCGACCGATAACGAGAGCAAAGATATACGGCAAAGACAATATCGAGGTCCGCTAGTGTTAGATACATGAGAGACCCAATAATACTACGGTATTTTGTAGGGCCCATCAATTTCCCATGTAAATCAGCGTCTAGCTTCTTGGTATGAGCCATTGGTGTGGCATAGGTGTCACCGGTTTGGATTCCAAATTTGTGTAGTAATTCAAGGGCATATTTGGACTGACTCACGAAAATACCACGGGGTGATTGATGAACTTGCAGTCCTAGAAAGAACGTAAGTTCACCCATCATGGACATTTCAAAATTTTTCTTCATTAGTTTTGCAAAATCGATTGATTACTTTTTATGAGTTGACCCAAAAATGATGTCATCCACATAAATTTGAACAATTAAAATATGTTCCCCGTGATATTGTATGAAAAGAGTAGGGTCAACCGAACCTTTGGTGAAATTATTGGCAATTAGGAAAGATGATAGCTTATCGTACCATGCCCGAGGAGCTTGTTTGAGACCAAACAGAGCTTTGTTCAGGTTTGTAGACATGATTCGGAACGGGATCAACGAATCCTTCGGTTGGTGACATAAACCGTTTCTTTAAGTTGCCCATTCAAAAGCGTTTTGACGTCCATCCGAAAGACCGTTATATTCATATGAGCATGAACGCGAGAAATATCGAACAACCTCAAGACGAACAGCGGAGCAAAAGATTTTTCAAAGTCAATGCCCTCTTCACGGACGATAACCCTTAGCCACCGGGCGTGATTTATTTCGGATAACATTCCCTTCAAAGCATCAATTTGTTTTTCCAAATCCATTTGAGACCAATGACGTAGACCCCTGTTGGTCTTTCAACCAGTGCCCATACTTCAAGACGTTTAAATTGGTTGAGTTCTTCTTGCATGGATTCGATCCAGTTGTCTTTTGTCATTGCGTCTTTGATGTTGGTATACATTGTGCAGATTTTGAGGATTCAAATGGCTTGTTGAAGATTCTGCGACATCTGGTGCAGCAGTCTCATTAGCAAACGGTTAAAGAACGCATTTGGATCAAAATCTGCAGGTGGGGGTACTTCATTCAACATCATCACCGGTTCATCATTGTTAGAAGCGTTTATTCAACTGTTGTGTTGGAGTCAACGGTGGTGCTTCTTCAACCGTAGTTGTTGTAGCAGTGTATCGGTATAAGAGTATTATCGGGTTGAGCAAATGAAACAACGGATACACCGAAGCACGTTCATCAATATTGTCACTGAACAGCTGTCACACCCTCGCCGGAGGCGGAAACGCGAGGTGTAACTGAAAGGAACATAAACACAAGATAATAGAACATACCAACGTTTAAGATTCAAAAGAAAGTAAACACCATTACAATACAAGTTTAGCCGACATCGGCAAATATAATACAAAGTTTAGATCCCAAAAGACTTTGATTTAATACATAATGATTAGTAGTGATATGTGAAAACTTCATTATGCAAAGACCTTGAAGGAAAGCTTACTAACGATCACCTGAAATGCACGAGAGAAAACGGGTCAACTATGAAAATAGTTGGTGAGTATACACGTTTTATATAATATGAGAACTCTTAGAAGAGGAAGTCAAAGTTTTCGGTCATCGAAAATAGTCCACAAAACAAAGGCATTGTAAATCCACTCAGTTCCAAGTTCCGCCCATACAAAACTTGCAACCTGTGTGTTCACAACCCATTGCACAAAATATATTGTGTCTAGTTAGTCAAGTATACGTTATCATAATAGTTCACAGTAAAGCACCACGTAGATAATAATTGGGATGCTCCAGAACATGAGAGACTTTGCACTGCTCCAACAAGGAGACTCCTTTGTCACTCGACCACCTAGGCGAGAATTATTGAGAACGCTCCACCAATAAGGTGAGACTTTGCACGCTCCACCCATAAGGCGAGACTTAGAACGCTCCACCGATACGGCGAGACTTTGGGTCAAGAACGCTCCACCAAAACGGCGAGACTTTTAGGTCATAGCACGTACGGTTCAATATATTCAAACAAGTCATAAGTTCATAATTAAGTCCAAAAATAAGCTAAACGAATGTGTCAAATATTAAGTTAATATAATAAGTTCAAGATTAAGTCAAAACTCATAAGATTTAAATAGGTTATATCGATAAGTTTCAAAATGGGTCAAAAAGGCCGCAAATTTTTACTTTTTACATAATTTATCAAAATAGGCCAAAGAGGCCGCGAATTAGACTTTTTATATTATTTACATTAAAATAAGTTAAAGAGGCCGCGGAGTAAATTTTTATATCAAAACAAGTCAAAAAGATAATTTTAGAAAATAAGCCGAATTCAATAAGTTACCAAAGTAAACATGACCAAGATGAACCAACAGGGGCTTCGACTACTAATCATAACCAAACGTAACCCATATTAGCAAATCTTCATTTATGTCTATTTTCGACTTAATGCCATTTACTTCTCTATGTGATGGAATGGTAAATTGTGGAATAGAAATAAAGCTACAATCTCACAGTGGGTTCAACTAAATGAAAAGAAAGAACAAACCAAATATATTTTCAATTAATTCATCAAGTTACCATACTTCCTAATTTGGCAAATAAACAAGTATTAAGCTAAAGAAAAAGAATCAAAATTACACCTTCCTAGAAGAGCCAATATTAGTGTTTTTATTAGTATATTGTTATCTTAATATAGTACCACACAAGAACAACAAGAACAAATATTTACCACATTTACATATAGATCAACTGTGTAAATTAAAACACGATGTTAGCGTAACAAATATTTAACCCATTTATATGAACAGTTAGATTAAATATAGTTTGATAATTTATATCAACCAAAACACAAAAATCTAAAAATCAAGATTTCTTACAGTGGGTATGTTGGTGTCAAGTACAAGGAGGAAATCAAGAACCAAAGTAATAACCCAAGTACACCAAAGTGATTACTAATTTACCCAAAACCCAATAAGCTCTAATCAATACCCTTGAAGGATTTTATCATGATGACTTTGAATGTGAAATGTGTTTTTGGTCTTGTGGTCTACGAGCAAGTATAAGGAAGCAAGATATTTTAGAAAAAAGGTGACTCATTTAAGGAGGTCGGCAAGGGTAGGGTAAAAAAAAACATGGTGTATCTTGTTAAGTAAATGCATTTTTGTTTAAGTATAATGAGTATTTGATGTGTAAAATTAATTATTTAGTGTAGCATTAACTAGAAATTGATTTTTACGGAACAAAATAAAATATATCGAAGTCATAAAAATTATAAAAATACATTTCTCGCAAGTATTGAGTGAAATAATAATTATCGTGTAGTAGTTACGAAAACCGTCGTAATTATATAAATATAACAATTTATATACAAAATAAATTGAAAACATCGGGTAAACTAATAATATAATTTTTATAGTCTTAAAATGAGTATAAAAATATATGAGGATAATTTTTGGAAGTGTCGGATCAATTATTCAAAATAAATGATCGTACGATAGCGTTTATTTAATAAGAAAAATATACGTCAATGAAATATAAATTAAATTCTTTTTTTTCTCCGGGAATGAATAGTGTTTCGTAAATAGTAAAATTTTGAAATATGTTCTCAGAATATCAAATCGACTTCGAAAACGATGAATAGTAAAATGATGAATAGTAACCGATGAATAGTAAATTCCCGAGATGAATAGTAAATTTGAGAAATGACCGAAATTTGAGAATTGTGACAACAAATGGAGCAAATAACCTTTCCATTTGTTGACGAGTAAATGGGGGCTTTGTTGGTGATGATGGGGTTTGGGGAAGTTTAGCGGTTGTGACCGGGTTCCAAGTCTGTTATACTCGAAGCCATTTCCGTAAGTTCATCAAAATGAGCATGAATCGTTTCCATAACCTCCTTTGTTCGACGATTCCAGATTCGGAAACCTTTAGAATTATCACAATATCCTATAAAGACTCCAATGTCAGCTTTGGCTTTGAGCTTTCCAAAGTCATCACGATCATTATTCGGATAGCAAAGAGATCCAAATACATGAAAGTGTTTGAGATTCGGTTTTTTGTTGTGGACAAGCTCAAAAGGTGTTTTGTTGTGGCGTTTTGCAATCATAGAACGGTTTTAAGTATAGCATGCAATTAGATACGCTTCGCCCATAAGTAATCTGAAGTTTAGCATTGATTAACATTGTTCTTGCGGCTTCCACTAACGTTCGGTTTAGATCTTTCAACAACTCCGTTTTGTTCGTGTATGCGTGCAATAGATGTCCGATGTCAATTCCCACTTTCTCATAAAATTCACGAAGAGTTTGGTTAACAAATTCTGCCCCTCTGTTCGATTTGTCGAGCGGTGTTTCAGAAGTGAACTTGTATTTTCGTGAGAAAGGTGACGATCATCTGTGGAGCTTGGTCTTTGCTTGAAGAAAGTAGACCCAAGTCCAGCGTGAATAGTCATCAACAATTACTAAGATGTAGCGTTTGCCATTGATCGCTTGCACGCCAAGATCGGGCCACACAAATCCATGTGAAGAAGATGAAGCACATGTTGAGAGTTGTGTTCCACCTTTGAAGGAAAATGAGCACGAGTGCTTTTGCCTTGTTCACAAGCCGAGCAAAGGTGATCTTTAGAATACCGAAATCGTGGGAGTCCTTCAACTAGTTTGTGTCGAGCAAGGTTGGTGATGGTTTGAAAGTTTAGATGTGAGAGACGGCGGTGCCATAGCCAGGATTTTGTTGATGTTGCCTTTGAAAGTAAGGAGATGGGAGAAGAAGCAACCATGTCTTGCATAGAGATAGTGTAAAGACTGGAATTACGCTGAGCGGACATAAGATCGTTTCCTTGTAGATCACGAATGAAACAAGTTTTCTCCTGAAAAGTAACTTCCAAATCTCCATCACGAACTCACTCATCGAAAACAGATTGTGACCGAGGCCTTCCACATAATAAACCATGCTAATTTCGATGTTCCCATTGATATAGTCTCCGTAGCCCATGATAGCTGCGAAGTGATCATTCCGAATCGACAGTGCCAATGAACTTTGCAATAAAGTTTGATAACAGTTTAAGGTTGCTCGTCATGTGCCGGGAACATCCGCTATCAACAATCTAGAGAATGATCGTATCACATGCATTACAATACGATCGGATGGAATAGAAGTAGATGTGGAACCCGAAATGTTAGAGGGTTCGGAGCGTTATAGTAGACATACACACATCAATAGCTTTAGGTATCCATTTAAATCCTAGTGTGTTATATATCCATTTTTGCCATCTCCAACTAGTATTTGCTTTAGTCTTAGTGAATGCACTAGGTGGTACTACATTCTAGGATGTGAGGAGCTACAGGGACAGAATGCGTTTTTAGAATCTAAAGAGGCGGTCTACCAAGCAATGACTTAGAAAGATTAGTGGGCCTAGAGGTATTCCGAGTCTTAGGATTCCTTAAACGAGAGATGATAGCTTTAGCAACACATTTATCATGACAATAATTCATACTTTTACGACAAATAACACAAGGTGCATCGGTGATCAATATCAAAAGTGCTTAAAGGTTTAGCATTCGTTACATCACTATTTCTATTACATGTGCCGGACGCAATATCTATAGTGGAAGCAACGTGAGTCTTATTCATAGTCCTAGGGTGTTCTTCTACTTTATCATTCTTTATTGATCTTTTCTTAGGTCACAACTTCCTATTCTTCGATGTAGTGCTCTTAGGTGTGAAGTCGGACGTTTGGAAAAGACGCAACTATTTCTGTTTCAGTAGAATGAAGCACGTTAGCAACTTGTGATTTGGCAATAGTGATTCTAGGTTCACGATTACTAAGTGTTACTGGTGCTATTCTCTTAATCACAGTAGGTGGAAGTTGTTCATACTTTCCTAACATTTCTCTTAACTTGAGGATAGTGTGAATCGATCTTGATTTTCGTAGACCTAATATTTCCAAAGAAAATGCATAACTTCTTTAGTGTGTGCAAGATAATGATCAAGTTCATTTGATGCTTCATCACGAGTCTTTTTGAGTAAATCAAATATGACACCATATTCCTTTTAACTTTTACAAGTTCTTGTTCATATTTTGAGATTTGACACTTAAAAGACGTGTTTTGATCATCCAGTTGCTCAATTTTTGGATCGAAGATTTGTCACGCAATCGGCGATTTTGTGTTGAAAAAACAAGTTGTTGATCATGAATATCTTTTTGACACCAATTAAGACGACGTATTGCATTTGAAAGTTCGTTTGACAATCGTGTATTTTCAACTTTTAAGGACTCGACCAAGCACATTATCGTTCTCAACATTTACCACGTAATCAACAAGATCAGAGATATAATCAAATGCATATGACAAAGAATTCAATAGCACAACATTATGGACATCATCACCGATGACATCTTCCAAGAGTCGATCAACATCTTTTCTCAACATTTTCTTTTACGTTTAGTATTAGAAATAGATGTTTCGTTTTCTCAAAACGACCTTCATCAATCCAAGTTCCTTATGAAAGTCCATTTCCCAAGACAATGCACAACTTTTCAAATTTTTAACATTTGGTAAAAGATTTTTTCGAAAAATGTCTCTTTGTTCTCGCGCTAGAGGCGATTGAAAGTGTTGAACTTTGATTTCTGAATGATATTCTATCTCATGTTGTAAAGTTTTGAGGTCACCTATGAAAAGGTCAAAATATCTAAGAATTTTGCGATTTTCGTGTTGAGTTTACTTCATCGATGGAAGGTAAAGGACCATAAGTTTGTGCATAACTGGTTTGGGATTAACATTAGAAGACTCGTGACGTTTTATGATAATCCTTGGTGTGTTAGAAGAATCTGCTGGTGTGACGAAAGTGACCGCTTTTGAATAGTTAAAAGGTTTGTTGTAAACAACTTTTTCTAATTTTGATCGACTCTCGTCTTCTCCATCTAATTCCTCTTGACGATTATATTCAACAACACTCATAAATGTAATTATCAATTTTATATTCTCAGACCGAAACTTCAGATTTGGTTTGAATGCTTTTGGTGAAAGCTTAGGTTTGTAATCAGCAAGATTTGGTCCATATCCATTTGGATTGGGTTTTAAAGTAAACTTTTCAATAGTTGTTACCGACTCACCATGTTTGTAAACAACACTTTTAAACTCTTTAAGTTTGTTTTGCAAGCCGATGATTTCTTCAAGATGATCATCTATTCGCTTCGTTGAATGCTTTTTGTATGCAGAGAACTGTTTTTGACAAGTTAACAACTTAGCTTTAGCTTTTTGATTTTCCAAGGTGAGAGCGTTAATTTGCTTTTTATGTTCATGTTTCAGTTGTTCTATTTCAGATTACAAAGCATTCTTCGGCTAGATCACGATCTGTCTCTCTAAATATTTTTCGCTTTGATGAGATTTGGCAAAGGTCGCTTCAAAACCGTTTTCACGTTTTTCTTGAGTTTTGAAAAGTTGAGTTGCTTTTGTAAACATTCAAAATCCTTGGTTAACAGTGCATTTTGCTTTTCAAGTCGATTAATGGCATGACATTTTTCCACTATGGTCTGTTGGTCTTGTATTAAACGAGCAAAATCCGGATGAGGCAAAAGTTCGGCGTGTTCAACGTGAGTCACAACATGATCATTACTTAGATCCTCAAGTATAACCACGGAGTCAATTTGATTATCAAAGGAAACCATAAGGTCATCTTGATCGCCAAATATAACTACGGGGTCTAGTTGAAAATCGTCGGAATGAGATGTGGACGACTTATTTTGAACATTCTGAGCCTTGCCGGATTCAGATGTTGGCGGAGATATGAGATCACAGATAAATATGGTTTGTTCGGGTACCTGAGACAAGCCATCGCTGTCATACACCGGGCCTGTAACTCATGTGTAACTCATGCATATTAGCCATCAACATAAGATGCATTGGCCTCGCAAGTCCTCCATATCATCATCCGAAGTCGCATTTGCCATAAAAGCTCGTTCTTTGTCCGTGAGAGATCCACCGTTTCATCCTTAAGAGCCAAAAGAAGAGCCTCTTTGAAATAAGCACTGCCTCGAGTCCTAGGCTTTGGGCATGCATTAGCCAGGTGTCCCTTCTCATTGCTTGTAGCATCAAGACCATTCAACCCATTTTGAGCATTTCCTTGTTCCACCACTTGAGCTCGATTGTTATTCCTACCCACAACATTAAACCCTTGACCACCGCCCATCTGACGACCATAACCACGATTATGAACTTCAACTCGCCCATTATTCACACAGCTTGATTCCTTGTGTTAGATGAGGAACGAATACGGTTGTTGGATTTGTTGGTATAACGGCTAAATGCATTAGCAATCATGGCAAATCCTTGTTGCGCATTATTCGAACGGATCGATTCCTCATTAGCTTCATCGACAATTGGTTGAGCATTGTTGTTGTTGTATGGAACCAATTGATTTTGTTGAGATTGAGGTTGTGACGGATCATATGGTGTGGTTGTAGCAATTGGTTGAGTTGCTTTGGTTGAGGAGAATAACCGCTTGAGCATATAAGGCAAGTTGTTGATTTTCCTGATGTGAAGGTGGAAGCAATTTGAGCACGGAGAATCCTTTCCCTATCAACTTCCTTTTCATGAGGCTTCAAGTAATCGCACAACAATCCATATGTAGAATGATGCATATTCTTCGCTTGACGGAGAAAAATGATATACTTCTCCCATTCAGAACCAAGACTACTCAAGAACTTAGTATTCACTGCAATTCTTGGCATGATGATGTTGTGTTTATCCAAATCATTGATGATGTCCGAAAAACGATGATGATAAGACTCTAGTGTCTCTCCGTGTTCAATCATGAAGTGTTCATAAGCCAAGTAAATTTTGGATTCCATGTCCTCCTCGATTGAGTACGATCCTTCCATAAGAAGATGAATATGATCCCACATTTCCTTTGCAGTCTTTTGAGCATCAACACTTCCAAGAATTGGGTTAGGTAATCCTAAGAGGATATATTGCATTGCAAGTTCATCAGCATCATAGTGTAGAAGTTCCACTTTGCATTCAAGTCGCAACAAAGAGCAATGTTGGATTGTTCATCTCTTGGTGGATTAGCATTTGGATCGGCGAATGTACGATAACAAGAGGCATCTCAAATGGACCTTCCAAGATAACCTTCTTTAAGAACTTTCCATGTGGCTTCTTTATCACAAAATCTAAAGAACCTTATTACCCATTGATCGTAGTTTCCTCGGAGTGAGCATTGAGGTCTATCAAGTGATCCACCTCATGAATTGATTGTTGGCTACTTAAAGCTTCACACATCTTTGCAAACCAAGTGGGTTCCTTCATAGTGTTCCTTGATGGATGTTGATTGAATTCGTTTGTGTAGGGTTGAACTTGAAGACTTGGTGGTGGTTGAACCATTTGTGGTTGTGGAATTGCAAAGCAAGTTCGTGGAGTATGTTGTTGATTAAATTGTTGTTGATAAATTGCTTGTTATTGATTCCATTGTTGATGTTGTGGAGTTAGTTGTTGTTGACGCTGAGAATAAGTGTAAGGGAAATAATTAGAGTATGGTGGTTGTGACATGTTGAAAACTTGTGTTGGTAAAATGGATCTTTGTAGTCGAATGAACCTTTGTTGATGAAGTGTCCTTAGGCGTAGAAATCACAAGAAACCAAGTAGAACTTATGCGTAAAAACACCAAAGTTACGCGTAACAATCAAGAGTTACACGTAGATTTAGCTTACGCGTAAGTAGGGAAAAGACACTAAAGTTATGCGTAGACACAAATTTAGGCGTAGAAAGTTAGCGAGGATTACCTTATGCGTAAGACTAGGCTTAGGCGTAAGATGAATCTTATGCGTAGGATTTCTACGCGGAAGCTTTATGCTTATGCGTAAGTTTAGGGTTTTATCCCAAATGATCTTTTACACTATCACAAAGCAAAAGATATCCAAAGTCGACGATTTTCGTGCTTATCCAAGCAAGAAAACACTGAGTAAACCACTAAAATGAAGATCAAACTACGGATAAAGTTACGCCGTAGAACTAGGGTTTTGATACGCCAGTAGTTCTACTCGTAAGATGATTTTGCCCAAAGTTGTTTCTAAACCAGATTTTTGTTATGGAATAGCCTCAATATCACCAAAATAACACAAAAGTGTGAAACTTGATGAACCAAAACGCCTAAAACAAGCTACGCGTAGGATGAAACCCTCGCATAACAGAACTAGTTTAAAAACAATGATCCACGCATAAAGGTTGAAACTTTTTGCCAAAAACAGTTATTTTAACACCTTAAAACGTTGAAAGGACAAGAATCTTGGATTTAAAAGTGTAAAAAATACGTTTTTAAGCCAACCAAAGTATTAACCACGTTTACGCGTAAGACCAAGAACAAAAACTTCAAAAACAAAACGTTTCACCCAACTAGTAGGCGATTGATACCACTGTTAGGTCACTAGATTTACAACACAAGCTTAATAGAAAGATAGAGAGGCGATTGAACAATAAACCAAACACACACACACGTTAATGCTAAGACCGGTTATGCGTAGGTGTGAGTGAAAGAGAATAAATTGAACAACCAACCTTCAAATGAAGGTTTACAAGAGGTATTTATAGGCAAGGAGCTAGGGCAACACTCCCACTCCTTCCCTTTACCTTATTGGACATGGGTCTAAGCTCATGGGTCTTCTACATAAGCTTAAGGCTAATAACAAACATAAAGACCATAATTAAGCTACCTGATGAGTGTGTAAATACTCATCATTTTTGTACAATATAAACTGCAAAATCATCTGAAAACACTCAGAAACACATCAAAATGATCAAAATATCACAAATCGGTGTTTTATGTGTTTTAAATGCAAAATATCAAAATCGATGAAAAACATATCAAATTTGCAAAATTGCGCTTTTAGTCCCCAAGTTTCTAAAGTTGTCAAACATTCCTCGAGCACATAATTTCAAGTATAAAGTCACCAAATGTCCTTTTAAAATCAAAAGTTGTCAAATTTAGTCCTTTTGTGAAAAATGTCAAAAGTTTGAGAAAATTACAAGTTTAGTCCTTCAACTTTGAAATTTGGCAGAATTGGCCCTTGAAAAATTGGAAAATGGCAACATTGGTCCTTGTACTATTGATACTTGTCAAATTCAGCCCTTGGATCAACTTTGAGATGTTGCGCTTAGGTCCCTACATTTTCAGAACTTACAACATTAGTCCTTGAAGTTTTAAACCCTTTCACTTGATTTTGGACCCCTGCCCAACCTTTGGCCCCCTGTCAAAATATATTGTGAACCCCCCTTGGATTATTATATCTGGTAAAAATCCTCATACCCGCCAAAGTCTTCAACCTCTCAATCGCTTTGCTTTTAAAACCAGAAACCCCATCCCCCTCCTCAAATCCACTCTCCCATGTCCCCTCCACCTTAACAAGCTTCCAATATGCATTTATTGCTTCCCTAACCTCTCACTCAACCCCACATGGATAAAAGAAAAAAATGGCGCCAAAATCTGATTTGAATGGTGAAGATTAATTCAAGGCCATCCAATGGCTTAGAATGGTGGGATACATTCGTGAAGAGAAGATGAGTTTGGATATAAAAGAAAGGCAAAAGGAAGCAAGAAACGGAGTCTAGTAGTTTTATTATTTTAACTTAATGTCGTTTTTAGGTTAAAAGCTTTAGATAAGTGAAAATCTTGTTGTATTCTGTTTCTTTGTATCAAATTAAGTGTTTTGTACTCATTTTAAACTAATTCCGTTGATAAATTCAAGTTATGATCAGAATTCATGTTTAAAGCCACTGTTGAAATTTCCCATTTCCAAATCATACTCAAAAGCTTCATAACACTTGTTTCGGCCCATTGAGCTTAAATAAGCTTAGCATAGCTTTTTACAAGCTCAAATTCAAGTTTACACTCACTTTGATTCCTGGTCAACAAAAGTCAAACAGGTACAAAAAGGGTGCAGATTTAGTCAATGGGTGAAGCGGAGACATGGAAGGGGTTGATATTGAGCTAGGATAGGGGTTTGTTAGGATAGTGGTCCATTGTTTTCAAGAATGGCTAACCATTGTGGTTTGGACAAGTTGTAAGTGATTTTCAATTTCTTATGCATAATCTGCATTTGTAGTGTAAATGTGTTAAACTCACCTGTTCAAACAAAGTAGTGATTCAGCTTATAGTAAGTCAATTTGATCATAATTACAAGTTGGATAAGAGTTTGGATCAGTTTGAGCTCATAACAGTTACATACAAGGGTGTTTGGATTTACTAATCCATCTGTCTTAATGGTATATTCAAGTGGTTAAGTTCACGTAGGATCATGTTTAATAAGTGTGTTTGAGTTCATTTGAGTCAAAAGTTTGGGTCTGCAAAGCTTCTAGTAAACATTTCACGTAATCATTCTTAATCGCCCATGTGGTGATTTTTGGATTTGCAAATCCATAATTTGTGTTTAAAAGTCTTCAACTTTACTTGCATTGTGTTCATTACCCCTTATAACATCAATCTCAGTCTTAAAATTGGATCCAAAGTTGGATAAAGTCAACTTCTCAACATTTCTTCAAAAGTCAAAAAAGGCAAAAACTTGTTTTGGGCTCGCGAGGATTTTTCATGATCTCATCTTTGGGTCTTAACAAGTGAGACTTAGCATTCTTAAAAGTTCAACTGGTACCCTTACTTATCTACATTTTTGTGGATTTTTGTCATTTTTCTAAAAGCTTCAAACAAGCTCCTCTTTTTGGGTCTAACTCCCCACTCACCTCAAAGATTCACTGAGATTTTTCTCAGATTCTTGCTAGTGCGTAACTCATAAGAGCTTATCATGGTCTGATTTTTGGCTTAAATACTCTCAACCAGGTCTGTTCCAAGTTCCAATTGGTATTTTTCCCATTGAGCTTATTGTGAAGCTTGTGCATAAGCTTAAAGTGGGTAGCTCAGAATCTGTTTTGGCTTATAAGTTCTAAACATCAAATCTGTACTAGCTTGTGATTCTGTGGTTTAGACTTGTTGATTTTAGTTGAATTTAGTCACTTCTAGCATATTTGAGTTCCTGTTTCAGTTTGGTAGCTTTTGGACTTTATTTGCTTATCAAAGTGCTTATTTCAATAAGCACTTGGTCATCGCCCATAATTCCACACACATAAGCACCTGTTTTCTATTTTTCCTTTATTCCTTATATAATTTTAGACTTTTCCTGAAATTTTCAGATTTTTCTAAGTTGTTTTGCTATTTTTCCTAATTTAAAGTAGTTTTTAAGCATTTTTAATTAGCTTTTTATATAAAAAATTCAGAAAAGGTTCAAAAAATAATTTTCAATTTTCTTAGGTTTAGATAAATACAAAAAGTGAAAAAAGTAATTTTACACATTTTTCATAGTTTATTTGGTAATTTTTAGTAATTTAATTAGTTTTTAATGGTTTAAAATTCCTAAAAATTGAAAATAATCATAAAAATACAAAAATAGTTTTGAAAATTCTAGTTTGATATTTTAGACTTTTCCATTTCATAATTTTATTTTTCTAGCTTTATTTCCTAATTTCTTGTATTTTAGATAATTATTTAATAGTTAAAATTAGTTTTTAATTAATAATAATTAGATAATTAGTCATAAAAATAATTTTCCTTTTCTATAAAGTTTCTTTTATCATTAGGTTTGTAAAAATGTATTTTCATATTTTTAGGACTTTTATTTCTTAGATTTCACTTTTTATTTTTTGTACGTTTACGTATTTTTATTTTAAACGTAAGTTTTTAGTTTTAATTTTTAAACGTTCATCATTTTAAATATAGTGATAGCGTTTATTTAATAGGTTTTATCTTTCTAATTTCCTTTAATTTTCATTTTAGCCCTTGTAGTTTATGTCCTTTTCCGTAGTTATAATAATTCCAAATCTCCTTTTCCGCTCAAATCTCGATCACTACACGCCCGATAATCCATTGCATAGCTCGCTGGGACATAACGACCCTGGGAAACACTATACTCCCCTGATCTTCATTGAGTTCGCTCCTCGAAGCCGCTTTAAGCTTGTTACGGTTCCGCCATTCACAAGTGGCGGGGCTTGTGATTTAGCTTGTTTCGCTCGGAGCGCACTAAATTTTTGGCGCCCAGCGTGAGTCAGCTGTGCTAATTATCTTACGTCTAGCAAATTAGTGATTTGGATATTCACTCTTTGTTCATACCATCCATCTGTATATGTTTATGTTTTCTTATCCAAAAACCCCAAAAATACTCTTCTCATTCCTCTTATTCGTTGATTCTATTTCTCTTACCCTCTTTTGCCGTTTAATTCTATTCTTCGTATCCTCTCAACCATTTGATTCTCTTCTTAATCATCTATATGTTTAATTCTTATGTCGACATTCGTCAACTTCATCGTCAGAAATGTGTGTGAGCGGTGTGGAGGGCCTAGTTCAAGCGAATTTTGCAATTCGTGCGAATTATCCATCATAAATTCTTTTCAAAGTTATTTCGACCACCCGCCACAACCTGAAATACATGCTAATCTTGACAAACCGTTCAAGCGTCGAGCTACACCAAGCACCCACCGAGGATTACGAGGACACTTTCTTTGAAGATAGAGCCCGTAATCTAATCGAACAAATTCAAGCCGATGAAAAAAGGTCGAGAATTAGAATTGATTACGATGAACCCGTTCAAACACCGGTGACTAGCAAGAATGACTTGCCTAATCTTCACGTTTCTCAAGAACCAGAACCGGAGACCTTAACGGAAGTGGTGGAAATTGCTAGCTCTCAGAGCACACCACTTGTCCCATCTCCTGATTTTTCGAATGTTCTTGAGACTTGATAGTCATTCGGATCACCATGTTGGATTTGTTGATCCTTTGAATAAACTGATTCCTCTTCATAACTCTCAAATGCAATCGCTTATTCCTTGTGTAAGGTTGTGGTGAGCCTCTTTATGGTTCACTTCGTCATGGTGTCGCATTGTACAATGTGGTAATGATATTCATAACGGGAGTTGTTTGTTTTGTGGTTCGAGGAATTCATTTAATTATGATCCTAATCAGAACTCATTTAACGACTCCTCAAACTTTTCCAATTACCCACCACGTTCCGACTTATCATCATATAATCAACATATCTATTGTGAATATTGTGGAGGTCCTCACCAAGGATTTGAGTGTCAATCCGGAAACACGTTTGTCTATGAACATTTTTCCAATGATGCTCGTAACTTTGGTTATAACCAAAATCCATATGATTCACCGGTCCAAACTCAACAGTTTTACTGTTGTGAGTACTGTGGAGGTCCCCATTTCAGCTTTGATTGTCAAATAGGGAACCCAGTTCCTTGTAACAATCATGACTCTCACATGTTTGATACTTTCCAACCTCCACAGCACTATACGGTTCAAACTCCACCTGAGCCGTTGCCTAAAGAAACCTCCCAAGATTTTGAAACCGCAATGAAAACACTTGAGGATATGATGAGTAATTTTAAGAATCAAGTGAGTGGTGAAAAGACCATAGGAGAATTGCTAGCCGAAGAGCGAGAGGCCCGCCAATCTAGGGAAGAATTATTAGCCCTAGAGCATGCAGCTCTAAGGCGTTCCCAATTTCTTAAGGCAGCTCTTTATGATGATGACGAGGAGGGTGTTTATCCTTTTAGAAATAATATTTCTCAACCTCCGGTCAGTGGTTGATATCCTGCAAAGTTGAGATTGCATCTCAACAACTGCTATCACACCTAAGCTCCACTCACTCTCTGAACATGGGGACGAGCATCTTGACACTGTTCTGAAAGGAATCGGACGACTTCATAAAGTCTAGTGTTGAGAACCTTGTCCCAATCCCGAGAGAGTCACAGGTAATTTCTAATCATATGTGTGATTCTTCTTTCCCTCTTGAGTGTTCAAATGATCATTTGGAAACTTTCTCCGATTTTAGCGATGATTGTGCTTCCCATGGAGACATTGAGTACGTTGAGGCATCACTCCCACGCCTCGATCCTCTTCTTGAGGAGTTCACCGATGAACTCACTCACATCAGTCCACTTTCATCAGAAAGTGACGATGATCTCTTTGATTTTGAAGCCGATCTAGAGAGATTGAAAGTCTCCTTTATAATGATCGTTCACTCACTTCTTATCCCAACAGTTCAATAGAGAATGTTGATCACTTTGTTCCCGAAACATTCAAAGCTACTTTCACCAATCCTCTATTTGAATTTGACTCTGAATTCACTTTAATTTCTGAGAATCCACTCTTTGATACTCAGATCGAGGATAGTGATGAGTCGACAATGGAACAAGAGTTCACAAATTCACATCATGTGAATGATTCTCTTCATGAGGAGTTCGCCGGTGAACTCACTCATATCATGACTCCGTCGGAGTATGATTGCTTGGATGGCAAAAATCATGATCGGGGGGAAAAGTTCTCAATCATGAGTTTGTATTTCATGACAAATTTTCCAACCCTCCCTCCCGAGATGCTTTCCAAACCAAAGAGCTCAACCGACAAAATCCAAACGAAAGTAAATCAAGCACTGACCCTGAGGAAGAAGATCTTATCATGATCGTCATCATGATTTTCCTTCTTTTCTTCACCTACCCGGTGACTTCCTCTCTTCTTCACTCGTTCGGGAGTGAGGACACTATCTTTGACCCCGGCATTTTCAGTTATCATTTGTGAGCCGGGTCTTTCTCTGTATATCTCGTCGGTGTGGAACTTTCGCGTGCTTCAATGTTTATCCAAACATCTTGAATGAAAGTCCGATGGAGATTGTTTCTTCCACCTTACTTCCCCATGAACAAATTAATTAGGGTCGAGTCAAGCTAGCGACTCGGTAATCAAAAACAATAGCACACTATATGGGTTTTCACCCATATTTCTGACTTCTTTCTATTTTCTACCACCCTAGTGTGGGGGGGTTGCCCACATGTTTTCAAAAAAAAAAAAAAAAAATTCCAAATAATGGCCGTAGTATTTCCCTTTTACGTTCTTTGTTTCGGCATAACCGCCGGTACTTTGAATATTGAGGGCAATATTCATTTCTAAGTGTGGGAGGGAATTCTCACGAATTTTATCATTTATTATCCACCCAATTCCCCGTGGCTTTGGCCAAAATTTTTTTGGAGTAAGTGTTTTTCACTTACTCAATTGGTTATCAATCCGCCTTGTCTAATAGACAAAAGGATTGGCTAATCCAAGAGCAAACGGCTCTTGGTAAAGATTTCTCAAATCCGTTTATATGGCTTGCAATTTGCCCAAAATTGTATGGTTCTCAACTCACCATATCCTAAAATGTGAAGAGTTGGCTAGCCATAAGATTATGGCTTGTGGTAAAGGAAGTGGAAAATCCATAATTGGTATTCAGCTCACCAAAGATAATTCTGATAATTTATCTGAGAGTTGGCTAGTCCGAGAATGCGGCTTCGGTAAAGACACATCAAATCCGTTATATGGTTTATGATTTGCCAATAAATCAGATGGTTATCGATGTACCATGGTTCTTACTTGAACTGAAACATTTGGCTACTCCAGAAGTAATGGCTTTTGGTAAAGAGATGAAATCCATTAAATTTTCTCAAAAGATTGCTTGGGACTAGCAATATCTCAAATGGGGGTTGATGAGTGTGTAAATACTCATCATTTTTGTACAATATAAACTGCAAAATCATCTGAAAACACTCCGAAACACATCAAAATGATCAAAATATCACAAATCAGTGTTTTATGTGTTTTAAATGCAAAAATATCAAAATAAGATGAAAAACATATCAAATTTGCGAAAATTGCAGTTTTAGTCCCCCAAGTTTCTAAAGTTGTCAAAGACAGTCCCTGAGCACATAATTTCAGAAGTAAAGTCACCAAAGGTCCTTTTAAAATCAAAAGTTATCAAATTTAGTCCTTTGGTGAAAAATGTCAAAAGTTTGAGAAAATTACAAGTTTAGTCCTTCAACTTTGAAATTTGGCAGAATTGGCCCTTGAAAAATTGGAAAATGGCAACATTGGTCCTTGTACTATTGATACTTGTCAAATTCAGCCCTTGGATCAACTTTGAGATGTTGGCAGCTTAGGTCCCTACATTTTCATAACTTACAACATTAGTCCTTGAAGTTTTAAACCCTTTCACTTGATTTTGGACCCCAACCTTTGGCCCCTCCTATCATCAAATATATTGTGAACCCCTTGGATTATTATATCTGGTCAAAATCCTCATACCCGCCAAAGTCTTCAATTTCTCAACTGCTTTGCCCTGCAAAACCGAGGAAACCCCATCCCCCTCCTCAAATCCACTCTCCCATGTCCCTCCACCTTAACAACAAGCTTCCAATATGCATTTATTGCTTCCCTAACCTCTCACTCAACCCCACATGGATAAAAAGAAAAAATGGCTTCAAAATCGATTTGAATGGTGAAGATTAATTCAAGGCCATCCAATGGCTTAGAATGGTGGGATACATTCAGAAGTGAGAGAAGATGAGTTTGGATATAAAAGAAAGGCAAAAGGAAGCAAGAAACGGAGTCTAGTAGTTTTATTATTTTAACTTAATGTCGTTTTTAGGTTAAAAGCTTTAGATAAGTGAAAATCTTGTTGTATTCTGTTTCTTTGTATCAAATTAAGTGTTTTGTACTCATTTTAAACTAATTCCAGTGATAAATTCAAGTTATGATCAGAATTCATGTTTAAAGCCATCTTATGTTGAAATTTCCCATTTCCAAATCATACTCAAAAGCTTCATAACACTTGTTTCTCAGTTCCATTGAGCTTAAATAAGCTTAGCATAGCTTTTTACAAGCTCAAATTCAAGTTACACTCACTTTGATTCTGGTCAACAAAAGTCAAACAGTACAAAAAGGGTCAGATTTGGTCAATGGGTGAAGCGTATGGAAGGGGTTGATATGAGCTAGGATAGGGGTTTGGTTAGGATAGTGGTCCATTGTTTCAGTAATGGCTAACCATTGTGGTTTGGACAAGTTGTAAGTGATTTTCAATTTCTTATGCATAATCTGCATTTGTATTTTAAATGTGTTAAAACTCGTTCAAAACAGTAGTGATTCGAGTTATAGTAAGTCAATTTGATCATAATTACAAGTTGGATAAGAGTTTGGATCAGTTTGAGCTCATAACAGTTACATACAAGGGTGTTTGGATTTACTAATCCATCTGTCTTAATGGTCTATTCAGTGGTTAAGTTACTCAGTAGGATCATGTTTAATAAGTGTGTTTGAGTTCATTTGAGTCAAAAGTTTGGCCGCAAAGCTTCTAGTAAACATTTCACGAATCATTCTTAAGCATCCACTGTGGTGATTTTTGGATTTGCAAATCCATAATTTGTGTTTAAAAGTCTTCAACTTTACTTGCATTGTGTTCATTACCTTATAACATCAATCTCAGTCTTAAAATTGGATCCAAAGTTGGATAAAGTCAACTTCTCAACATTTCTTCAAAAGTCAAAAAAAGCAAAAACTTGTTTTGGGCTCAGTTAGCAGGATTTTTCATGATCTCATCTTTGGGTCTTAACAAGTGAGACTTAGCATTCTTAAAAGTTCAACTGGTACCCTTACTTATCTACATTTTTGTGGATTTTTGTCATTTTTCTAAAAGCTTCAAACAAGCTCCTCTTTTTGGGTCTAACTCCCCTGCTCACTGTCTCAGCATTCACTGAGATTTTTCTCAGTTCTTGCAGCTAGTGCACAGAACTCATAAGAGCTTATCATGGTCTGATTTTTGGCTTAAATACTCTCAACCAGGTCTGTTCCAAGTTCCAATTGGTATTTTTCCCATTGAGCTTATTGTGAAGCTTGTGCATAAGCTTAAAGTGGGTAGCTCAGAATCTGTTTTGGCTTATAAGTTCTAAACATCAAATCTGTACTAGCTTGTGATTCTGTGGTTTAGACTTGTTGATTTTAGTTGAATTTAGTCACTTCTAGCATATTTGAGTTCCTGTTTCAGTTTGGTAGCTTTTGGACTTTATTTGCTTATCAAAGTGCTTATTTCAATAAGCACTTGGTCATCAGTTCCATAATTCCACACATAAGCACCTGTTTTTCTATTTTTCCTTTATTCCTTATATAATTTTAGACTTTTCCTGAAATTTTCAGATTTTTCTAAGTTGTTTTGCTATTTTTCCTAATTTAAAGTAGTTTTTAAGCATTTTTAATTAGCTTTTTATATAAAAAATTCAGAAAAGGTTCAAAAAAATAATTTTTCAATTTTCTTAGGTTTAGATAAATACAAAAAGTGAAAAAAGTAATTTTACACATTTTTCATAGTTTATTTGGTAATTTTTAGTAATTTAATTAGTTTTTAATAGTTTAAAATTCCTAAAAAATTGAAAAATAATCAGAAAAATACAAAAATAGTTTTGAAAATTCTAGTTTGATATTTTAGACTTTTCCATTTCATAATTTTATTTTTCTAGCTTTATTTCCTAATTTCTTGTATTTTAGATAATTATTTAATAGTTAAAATAGTTTTTAATTAATAATAATTAGATAATTAGTCATAAAAATAATTTTCCTTTTCTATAAAGTTTCTTATATCATTAGGATTGTAAAAATGTATTTTTCATATTTTTAGGACTTTTATTTCTTAGATTTCACTTTTTATTTTTGTACGTTTACGTATTTTTATTTTGAACGTAAGTTTTTAGTTTTAATTTTTAAACGTTCATCACTTTAAATATAGTGATAGCGTTTATTTAATAGGTTTTATCTTTCTAATTTCCTTTAATTTTCATTTTAGCCCTTGTAGTTTATGTCCTTTTTCCGTAGTTATAATAATTCCAAATCTCCTTTTCCGTTCAAATCTCTCGATCACTACACGTCTGATAATCCATTGCATAGCTCGCTGGGACATAACGACCCGGGGAAACACTATACTCCCCTGATATTCATTGAGTTCGTTCGAGCGCTTTAAGCTTGTTACGGTTACGCCATTCACAAGTGGCAGGCTTGTGTGATTTAGCTTGACTGTTCGGGAGCGCACCACTACCTATTACACATTAATTACTAACACTTGATTATGGTTTAGGAGTGATTCCAACACTATTCAAGTGGCAGTTACAACTGCATAATGACCACGTTTAATTGGTCATGTAACCACTAACGGCTATAATGGGGATAATTATGAGGCTATTAATGGGCCGATTAATACTCATAATTCCATTTGACTAGCTAAGAGTAATCTCCTATAAATAGCAGATCTGTTTATGCATGAGAGATACACAGAAAACGATTAACACTTATAAGCGAAAGAGTTATTGAATTGTGCCTAATTCTCAGAACTGCATTTGATCTTATCCCAAGTAGATATTCGTGTAACCCAGGCATTAGGGTCGAATAGTTTACTTTGGAAAGTGATCACACGATTTCAAGTGATATCCGGTAACCACCTAGTGGTATTTGTTTCTGCTGAATTGTTACTTGTTTCTGCTGACATTGATTATCTTACCCTGTTCTGGGAGCTAAACATCAAAAAAAATGCGCTTGGTACCTTCAGTTACAAATTAAGATACTTACACGGCTAGTATATATACTACGACACTAATTATATTTTTGCCGACAATAAGATATGGGTGCAAGTTACAATTTACGTTCTTACGTATCATATCTTACTGCCACATCTAATTCATTTTATATAGTCACAAACTATCCTTAAATACTAATATTAGGCCATTTGCCGAAGCTGTAAAGCACTAAGATTTGGTTATATATAAGCGAACATGGTTATACCATGGTTGTGTCAATATGTACATAATAAAAAGAAGAAAAAAAACAAAAAACATTTTTAGTTATCTAAACTAAAAGGTCTTTTAGGCTAAGGAATACAAACAGAAATAGGGATATCTAATCTTTAATGTTCCATTCCTCGTCTACTAGCACGACTTATATATTTCTTCGCTTGAACTTATGATCCAATGGAGTTTGACTCAATCACTTTATCGGAATTACTATATATAACTATTGATAAATGCGGTGCCAACTTTCACAAATTGGCAAAAATAGTCCCTGAGGTTTAAGTGTCGTTGCAAAGTAAGTCCAAGTTGGCAAAAATAGTCCATAAGGTTTAAGTGTCGCAAGTAAGTCCTTTATAGCAATTTGGCAAAAATAGTCCCTATCCAAATTCACATAATGTTCCCCTAACTTCTATTATATAACTAAAAGGCGAAAGCATTTATTGCTTGCAAATAGCTATTTGCCAACTTTCAAAAGTTGGAAAATAGTCCTTGAGGTTTAAAAGTATCGCTTTAAGTCCAAGTTGGCAAAAATAGTCCCTAAGGTTTAAGTGTTGTAAGTCCTTTATAGCAATTTGGCAAAAATAGTCCCTAAGGAATTAAGTGTCATGTAAGTCCTTTATAGCAATTTGGCAAAAATAGTCCTCAATCACTTTATCGGAATTACTATCCATCTATCAATAATGAGCGAAAATATCAATAAAAAAACAACCTTAAATATACATGTAAACATATAGATTTCTACTTTAAACTTAGTGAAGTTTACCTCGTGATTGGTGATGAATAAGCAATGCAGTAAGGGTGGACGGAGTGGAGTCGGGTACTCCATCGAGTTCGGTTAGGGTATTAGGCTACACCGCCCCCACCCCTTAGGGTACTTGAAAATTTGAAAGAAATCGAGTTCGGAAGCCGAGTGATTACAGTGCTTTGTTCTCTTTTTTTTTGTCTTTTTATGAAATATAGTGTTAGGGTATGATCGGGTACCACTCCGTTTAGTTAGGGTAGTGTTAGGGTAGTTTTGAGGTGGAAGGTTTTTATTGGATAGAGGTGATGTGGCACCCCAGGTATTAGGGTATTCTACCACCACTCCTTCCTCCCTAACAAATTTCACAGTAGCTGGACATTCTTCCATAAACTTAATAATGGAACCGAATTACCCTTTACATATTCTGGCGTCCTCATACTATATTTAAATTTGTACTTGACATATTTTGACTGTCCTGAACACAAAATAGACATGAAATGGAGAAAAAAATCATTTACGATACAATGGTTGTTGCATATAAAGAACTTAATTAAACAACAATCGAAATGCTACATTAAAAGAAGTTATTAGCTATATCTTCAGGGTCATTAATCTAAAAACCCATTTTAACCAAGAACACAACACATCATACATAATCTAAGCCAAATGACACATAAACCCACATTCAGTGTTCAATCCAAAAAGGAATACATGGTACATATGGAGATTCAATCAAAGTTATCCGAAGTAAATACATTATACATATATCTCATTTTTAGTTATGATAAGTAGATACCTTAATGATTACCAACGTGTAACATCCTCCAAGACGACAGTAAAATCGAATTTGTTTCATGGCAGTTGAATAAAGTACCTTTCTTTCAGAAACTGATCCCAATTAAAAAACTATGCGTTTAAAGATTCTCAAGGAGCGTGAGAGTGCCCGATATAATCTTAAAGCGTTACGCGGTGAAGTCCAAGATTATATAAAGCACTAAACGCATCGCGAGAGCTTTTAAATAAAAGTAACATGTTTTAGTACATGTATAAATATTTAAAAGTAACATGTTTTAGTACATGTATAAAAGTCACTGTAGCTGGCATTACTGTCGCAAGCTTAGCGATTTTCATGAGCTAGTGGAACCTAACGATTTGTTGGTTGTTTCTAAGAAGTGCACCAAATGTAAACTGAATATTGTCCATGAAATAGAAATAAGATTTGAGACAATTTAGGTTAAACAGTTAACCATATAAAATGATTTGTATAAACTAATAACGATATCACTTATGTTGGTGCAATAATGACCAGGGCCCTTATAATGTTTTAATGATGACAAATATACAAATATACATTCGGGACACTTAAATTCATAAGCGATAGCCAAAAACTGAAAACCACATAAATTGGGTCGGGTTTTCTCTTACCCGACTAAGGTGCATCTTTCAATTCAGGTTCGTACATGATATTTAAGAAGTTTCATTTAAGATTTAGACTTCGAAAGGTACCCGAAATAAAGTCCTTTCGATTTTACAGAACGTCAACTCATAAACATTTTACAAAGCCTCTAGCCAAGGCACATTGTTTTTTCTTAAACCTAAGATGTTTATACTTTCATTAGAACTTCAGAGGAAAGTATTAAAGTGACCATAATCCTTATGTTCATCTTTTCTAATCACGTAATGGGTTTACTCCCTTATTGATCATTTGAGTCGAGGTCACTTTGCCTAAACGCAATTTTCTCATTTATGAGATATTGATTTACCTTGATGCAAAGCACTCTTCTTACTTGCTGTAACATCCTGTAAAAATCTCCACTTATTAATAAACATTAATCAAGGAATAATTACATATTACTATTCACACACCCATTTTTAGGCAAAATTTAAAACTTTTGATTACACTGTGCAACAACGAATCAGTATATGTTACATGATTCACATTTTCCTTGGAACGAGCTCACACACATACCATGATATTTTAGATCATGTACAAATCAATCCTGTATATCGTTTTGATCAGCACAACACACTCACAATCCCCCCCCCCCCCAGGTCCCACATTTCTCTTATTGGGCCTAGAACACCAACTTGAGCCTATTAACACACCTTGGGCCCAACTAACACTCTTAGCCCAATACTAAACCCAAATAACACCAAACGGACCCTAATAACTTACAAATGGGCTTAACCAATTCGCAAGCCCAAAAAAGCCCAATTATGTTTATAAGCTCAACTTATACACGAGACATATACGTTTACTTTGAGTTGTTTATTCCAAATCTGTACACATAACACACATTTAATTCTTCATACTCCAAAGAATCAAGAACACTAAACACATTTAAGTTATATGTACATGTTGACACCAAACGAAGGGCAAAGTAAAGAGCGATTTCACTAATCCTAAAAAGGTCTAAATCCACTAAACATGATCCAAAACAATTCAAAGAATCAAGAACACTAAACACATTTAAATTATACATACATGTTGACACCAAACGAAGGGCAAAGTAAAGAGCGATCTCACTAATCCTAAAAACGTCTAAATCCACTAAACATGATCCAAAACATTTCAAACTTACTCCTAAGTACTCCTAACCACTCAAAACGACTTCCTAACTAAGTTATATGATCACAAAAGCTTAACTCGACTTCCATGAATGCCTATAGCCAAATGTGACACGTTAAGATGTTGTTGGGACCCTTTGACACAACTAGAACCAAATGACACCTTTACACCCTTTTTCCTAAACAAACCTTGAACCCAAAATGTTAACCAAGACCTTAACCTCAACCATGTGACTAAGTATAACACATTAGAACATCACTTGGTTCCTTAGCTCACATGTACACGAAATAAAATGGTGTTCTAGAACCCCTTGCCTCGTCACTCCCTCCAAACGAGGCTACAAACACTTGTAACTAAAATTGCATATCTCTCAAGTATCCCTACTCCCCTAGCATCCATCATACTTGTTATCTACTTTCATATTCCTTTTGCCCCCAACTTGATCCATATATCTCATTAAAATAGATCCCATGCAAGCCATACTACACGTACAAACACTTAAACTCACACACAAACCCTTTTGTTCCTGTGAACCTAACGAGAAGAACCAAGCAAGTTCCAAGTGATCCCTAGTGAGTACGAGCCAACCAAGAGCCTCTCTCAATACTTGGGTGTATGTTCTAACGGGTTACAAAGCTTCCTTACACTTACCTTGCCTCCCCCATCATTCCACAACCTAGTTTCTTCCCACCCTTGAGGTGTTGTAAGTTTTCTTCAACATTTAGTCATTTTTTTTCTAACATTTGGTATACCATGAAACATGTATGGTCACGCTAAGCATGCTCTATTTTATTCATATGTCTCGTTAAGCTTAAAGAACACAAACAAGCTCACTCAAATCTCTATATACCCAAGAATGGGTCTAAACACTTGCTACACACTCACAATAACATATAGTCACTTAATATCACATGTTCCTTTTGTCACTTGAAACAAACCATAAAACTGCCTAAACAAATATGTATTTATCATTTAGAAACAGCCTCATAAAATCATGTTCTCACGTACACAAATCCATATAAACCGTTTGGATCAATTCTTTGTACTCTAAATAAATAGGCTAAGCTTATAAGCCACTTTTACAAGCTCTTTTGCTAGATTTTACAAGCTTAAAGCTAGGCTCCTCGCTCAGTTTTCAAAAACACTTAAACACCCTTAACGGGCCTAAAGCCCATAAGCTCTAAATAAGCTCGTTTTAAGCCATGCATAAGCTGATGTCTAAATTGGAATAAGTCCATATTTATCCCATGAAACAAACCCCAAAACCCCAAGTCCATTGGGCCACTAAAAACACTAATGGGCCTTAGTTTAATTCGTTAAAGCCCAATAGCTCAAATAAGCTCATAACACCCCAAATAAGCTATTTTAAAATCTCAACAAGCTTCTGGAAGTAAAATAAGCTAAAATAAATGATAACATAAGCTAAATGTGTATTTTGTATTTTGTTTGTGACGTGCATAAAATTCCCATGGTAACAACATCAATGGCAAGCTGAAAACATGAATGTGAAATAAGAACATATCCTTAATAAGTTTTAGAACTCTAAAGAAAATCAAGAAGCTACTTCGAAGAATAAAAAGTGGAGAAGATGATAAAATCTGTATATTTATCTATTCAGACCTATTTTATACAACTACACATCACCGCGACATCAAAAAAAGCTATTCTTGAAAGAATTTGTGTGCAAACAACATAATGGCTTTCACACTTTGTTGGGACAACATTGATTAGGTCTCCTTATATTTTAATGATAAAAAATAAACCTTCGCAACACATAAAATCAAAAACGTTAGCCAAAAACCAACCGACCCAACAACTGGGCCTGGCGCGCTGCTCGCACTCCGATGCGCCCGCCCACTGTAAGGTTCGAGATGGTTTTTGAAAGTCGGCTTTCCCCTTACCCGACAAATGTGGATCTTTCAATACATGTATGAATATGTTATGTGCTTCATTAGAAATACTTGAAACGGGTTTTTAGAATTAGAGGGATCCAAATTTACAACCTCCCATTTTTGACAAAACGCCAACTCAAGTATTTTACTCAACGCCTCTAGCAAAGGCTTTTCTAAACCTAGGAGACTCATATATTTTACGTTATATAAAGTGAAAGTATTCGTATGACCATAATCCGTGTTTATGCCTTCTATAATCACGTAACGGGTTTACTCCCTTATTGGTCAAACAAAGTCAAAGGTCCCTTTGCCTAAACGCATCCTTTCCAGTTATGGGATATGCTGTACGATGATGAAAAGCACTTAGCTTGTTTGCATCAAGATGATTATTGATTACGTCGAGTTGTGGAAATTCACAAATTATGAGATTATGAATACTCGACGTTGAGTTACTTGGGATTATAGGTAACCTTTGATTTTCTCATCCAACACACAACCCATAATCATCATTGTCAATTCTTTTTTTAATGAAAATATGATTAAGCCTTAATAAATCCCTTGATTAATCTTCTACACCAAACAAATCCTCCAACCATTTCAAAATCCTCCCAAATCTTATCCCCAACATTCCCTAAATATTCCTTTTACTTGCATGTACTTCTTTTCCCCTACATTCCCACACAATATCTTCCAAACATTCTCTTCTCTACATTCTAATCCAACCACTTAGATTCCACCACCTCATTATCTTCTTCATCCTACCATTCATTTCAATACTCAAATAAACCTTCTCAACAAACCACCTCACTTCTCATTCTCTAACATTCAAATTTCAAATTTGAATCCAAACCCAAAGGCTCCTCATCATATCAACTTTACATCACTCTTACATCTAATACAACTCACTCCCTCACATACAACCTCCCTCACTCCTTCCCTCCTCTCACATTTCAAATTCGAATCCAAAGGATAGGCTCTCCATCACATCCATTCCAACTCATCTCAATTTTATCTCTTCTCTTCTCTGACACTCCAACATTTAAATTTGAATTCCAACCTAAGGCTCTCCGTCACATCAAGCCAACTCACCCCAATTCATCTAAATAGAGGTGGAAACGAGTCAAGCCACTAGTGAAAAGCTCAGGATCGGATCGGTAAAAAGCTCAAACGAGTCGAACCTAAACGAGCTTGAGCCCAAGTTGAGCCTAAGTTTGGGCTCGTTTAATAATCGAGCTCGAGCCCGAGCTTTATAAATAAAGTTCGATTAGGCTCGCGAGCCTAAACGAGCCCAAAAAATATATTTGTATATATACTTTCTATACATATAACCATGTATAAACGAGCTTAAAAAATAAACAAGGTCGAGCCCAAGGACGGACCTTCATAGAGACCTGGGGGGGGGGGCCTAAAATTTGTGGCACATGGTGTAAATATTATAGGTTTTAGGGGTAATTTAATTGAGGTTACAAACAAATCTCCGATTCGGCCCTCCCAAAATAAATTCGCCCCCCCAAAAAAAATATTCAAGTTCCGTCTATGGTCGAGCCTAGTTTGATTAACGAGCTTTCGAGTTTTATTTCTTTCAACACGTTACATAAGTTAGTTGATCCCGATCCCGAGCTCGAGCTTTTAAAAATTTCATGAGACGAGCTCGAGCTCAAAATATGAGGCTCGAAATGAGTCTGAGCTTGAGCTCTGACAAGCTCAGGCTCGGCTCAGCTCGTTTCCACCCCTAATCTCAACCCTTCATCTCACGCTCCTCTCCAAGCAAAGCACATTCTCTTGGCATATTCTCTTCTCACATAACCATGTCTACTCATCTAACTCAACCATGGTTTATTTCTAACTTATCCTCACTATCTCAATTCCCTCTCACACAACATCTGAATTTCAAATTCAAATCTTCCCTCTCTCTCTCTCTAATCCAACATCTACACTTCTTTTCCAAGCAAAAGAATATTCCATGGAATATAATTTCTCTCTTTTCTATGCCATGTGAGGAATACCCTCAAACTACCCCTATCCAATTATCCCTTCTATCTTTCTCTCTTTGATAATTGGTTTTTCACTTAAACGCTTCATAAACTGATTTTTCATCAAATGAGAATTTGAATTGGTTGACCTTGAAGATGAATAATGTTAGGGTTAAAGTGTGAAGTACAATTGGGGGTTTAGGAAGGTCGAGTAGTTAAAAGCCAAAACACGAAGAAAAAATGTTACGGACGCCTGGCGCGTCATTGGCGCTCCAACATGCCAGCAGCGCGCTGGGCTCGGTAAATTTTTTCATCATTTGGGTTTTGGCCTATAAATACCCCACCTTGAATCTTATATTCCTCACCCCTTGCCATCATTTCTTTCTCTCTAATTTCTCTTCTCACAATCCTCTATTTCTCTCTTGTGTTCTTAATCTATCATATAAAATCTTTGAAAGAACACATATCCTTGCAAGGGAGGAATCACAAGAACGTAATCCGCTCTTGTGATTGTGTCGAGGGTATTCTTTATATTAGAATCAAGTCTCTAGGTTAGATTAGGACTTGATTAAACAATCAAACATTCTTATTCGATTTGGTTGTAAGGGAAGTCTTACGTCGTGGTGGCCAAGCCTAGACTATTGGAGATCTAGTTGGGGTTTGATACTTCCGATGGGAAGTCTTTGTAGTTTTTGTGGTTAAGTCAAATCACGAGTCCTTGTGGGTGGTTTCCGAGGGTAGAATACCGTTAGGGAGTAGCTCTTCTTAGTGAGCACCGATTGGAGTGTATATCGGTGTAGTGAAGTTATAACGGTTTCTAGTCCACCGAAAGGATTATTCTTAGTGAATAGTATGCGTATCGTGGATTCACAACTGGACGTTAGATGGTATAAACCCCCCATCCTAAACCAGTATATATCGAGGTGTCTCTTTACTTGCTTATATACTGTGAAAAACTAGAAAGGGGGGGGGGTTGAATAGTTTTACCAATTTAAAACTTCCCTTTAAATATTTAGATCGACTTATGTCAATCTATTTGATTGTTTATGTTGGACGTCGATAGATAGATATATAAACGTGTAATGAAAGATAAAGAGTAAGAAGCACATCACCATGACACAAGTTATTTATAGTGGTTCGGCTACAAGGACACCTTCCTTGCCCTACTCCACTCCCCGAGTCACCTACTCGAGAGTTCGTAAGCACTACACCAATCTCCTTATGGCGGAGAAGCCTTCACAACGTCACTTAACCTTTTTTCGGTACAAAGCTAAATACCGAGTTCTTTCACACCAAGGCGAACCACACCTAACACAACGTCGCCTACCCTTTATACGGTGCTAGGCTAACCACCGAGTTCTTTCACACCTTACAAGAACTAATCCTATCACAACGTCGCCTACCCTTTATACGGTGCTAGGCTAACCACCGAGTTCTTTCACACCTTAGGAGAACTAATCCTATCACAACATCGCCCACCCTTTATTAGGTACTAGGCTAAGCACCTAGTTCCATTACTATGGAGGAACTACTACCCTTCACAACACAACACCTAATATCAAGGAGATCCTCTCCTTGTTACAACACAATCAAGGATATCACCATCCTTGGAGATAAACAAATACTTATATGTATAACGATGCACCTCATCGATTATACGACCTAGGCATTCTTCACAAATTCTACTTGATTTGATTCTTCGGCATCCTTCACTAATGCCTTTGATATAACGCTTGGCACCCTTCACTAATGCCTTCGTCTTGACACCTAGAGCATTCTTCACTAATGCTCTTGACACGAACGATAAGCATCTTTCTAATGCTTTCGTCTTGACACTTTCGACATTCTTCACTAATGCCTTCAATCCAACATCTATGGAGAAAGGAAGAACTATCAACAAGAGAACTTTAGTTGTCTTGATGATGACGAAGCATGGCAACTCTTGGACTTAAGCTTGCTCGACTTCAATAAGTGGTGATCTTGCCTTTAAGAGGAACCTAGAAGATCACACAAAAACAAAAGACAAATTACATAGATCTCTTGGATCTGAGGTTAGAGAGATCTAAAACTTGGAGAGAGTATATGTGAAGTGGTGAGCTAAAAGGAAAGAAATGGCTCACTATTTATAGAGAAAATTCTCTACTGTTCCCTGGATCCCACGGATCCCTTCCATAAGGGATCCGGCTAGCACAAAGCCAGGGATCCGTGGAACGCTCCTCTTTACCCATGGGTATTTTTGGTTATGGGTCATGGGTCATGGGTTATGGGTTGATCCATGGTTTTCTTTCTAGATACAATGAACTTGGTTAAGTGGTATATATAAAACCATGGGTTATGGGTCAATACCATTTGCTAGTTTTTACCCATTTTAGTATTTACATGTTTTTACCCATTTTTAGTATTTACATGTTTTACCCATTTTAGTATACTTAGTTTAAGTATGTGCTAACCCAATATGTAAACATTAGTTGTTGTACATATATATCTAAATCATAAAATCACTTATACTTGTTTTAGTGTTTTATGTGAAAGCGTAAGTGTGTTAGGAAACTATTAACTCAAACTATTTACGTATTCTATTTGTTTCGTTAAAATGATTTTACGTTTGTTATCGACAAAACATTAGAAGATCGTAAAATATAAATAAACGTTTTTACGGCTTATTTGTATTAACAATCTCCCCCTTTTTGTTGATGACAAAACATAAAATTAGTTTAAGGAAAAGCTAAAATTCGTAGAAGTTTGAATTTGTAGTTTTTACTTTCTTATCCCCCTTTTTGTCGAAACAAAAAGAGACTAACACGATTTTTAAAAAAATATGTAAAAATGTAAAGAGAGCAAGTGACGGTTATGGAACTCGTCTTAACTCCCCCTTGACGAGTCCATCCCTTTGAAAGGGCGTCAAGGACATGACGTAAAATAAACTAATTGAGTTTGCAAGTATGTTTGCAATTGGTTCGTCTAAGTGACGAAAAACGTGCTCCCCTTTGAATATTGCAACGTTGTAATGGGGTGTCATGAAGTGTAATCCAAACTTGGATTAAGTTGCAAATAATTTTGCAATGTTGTTTGACACAAAGCTCCCCCTAGCTTTATGGTGTCAATATCTTCATGTGTATTTTGAATAACTACAAAACAAAGGTTAGAAAACAAAAGTATAGTACATAATTTCCTGCAAATAAGGCTCATGTTAGTAGTAAATTGTACTTTTGTGCCACGGATCCCACGGTTACCTTCTTGGAGGGATCCGTCTAGTTATTTTGGAAGGATCCGGCTAACTGATGACAGTATCTTCAGCAGTGAAGATGTGTCAAACAATGCTAGTGTGGAGACAATATATGTGTGCAATAAAGATCACAACGCACAGAATAATCAAAACATATAAATGTTCATTCAATAAAACAAGAGATAACCAAACAAATCTCTAAGACTAAGAGAATGAACTAGCCAAACAACTGCTACTAATGCTAATGAGTTACCCCAAACTTTAGATTCAACTAAAAGCTTAATGACGATAAATGATGAGATGAGTTTTCCTAAACATTCTCAGTTTGAGCTTGTAGTTCATTTATCAATCTATCTAGTTCATGTTTCAATCTTTCAACATGTTTACAATGATCGCAATCCTTGTCATGGTTTTGAGTTTCTTAAAGTGGTAGTTCAAGTGAAGTGGGTTGAGGATCTTCAAATGATTGTGAGGTGGCTCTAGGCACTAATGATGTTGGTTGAGTTGTGGAGGGTATGTTTGGTATAGTAGAATTAGGTGATGAAATCCTAGTGGGAACACTCTTCTTGGGAATTAGTTTGATTGGTTTCCTTGGTGTGGGAGAAATCCTAGCATTGGTGGACTTAACCGAAGATGATTCGGTTGAGGAAACTTCATGTATGATTCTAGCAAGTTTCTTGGGTGGTTCTTGAGTAGATGAGTTAGCACTAGGAGCCTTAGTCATAGTGATGATGGTGCTAGTAAGAACTTCTTTAGTTTCGATTTTGAGATGTGATTGAGAGTGGTGACTTAATCCTAAGGTTGTTTGGTTTATAAAGGGTAATTTGAATTAGAAAATTAAATTCTTGGCCACTTGGAGGACTAAGCATGCTCTTGGGGTTTTGATCAGTTCTAGGAGGATAATTAATGAATGCTAAAAGTGGTTAGAGAACCAAAAGGTGACTTGAATTCGAATATGGAAGCTGATTTATGCTTTATGCATCTACGGATCCGCGGATCCTCTCAGCAGGATCCGCTGGTTAAAGACCGGGATCCGGCTATCAGACAGGGTTTAGGTGAAATCATTATGTTTTTGTAAGGTTTATTATTAATGGATTTCGAGGTTTTGACTTAATTTTGAAGTCTCTAGCTGTTGGTTATCTTAAATGCTTAACCATATCAAGTAATGATGTTTAATGAAGGTTTTGGCCAAGAAAATTGACCTTGGGTAGTTCTAACCATATTTTTGACAGGGATTTCATTTAACTTAATGTGGAGAAATTGTGATACCAAGTCCTAAAAGTCAGGTGATGTCCTAAGAGAAATTTACTAAAATCTAAAAAAAAATGCAAGGAAATGAAAAACTACGTTTTGAGTCTAATTATGAGTCAAAGATGATTGAGATCAATTTGCTAAAATTAATTGAAGAGTAGACCTAACTAAGTGCTATCAAACGAGATAGATAATGTGTGAGTGTTGGAGCGGAATTATGGTGAGTTTTAGCTAGTTGATAAATAAAAAATATTTCGAAAATATATCCTAGATAAGCCATGGATGAGAGTGAGGTTTTCAACTATAAGCGGAAGACTTAGTTGGCTCTAGTGTCTTATGTTTGACTTGTTTGAGGTGATCTAGTGGACTATTATGATGTAACCAAATCTGTATTGCATATCAGGTGCCTACGGATCCCGCGGTTCCCTTACAGAAGGGATCCGGCTAGTTCAAAAGCTGGGATCCACCAACTGCAGATCAGAGAGCTTTCAAGAAATGTGCAACTTTGCACTTTATAGTAAATTCATTTCCTAGTTGTTTCTATGGGAACTAAATGCAAGAACACAACTAATATAATTTATATCAAAGAAGGAAGAACTAAAATTCCTAAAATAAGTGACGACGACCACTCCAAGAGGTCGTAAAATCTCATTTTCCAAACACCCAAGTTAGGATGTATAGTGCCAAGATATGGCAATACCTACATACTACAAGCATAGTTTAAAGTGTTTACAAACCATTGTTTGAAATTGTTTATCATGCACTAGATTCCTAAGACCTTACCTTTCTTTTCCTCCTTCACTTCTTCACCCGTCCTCCACTCTTTATCAAACTATCTTCACTTCTTCTTCCTCAAGAAATTGGCGAAGCATTTGAAGATTCCCTTGGTTTGTTGCCATTCGCGTGATTCATTAGGATGTATGGCAATTGGTTAATGTAGTCCAAGGGGTCAAGATCGATATTTTCGAGTGGGTTGCTACTACTTCCTTCACCTTCTCCTTGCTTCTCCCTTTCGTCCGAGGAATCCGTGGGTAGGTGTGGCCTCTTGCCTTCCACCATAAACCGTGTTGTTCTACCCTCGGTTAATGGTACCATAACTCTATTACAAAAGCTATGATCCAAGGATTGTGGGGAAGGGTCTAATGCAAAGATGAATTTGGCAAGACGGGTTAGAAGCATTGCATACGGAAGCACCATCTTGTCCATGCATCTTACACTTGCCATTCTCTTGACCATGTAGTAGGCAATTTTGAAGCGAGTTTCGGTCACAAGACAATAGATCATGAAGCTTAGACATGCATTGGGGTGATCCTTGTTTCCTACTAGACACACCACATTCTCCCTTATCACATCTTCCCATTTTCTATATAACGCATACATCTCCGAGAGCTCCATTTGGAAAGGATCTCTATAGATCACTTTCGACTTCCTAGTAACTCTTGATGGGGATGCTCTTGGCATAAACACGGTATCCCTTACCGTGGTTGCTTCCGGGATTGTTGCGTGATAAATGTCGTGATGATCAACCATAGAGTGTATCTCCTGCAACGACCACTCATTTGAATACATGCAAACACCATCATGTGGCACCCCTATTATTCTTCCAAACTCTATAAGTGAAAGACTAAATTCTCGCTCATTGATGGTGAATTCAATTGAGATGGACCCATCATCATTTCTAATTATACCCATTGTCTTGTAGAATTCAAGCACAAAGACCGGGCAAATTTCCTCGTTTATATCCAATAAACAATCAAACCCAATAGTTCCAAATACTTCCCTTATGTCGGTATTTGCAAGAAATGATGGTTCAACAACTCTACCTTCGTGAAAGAGTCTCCTTTCAAGCAATTTAAAGGCTTTCCTATCATCCGGACTTAATCCATCTTTCCTATGATACATGGGTATGTAGTAAGCGGTATCTTGGTAATCTTGTTGCTTGTTGCTTAGCATGATTGTTCCTAAACAATACAACCACAATGTGGTGTTAATTGTGAATAGTAACCTAGAGGGTTTGATCACAATTTTGCTCTCATCATCTTTGTTGAGTTCAAGAAATGTGTTTAATTTGTATTAACAATGTTAATTCTTTGATTTAGATTATCTTAGAAAACAATGTGGTGACAAATTATGATAAACCCATTTGAACCCAACTCTTAAAGATGAAGGAATTGTAATTCTAAGAATCAAGGAATTAAATTAACAATGTAGTGAAGATTATACTTACACAAGTGATTGTTAAGCTTGAGAAGAATGATCAATTTGCTCCTATGAACAGTACCTGAGTTCTTGTTCATGAGTCTTTGAGGTGAGTATGATTGTGGAACATCCACAGTGATCATTTTTCAGTTTATACTGTCTTCTATTGCACGGATCCCGCGGATCCCTCTCATTTGGGATCCGGCTAGTATAAACGAAGGGATCCGGCATAACAGCAAAAGTCAGCTCAAACATTCCTTGATAACTATGGTTTGGGAGTTCTAAAACGCCTAATGTTTTGGTGTTAAGGTTCTAAAACTTGTGGTTTGAGGTTTTGAAGATTCAGTACTATTCATATTAGACGAGGTTCCCTTTTTAAGAAATAGTCATAATTCTTGGGAAGCTTTTCAAACATTATAATAAAATCCCATTTTATTATAACATAAGAAGTTTCACATGGATATTTATTGACATAGATGAAGTGTTAATAAATTCTTTGTGATGAATAATGATTGATGTTATCATATAACTAAGATATCATTATTATGAGTTGGTAATGTAGTTTAAATAAGTCGGAGAAAACTCATTTGATATGGACTATAATATAAAAAACTACGAGAACAATTTCTAATAAATCATGCAACTAACATTTTGATAATGACAATAAATATAAGTAATTAGAGATCATACATTTGCCAAATATTCTTTTTAATAAAAGAAGTATTTAGATGTTTTTGTGATCTTCGTGGGATCTCCAGATTTATGTTGTAAGAATGTTTAAACATTCTTTTTGCGAAGAGAAATGTTTCGATAAATTCTTTATGATCTTCTTGGTGACTCCAAATCCAAGTATGGATAATGCTTAAAAAAAATGTTAGAACATTCTATCATTGTCCAACAATAAGCAACATAATGAATTTTTAAAATGTGACAAAAACAATCCTTCTTTGTAGTTTTCAAACATACATGGATCGTATCAAGTTTTTAAAGTACAACATACTTTAAGAAACTTGGTAACGAAGCTCTGATACCAATTGTGGAAAACTAGAAGGGGGGGGGGTTGAATAGTTTTACCAATTTAAAACTTCCTTTTAAATATTTAGATCGACTTCTGTCAATCTATTTGGTTGTTTATGTTGGACGTTGATAGATAGATATATAAACGTGTAATGAAAGATAAAGAGTAAGAAACACATCACCACGACACAAGTTATTTATAGTGGTTCGGCTACAAGGACACCTTCCTTGCCCTACTCCACTCCCCGAGTCACCTACTCGAGAGTTCGTAAGCACTAGACCAATCTCCTTATGGCGGAGAAGCCTTCACAACGTCGCTTAACCTTTTTCTGGTACAAAGCTAAATACCGAGTTCTTTCACACCAAGGCGAACCACACCTAACACAACGTCGCCTACCCTTTATACGGTGCTAGGCTAACCACCGAGTTCTTTCACACCTTAGGAGAACTAATCCTATCACAACGTCACCTACCCTTTATACGGTGCTAGGCTAACCACCGAGTTCTTTCACACCTTAGGAGAACTAATCCTATCACAACGTCGCCTACCCTTTATTAGGTACTAGGCTAAGCACCTAGTTCCATTACTATGGAGGAACTACTACCCTTCACAACACAACACCTAATATCAAGGAGATCATCTCCTTGTTACAACACAATCAAGGATATCACCATCCTTGGAGATAAACAAATACTTATATGTATAACGATGCACCTCATCGATTATACGACCTAGGCATTCTTCACAAATGCTACTTGATTTGATTCTTCGGCATCCTTCACTAATGCCTTTAATATAACGCTTGGCACCCTTCACTAATGCCTTCGTCTTGACACCTATAACATTCTTCACTAATGCTCTTGACACGAACGATAAGCATCTTTCTAATGCTTTCGTCTTGACACTTTCGACATTCTTCACTAATGCCTTCAATCCAACATCTATGGAGTAAGGAACAACTATCAACAAGAGAACTTCAGTTGTCTTGATGATGACGAAGCATGGCAACTCTTGGACTTGAGCTTGCTCGACTTCAAGAAGTGGTGATCTTGCCTTTAAGAGGAACCTAGAAGATCACACAAAAACAAAAGACAAACTACATAGATCTCTTGGATCTGAGGTTAGAGAGATCTAAAACTTGGAGAGAGTATATGTGAAGTGGTGAGCTAAAAGGAAAGAAATGGCTCACTATTTATAGAGAAAATTCTCTACTGTTCCCCGGATCCCACGGATCCCTTCCACAAGGGATCCGGCTAGCACAAAGCCAGGGATCCGTGGAACGCTCCTCTTTACCCATGGGTATTTTTGGTTATGGGTCATGGGTCATGGGTTATGGGTTGATCCATGGTTTTCTTTCTAGATACAATGAACTTGGTTAAGTGGTATATATAAAACCATGGGTTATGGGTCAATACCATTTGCTAGTTTTTACCCATTTTAGTATTTACATGTTTTTAACCATTTTTAGTATTTACATGTTTTTACCCATTTTAGTATACTTAGTTTAAGTATGTGCTAACCCAATATGTAAAAATTAGTTGTTGTACATATATATCTAAATCATAAAATCACTTATACTTGTTTTAGTGTTTTATGTGAAAGCGTAAGTGTGTTAGGAAACTATTAACTCAAACTATTTACGTATTCTATTTGTTTCGTTAAAATGATTTTACGTTTGTTATCGACAAAACATTAGAAGATCGTAAAATATAAATAAACGTTTTACGGCTTATTTGTATTAACAATCTCCCCCTTTTTGTTAATGACAAAACATAAAATTAGTTTAAGGAAAAGCTAAAATTCGTAGAAGTTTGAATTTGTAGTTTTTACTTTCTTATCCCCCTTTTTGTCGAAACAAAAAGAGACTAACACGATTTTTAAAAAATATGTAAAAATGTAAGGAGAGCAAGTGATGGGAATGGAACTCGTCTTAACTCCCCCTTGACGAGTCCATCCCTTTGAAAGGGCGTCAAGGACATGACGTAAAATAAACTAATTGAGTTTGCAAGTATGTTTGCAATTGGTTCGTCTAAGTGACGAAAACGTGCTCCCCTTTGAATATTGCAACGTTGCAATGGGGTGTCATGAAGTGTAATCCAAAATTGGATTAAGTTGTAAATAATTTTGCAATGTTGTTTGACACAAAGCTCCCCCTAGCTTTATGGTGTCAATATCTTCATGTGTATTTTGAATAACTACAAAACAAAGGTTAGAAAACAAAAGTATAGTACATAATTTCCTGCAAATAAGGCTCATGTTAGTAGTAAATTGTACTTTTGTGCCACGGATCCCACGGTTCCCTTCTTGGAGGGATCCGTCTAGTTATTTTGGAAGGATCCGGCTAACTGATGACAGTATCTTCAGCAGTGAAGATGTGTCAAACAATGCTAGTGTGGAGACAATATATGTGTGCAATAAAGAGCACAACGCACAGAATAATCAAAACATATAAATGTTCATTCAATAAAACAAGAGATAACCAAACAAATCTCTAAGACTAAGAGAATGAACTAGCCAAACAACTGCTACTAATGCTAATGAGTTACCCCAAACTTTAGATTCAACTAAAAGCTTAATGACGATAAATGATGAGATGAGTTTTCCTAAACATTCTCAGTTTGAGCTTGTAGTTCATGTATCAATTTATCTAGTTCATGTTTCAATCTTTCAACATGTTTACAATGATCGCAATCCTTGTCATGGTTTTGAGTTTCTTGAAGTGGAAGTTCAAGTGAAGTGGGTTGAGGATCTTCAAATGATTGTGAGGTGGCTCTAGGCACTAATGATGTTGGTTGAGTTGTGGAGGGTATGTTTGGTATAGTAGAATTAGGTGATGAAATCCTAGTGGGAACACTCTTCTTGGGAATTAGTTTGATTGGTTTCCTTGGTGTGGGAGAAATCCTAGCATTGGTGGACTTTAACCGAAGATGATTCGGTTGAGGAAACTTCATGTATGATTCTAGCAAGTTTCTTGGGTGGTTCTTGAGTAGATGAGTTAGCACTAGGAGCCTTAGTCATAGTGATGATGGTGCTAGTAAGAACTTCTTTAGTTTCTGATTTTTGAGATGTGATTGAGAGTGGTGACTTAATCCTAAGGTTGTTTGGTTTATAAAGGGTAATTTGAATTAGGAAATTAAATTCTTGGCCACTTGGAGGACTAAGCATGCTCTTGGGGTTTTGATCAGTTCTAGGAGGATAATTAATGAATGCTAAAAGTGGTTAGAGAACCAAAAGGTGGCTTGAATTCGAATATGGAAGCTGATTTATGCTTTCTGCATCTACGGATCCCGCGGATCCCTCTCAGCAGGGATCCGCCTGGTTAAAGACCAGGGATCCGGCTATCAGACAGGGTTTAGGTGAAATCATTATGTTTTTGTAAGGTTTATTATTAATGGATTTCGAGGTTTTGACTTAATTTTGAAGTCTCTAGCTGTTGGTTATCTTAAATGCTTAACCATATCAAGTAATGATGTTTAATGAAGGTTTTGGCCAAGAAAATTGACCTTGGGTAGTTCTAACCATATTTTTGACAGGGATTTCATTTAACTTAATGTGGAGAAATTGTGATACCAAGTCCTAAAAGTCAGGTGATGTCCTAAGAGAAATTTACTAAAATCTAAAAAAAAATGCAAGGAAATGAAAAACTACGTTTTGAGTCTAATTATGAGTCAAAGATGATTGAGATCAATTTGCTAAAATTAATTAAAGATTAGACCTAACTAAGTGCTATCAAACGAGATAGATAATGTGTGAGTGTTGGAGCGGATTTATGGTGAGTTTTAGCTAGTTGATAAATAAAAAATATTTCGAAAATATATCCTAGATAAGCCATGGATGAGAGTGAGGTTTTCAACTATAAGCGGAAGACTTGGTTGGCTCTAGTGTCTTATGTTTGACTTGTTTGAGGTGATCTAGTGGACTATTATGATGTAACCAAATCTGTATTGCATATCAGGTGCCTACGGATCCCGCGGTTCCCTTACAGAAGGGATCCGGCTAGTTCAAAAGCTGGGATCCACCAACTGCAGATCAGAGAGCTTTCAAGAAATGTGCAACTTTGCACTTTATAGTAAATTCATTTCCTAGTTGTTTCTATGGGAACTAAATGCAAGAACACAACTAATATAATTTATATCAAAGAAGGAAGAACTAAAATTCCTAAAATAAGTGACGACGACCACTCCAAGAGGTCGTAAAATCTCATTTTCCAAACACCCAAGTTAGGATGTATAGTGCCAAGATATGGCAATACCTACATACTACAAGCATAGTTTAAAGTGTTTACAAACCATTGTTTGAAATTGTTTATCATGCACTAGATTCCTAAGACCTTACCTTTCTTTTCCTCCTTCACTTCTTCACCCGTCCTCCACTCTTTATCAAACTATCTTCACTTCTTCTTCCTCAAGAAATTGGCGAAGCATTTGAAGATTCCCTTGGTTTGTTGCCATTCGGGTGATTCATTAGGGATGTATGGCAATTGGTTAATGTAGTCCAAGGGGTCAAGATCGATATTTTCGAGTGGGTTGCTACTACTTCCTTCACCTTCTCCTTGCTTCTCCCTTTCGTCCGAGGAATCCGTGGGTAGGTGTGGCCTCTTGCCTTCCACCATAAACCGTGTTGTTCTACCCTCGGTTAATGGTACCATAACTCTATTACAAAAGCTATGATCCAAGGATTGTGGGGAAGGGTCTAATGCAAAGATGAATTTGGCAAGACGGGTTAGAAGCATTGCATACGGAAGCACCATCTTGTCCATGCATCTTACACTTGCCATTCTCTTGACCATGTAGTAGGCAATGTTGAAGCGAGTTTTGGTCACAAGACAATAGATCATGAAGCTTAGACATGCATTGGGGTGATCCTTGTTTCCTACTAGACACACCACATTCTCCCTTATCACATCTTCCCATTTTCTATATAACGCATACATCTCCGAGAGCTCCATTTGGAAAGGATCTCTATAGATCACTTTCGACTTCCTAGTAACTCTTGATGGGGATGCTCTTGGCATAAACACGGTATCCCTTACCGTGGTTGCTTCCGGGATTGTTGCGTGATAAATGTCGTGATGATCAACCATAGAGTGTATCACCTACAACGACCACTCATTAGAATACATGCAAACACCATCATGTGGCACCCCTATTATTCTTCCAAACTCTATAAGTGAAAGACTAAACTCTCGCTCATTGATGGTGAATTCAATTGAGATGGACCCATCATCATTTCTAATTATACCCATTGTCTTGTAGAATTCAAGCACAAAGACCGGGCAAATTTCCTCGTTTATATCCAATAAACAGTCAAACCCAATAGTTCCAAATACTTCCCTTATGTCGGTATTTGCAAGAAATGATGGTTCAACAATTCTACCTTCGTGAAAGAGTCTCCTTTCAATAAATTTAAAGGATTTCCTATCATCCGGACTTAATCCATCTTTCCTATGATACATGGGTATGTAGTAAGCGGTATCTTGGTAATCTTGTTGCTTGTTGATTGGCATGATTGTTCCTAAACAATACAACCACAATGTGGTGTTAATTGTGAATAGTAACCCAGAGGGTTTGATCACAATTTTGCTCTCATCATCTTTGTTGAGTTCAAGAAATGTGTTTAATTTGTATTAACAATGTTAATTCTTTGATTTAGATTATCTTAGAAAACAATGTGGTGACAAATTATGATAAACCCATTTGAACCCAACTCTTAAAGATGAAGGAATTGTAATTCTAAGAATCAAGGAATTAAATTAACAATGTAGTGAAGATTATACTTACACAAGTGATTGTTAAGCTTGAGAAGAATGATCAATTTGCTCCTATGAATAGTACCTGAGTTCTTGTTCGTGAGTCTTTGAGGTGAGTATGATTGTGGAACATCCACAGTGATCATTTTTCAGTTTATACTGTCTTCTGTTGCACGGATCCCGCGGATCCCTCTCATTTGGGATCCGGCTAGTATAAACGAAGGGATCCGGCATAACAGCAAAAGTCAGCTCAAACATTCCTTGATAACTATGGTTTGGGAGTTCTAAAACGCCTAATGTTTTGGTGTTAAGGTTCTAAAACTTGTGGTTTGAGGTTTTGAAGATTCAGTACTATTCCTATTAGACGAGGTTCCCTTTTTTAAGAATTAGTCATAATTCTTGGGAAGCTTTTCAAACATTATAATAAAATCCCATTTTGTTATAACATAAGAAGTTTCACATGGATATTTATTGACATAGATGAAGTGTCAATAAATTCTTTGTGATGAATAATGATTGATGTTATCATATAACTAAGATATCATTATTATGAGTTGGTGATGTAGTTTAAATAAGTCGGAGAAAACTCATTTGATATGGACTATAATATAAAAAACTACGAGAACAATTTCTAATAAATCATGCAACTAACATTTTGATAATGACAATAAATATAAGTAATTAGAGATCATACATTTGCCAAATATTCTTTTTAATAAAAGAAGTATTTAGATGTTTTTGTGATCTTCGTGGGATCTCCAGATTTATGTTGTAAGAATGTTTAAACATTCTTTTTGCGAAGAGAAATGTTTCGATAAATTCTTTATGATCTTCTTGGTGACTCCAAATCCAAGTATGGATAATGCTAAAAAAAATGTTAGAACATTCTATCATTGTCCAACAATAAGCAACATAATGAATTTTTAAAATGTGACAAAAACAATCCTTCTTTGTAGTTTTCAAACATACATGGATCGTATCAAGTTTTTAAAGTACAACATACTTTAAGAAACTTGGTAACGAAGCTCTGATACCAATTGTAGAAAACTAGAAGGGGGGGGGTGAATAGTTTTACCAATTTAAAACTTCCTTTTTAAATATTTAGATCGACTTCTGTCAATCTATTTGGTTGTTTATGTTGGACGTTGATAGATAGATATATAAACGTGTAATGAAAGATAAAGAGTAAGAAACACATCACCACGACACAAGTTATTTATAGTGGTTCGGCTACAAGGACACCTTCCTTGCCTACTCCACTCCCCGAGTCACCTACTCGAGAGTTCGTAAGCACTAGACCAATCTCCTTATGGCGGAGAAGCCTTCACAACGTCGCTAACCTTTTTCCGGTACAAAGCTAAATACCGAGTTCTTTCACACCAAGGCGAACCACACCTAACACAACGTCGCCTACCCTTTATACGGTGCTAGGCTAACCACCGAGTTCTTTCACACCTTAGGAGAACTAATCCTATCACAACGTCGCCTACCCTTTATTAGGTACTAGGCTAAGCACCTAGTTCCATTACTATGGAGGAACTACTACCCTTCACAACACAACACCTAATATCAAGGAGATCCTCTCCTTGTTACAACACAATCAAGGATATCACCATCCTTGGAGATAAACAAATACTTATATGTATAACGATGCACCTCATCGATTATACGACCTAGGCATTCTTCACAAATTCTACTTGATTTGATTCTTCGGCATCCTTCACTAATGCCTTTAATATAACGCTTGGCACCCTTCACTAATGCCTTCGTCTTGACACCTATAACATTCTTCACTAATGCTCTTGACACGAACGATAAGCATCTTTCTAATGCTTTCGTCTTGACACTTTCGACATTTTTCACTAATGCCTTCAATCCAACATCTATGGAGAAAGGAAGAACTATCAACAAGAGAACTTCAGTTGTCTTGATGATGACGAAGCATGGCAACTCTTGGACTTGAGCTTGCTCGACTTCAAGAAGTGGTGATCTTGCCTTTAAGAGGAACCTAGAAGATCACACAAAAACAAAAGACAAACTACATAGATCTCTTGGATCTGAGGTTAGAGAGATCTAAAACTTGGAGAGAGTATATGTGAAGTGGTGAGCTAAAAGGAAAGAAATGGCTCACTATTTATAGAGAAAATTCTCTACTGTTCCCCGGATCCCTTCCACAAGGGATCCGGCTAGCACAAAGCCAGGGATCCGTGGAACGCTCCTCTTTACCCATGGGTATTTTTGGTTATGGGTTATGGGTCATGGGTTATGGGTTGATCCATGGTTTTCTTTCTAGATACAATGAACTTGGTTAAGTGGTATATATAAAACCATGGGTTATGGGTCAATACCATTTGCTAGTTTTTACCCATTTTAGTATTTACATGTTTTTAACCATTTTTAGTATTTACATGTTTTTACCCATTTTAGTATACTTAGTTTAAGTATGTGCTAACCCAATATGTAAAAATTAGTTGTTGTACATATATATCTAAATCATAAAATCACTTATACTTGTTTTAGTGTTTTATGTGAAAGCGTAAGTGTGTTAGGAAACTATTAACTCAAACTATTTACGTATTCTATTTGTTTCGTTAAAATGATTTTACGTTTGTTATCGACAAAACATTAGAAGATCGTAAAATATAAATAAACGTTTTTACGGCTTATTTGTATTAACATATACTTTAGTTGTGCTTGTGGTTGTGTTTGTTGTTGTATAACCACTTGGTGATCTTTGAGGCTTGAAGTTTTTAAACATCTAAGAAGTCGAAAATACCATATTCATCCCCTACAGTTCTACACACTTGCCTCCACAGAAATGTTGAAGGGTCACATCGGTGCACACTAAACAGAACAATGCAAACGAAAATAAAAAACGAGTTTACGAAATAAAAAGAGAATAAAGAGGAAATGAAAATATGGTATTTTTTTATTTAAAGGTTAAATGGTTATTACCCGAAGTCTAATATTTTTGTTTTGGGGCGTTGACCGAAATCAAGAGGTAAGCAAACACCAATACTTGTTGCACAAGTATTCTTGAACCTCATTAAAGTCATATAATTACAAATGCACCTTAAGGGGTTCTCATAACTCTTTCAAGATTCCAAAAATCTTCTCCCTTCTCTCCCTTTCTCTTCGTGCGATCGACCAATAAGAACCAAAGGGACGAATCCCTTTTGTCAACATTCAAGTCGACAACCTAGTCGACTTAGTCGACAACCTAGTCGACATAGTCGAATTCTAGTCGAAGAAAACCCAAAGGGTATTAACCCTTGGGTCGATCAAAATATACGAGCGGATTAGTGTTTCACAAACCCTAATTCGAGCCCTAGTTCGATACCTTGAGATATTTAGGGTTTTACCCAATTTCGTACTCGCCTAACTTATGATAGGTTCGTAGCCCTAGTTCTACCTGTACAGTACTGGTGGATACCTGGCGCAACCCTAGAAGTGATAATCCCCAAGAAAACCTAAAGAATATCGTGAGGCAGCAAGAAGTTCAAGAAGGTGTTACGTGCATCAGAAAAGGTCAAAGAAGCTTACATACAACATGATTAACAAGTAAGTCTTCTAAACACCCTTTATACGTGTTAGTTTAGGTTAAATAAATGTATAGTAGATTTATTCTTAGGGTTTTGGACTATATGGTTTTATGTTTTTATTTTTCATTGTACATGTTTGATAAACGTACGTGTAATAATCCCATTCGATATCAAATCTCACACATGAAATGGTTAGATTCTAGAGAGAGTGTGTCATAGAAAAAGAGATAAAGAGAGGAGAAATGGTGGAGAGCAAGAACACACTTCACACACTAACAATGTGTAAATGTAAACATACAAATGAACTCCCACCTTATCTTAACACACTAGTAGAGGGATATATAGGTTTAGACGTGGGCTTGTGGGCCGGAAAAAGGTTTATAAAATACGATTGAAATTATCCTATTATTACAACACTCCTAATATTTTTACAGTAATAAATATAAAAATGCTAGAGCAGGTTGGCTGGATTGATAATTTATTTTAGATTTTTGCAGTTTTGCACTTTAGTTATTTAGTAATAACAAAGAACGTTTACAAATATTGATTAACACATTTAAAAGGAATGTAATCTTAGTGTTTTATTCTTTCTATACTAATTATTTCATGAGTTAAGTCTATATATTACCAACGTACTTTTACCATTTTACACACTAGGTAACCAACTAGGCATTGAAACCGGCTAATTTAGTAAATATGACCTACTGATTTTCCAAGTAGATAATATTTTTTTTTTAAATTTCCACACGGACACTTATTTTCTTAAATTTATTCCACCTAGACACTTATTTTCTTAAACATGACCGTAATAACATAACCCATAAACCCTAACAACCTGACCCGCCCTTCTATTTAACCCTAAATCATATAACTCGAATCTATTTCTATCATTCATCTATCATTAAAATTTTTCCCTAAATGAAACCCTAACATTTCAACTTTCCTTCAAGATCAAACATGTAAATGTGATCTGCCATTAAGAGTATTAACATCATGGACACCCACTAATCCAGCTAAAAGGTTTGTTGATTGTCCTAATCGATCCAAACCCATGAAAAGGAAATGTGACTTTTGGGGTTGGTATGATCCATAGATTGATACAGATTTGTACATGATGCATTTCTACGAGATGTACACTATTTTGAATCCACAGCAAAGACATCAATTGGGCTAAAGAGCAGCCGTCAATGGAGGATTTAAGAACTTGAAGTTGATTTAGATGAAAAGAACACTCGATTGCAGAAAAGTTTGGCATATTTGACTTTTTAGAAGTCAATATTTTTTGCCTTTGTAATTTGTATCTGTTTGGTACTGGCAATGAAATAAAGGATGTTTAGGTTATGTAGGATTTGAAATGTAATGGAATATGTGTCTTTTAGGTAGGTTGTATTATATCATGAATTTCATGAATGGAAATGGTGCCTTTATCTTTTACTGTGTCACATGGCCATTGCACATGGCAAATGACAACTGCCAAGGGACTATGCACATGCCAAATGACAAAAGCCAAAAAAGCCACATTTATTGATGTCAATCTCATAATAAACAATCTCACTCAAATATGATATTGAAACAGTCAAAGGTACATATTCCATTAAAATAGCATTACCAAGTTAAAGACATTACAAGTGGGAACACATCCTTTGTTTTTCACTATCATGTGAGTATCCCAAAATATAAAGTTAAATTACACATGACTGAATCCCTACAAAAAGATAAAGTATTATTTAACACTACTATTGGCAGTTGCTACTTAACTAAACCATCAAGGACTACATTCAAAAGCTTTTTCACTTGTGATAGATTCTGAAAGGTAGTTTTGGTTGAGGTTCACTCCTTGATCTTTTACTTTGCTTCTTTCTTTGTTGTAGTATCACTTGCAGGTTGAACACTTGTAGCTTCAGATTGTGCAGCTGGAACACTTGCAAGTTGAACACTTGAAGCTTTTGATTAAGTTGAATGAAGATTTGAAGCTTGAAGTTATGTAGGTTGAACATAAGCAACTTGAACTTGTGTTACAAATTCTGAGTGTTTAGATTGAAGTTAATTGATTCTTTGGTTCTGTTATAAGTTTCAGCATCCATTGACTCATCTTCTTCAAGGAATCTGAATTCATTTAAGGTATCCATCATAGCCTCCCATTCTTTTTCTTTTCTTTCCCTTTCCAAATCAATTCTTTCATACATCTTTTCTCCTCCATTTCTTGCTGGAAAGCTTCTTCATCTAGATTCTCTTGTTGTTCTTTTTCCTCATTTTGACTTTGTTCTTCTTGCTCATCCAACAATCCTTGAAGATATTCATCTTCTATACTTTGTCCAATGTCTTCTTCATCCATTAACTAATTGTCAAAAATGATCCAACTAATTAAAGTTATTCAGGTAGTATATATTTATAAACATACCTTTTGTGCTCTGCTAACAAATCCACTAGTAGATCCACCACCTCTTTTTCCTCTGCTACTGCTTCTTCTTTTGCCACCACTTTCTTGACCTCTGTTACCACTCTCAGAACCTCAGCCACCACTCTCAACACCTCTACCACCACTCTCAGCACCTCTGCACCACTGATAGTACCTCTGCCAAAACTCTCAACACCTTTGCCACCACCTTTAGAACCTTTTCCACCACCTTTTGCTGAAGCATTTTGAAGTTCAGGTTTTCTTCTTTTACCTGCCACTTTTTTAACCTTTGGTACTTTTGGCACACTCAATTTGTAACAACTTGCTTTATTGTGACCAACACTTTGACAATTGGAACATCTTATTTGCTTGCCCACTTTGCTCACTTGAGAGTTAATTTCACCAGGTGCCTTTACTCTATTCTTCCTGGGTCTCCCAAGCATTTTCTAAACTATGAGGAGTAAGGGTAACTGATTATTGGTCTTTTTCCAGAAAAGTGTGCCAAAAACTAGTCTAATGGAATACTGATATATGCCCTTGCCCACATATTTTGACTATAACAGTGACTAACTCCCTCATCTGGATCCATATTTAAATGCATGTACCTTGCAACTGCATGAATGCAAAGCACACCACTTAACAGCTATAATATGCACACACATTTTTTCATAACCAAGTTCAAACCAAATTCTTGAGCTCCACATCTCACTTCCAACTCTTCATAACCACTTGGCTAAACAGTACAATGTCTACAAGTAGATAATTAAATTAAATCAGTTTCAATAAGAATTAATGTTTAAACATTTTTGTAATAGGTAATTAGTGTCAAACCTTTGTACTTGTTTGAGGAACTCAAGTCTTTTCCTAACTGTGGGAGTGATTAAGTCTTCTAAGTTAACTACGAACTTGTTCATGTATTATGTATATCCTTATGTCTTCTAGCATAGTTATAATAGGCTTTGATCTATGTAGCAATATAGCCCTATGATAACTTTTTGAGATCCCATTTTTGGAAGCAACACACTTTGGCATCCTTCACTAATGCCTTTAATATAACGCTTGGCACCCTTCACTAATGCCTTCGTCTTGACACCTATAACATTCTTCACTACTGCTCTTGACACGAACGATAAGCATCTTTCTAATGCTTTAATCTTGACACTTTCGACATTATTCACTAATGCCTTCAATCCAACATCTATGGAGAAAGGAAGAACTATCAACAAGAGAACTTCAGTTGTCTTGATGATGTCGAAGCATGGCAACTCTTGGACTTGAGCTTGCTCGACTTCAAGAAGTGGTGATCTTGCCTTTAAGAGGAACCTAGAAGATCACACAAAAACAAAAGACAAACTACATAGATCTCTTGGATCTGAGGTTAGAGAGATCTAAAACTTGGAGAGAGTATATGTGAAGTGGTGAGCTAAAAGGAAAGAAATGGCTAACTATTTATAGTGAAAATTCTCTACTGTTCCCCGGATCCCACGGATCCCTTCCACAAGGGATCCGGCTAGCACAAAGCCAGGGATCCGTGGAACGCTCCTCTTTACCCATGGGTATTTTTGGTTATGGGTCATGGGTTATGGGTTGATCCATGGTTTTATTTCTAGATACAATGAACTTGGTTAAGTGGTATATATAAAACCATGGGTTATGGGTCAATACCATTTGCTAGTTTTTACCCATTTTAGTATTTACATGTTTTTAACCATTTTTAGTATTTACATGTTTTTACCCATTTTAGTATACTTAGTTTAAGTATGTGCTAACCCACTATGTAAACATTAGTTGTTGTACATATATATCTAAATCATAAAATCACTTATACTTGTTTTAGTGTTTTATGTGAAAGCGTAAGTGTGTTAGGAAACTATTAACTCAAACTATTTACGTATTCTATTTGTTTCGTTAAAATGATTTTATGTTTTTTATCGACAAAACATTAGAAGATCGTAAAATATAAATAAACGTTTTTACGGCTTATTTGTATTAACATATACTTTAGTTGTGCTTGTGGTTGTGTTTGTTGTTGTATAACCACTTGGTGATCTTTGAGGCTTGAAGTTTTTAAACATCTAAGAAGTCGAAAATACCATATTCATCCCCTACAGTTCTACACACTTGCCTCCACAGAAATGTTGAAGGGTCACATCGGTGCACACTAAACAGAACAATGCAAACGAAAATAAAAAACGAGTTTACGAAATAAAAAGAGAATAAAGAGGAAATGAAAATATGGTATTATTTTTATTTAAAGGTTAAATGGTTATTACCCGAAGTCTAATATTTTGGTTTTGGGGCGTTGACCAAAATCAAGACGTAAGCAAACACCAATACTTGTTGCACAAGTATTCTTGAACCTCATTAAAGTCGTATAATTACAAATGCACCTTAAGGGGTTCTCATAACTCTTTCAAGATTCCAAAAATCTTCTCCCTTCTCTCCCTTTCTCTTCGTGCGATCGACCAAGAAGAACCAAAGGGACGAATCCCTTTGGTCAACATTCAAGTCGACAACCTAGTCGACATAGTCGAATTCTAGTCGACGAAAACCCAAAGGGTTTTAACCCTTGGGTCGATCAAAATATACGAGCGGATTAGTGTTTCCCAAACCCTAATTCGAGCCCTAGTTCGATACCTTGAGCTATTTAGGGTTTTACCCAATTTCGTACTCGCCTAACTTATGATAGGTTCGTAGCCCTAGTTCTACCTGTACAGTATTGGTGGATACCAGGCGCAACCCTAGAAGTGATAATCCCCAAGAAAACCTAAAGAATATCGTGAGGCAGCAAGAAGTTCAAGAAGGTGTTACGTGCATCAGAAAAGGTCAAAGAAGCTTACATACAACATGATTAACAAGTAAGTCTTCTAAACACCCTTTATACGTGTTAGTTTAGGTTAAATAAATGTATAGTAGATTTATTCTTAGGGTTTTGGACTATATGGTTTTATGTTTTTATTTTTCGTTGTACATGTTTGATAAACGTACGTGTAATAATCCCATTCGATATCAAATCTCACACATGAAATGGTTAGATTCTAGAGAGAGTGTGTCATAGAAAAAGAGAGAAAGAGAGGAGAAATGGTGGAGAGCAAGAACACACTTCACACACTAACAATGTGTAAATGTAAACATACAAATGAACTCCCACCTTATCCTAACACACTAGTAGAGGGATATATAGGTTTAGACGTGGGCTTTTGGGCCGGAAAAAGGTTTATAAAATACGATTGAAATTATCCTATTATTACAACACTCCTAATATTTTTACAGTAATAAATTTAAAAATGCTAGAGCAGGTTGGCTGGATTGATAATTTATTTTAGATTTTTGCAGTTTTGCACTTTAGTTATTTAGTAATAACAAAGAACGTTTACAAATATTGATTAACACATTTAAAAGGAATGTAATCTTAGTGTTTTATTCATTCTATACTAATTATTTCATGAGTTAAGTCTATATATTACCAACGTACTTTTACCATTTTACACACTAGGTAACCAACTAGGCATTGAAACCGGCTAATTTAGTAAATATGACCTACTGATTTTCCAAGTAGATAATATATTTTTTTTAAACATGACCGTAATAACGTAACCCATAAACCCTAACAACCTGACCCGCCCTTCTATTTAACCCTAAATCATATAACTCGAATCTATTTCTATCATTCATCTATCATTAAAATTTTTCCCTAAATGAAACCCTAACATTTCAACTTTCCTTCAAGATCAAACATGTAAATGTGATCTGCCATTAAGAGTATTAACATCATGGACACCCACTACTCCAGCTAAAAGGTTTGTTGATTGTCCTAATCGATCCAAACCCATGAAAAGGAAATGTGACTTTTGGGGTTGGTATGATCCATAGATTGATACGGATTTGTACATGATGCATTTCTACGAGATGTACACTATTTTGAATCCACAGCAAAGACATCAATTGGGCTAAAGAGCAGCCGTAAATGGAGGATTAAGAACTTGAAGTTGATTTGGATGAAAAGAACACTCGATTGCAGAAAAGTTTGGCATCTTTGACTTTTTAGAAGTCAATATTTTTTGCCTTTGTAATTTGTATCTGTTTGGTACTGGCAATGAAATAAAGGATGTTTAGGTTATGTAGGATTTGAAATGTAATGGAATGTGTGTCTTTTAGGTAGGTTGTATTATATCAAATGAATTTCATGAATGGAAATGGTGCCTTTATCTTTTACTGTGTCACATGGCCATTGCACATGGCAAATGACAACTGCCAAGGGACTATGCACATGCCAAATGACAAAAGCCAAAAAAGCCACATTTATTGATGTCAATCTCATAATAAACAATCTCACTCAAATATGATATTGAAACAGTCAAAGGTACATATTCCATTAAAATAGCATTACCAAGTTAAAGACATTACAAGTGGGAACACATCCTTTGTTTTTCACTATCATGTGAGTATCCCAAAATATAAAGTTAAATTACACATGACTGAATCCCTACAAAAAGATAAAGTATTATTTAACACTACTATTGGCAGTTGCTACTTAACTAAACCATCAAGGACTACATTCAAATGCTTTTTCACTTGTGATAGATTCTGAAAGGTAGTTTTGGTTGTGGTTAACTCCTTGATCTTTTACTTTGCTTCTTTCTTTGTTGTAGTATCACTTGCAGGTTGAACACTTGTAGCTTCAGATTGTGCAGCTGGAACACTTGCAAGTTGAACACTTGAAGCTTTTGATTAAGTTGAATGAAGATTTGAAGCTTGAAGTTATGTAGGTTGAACATAAGCAACTTGAACTTGTGTTACAAATTCTGAGTGTTTAGATTAAAGTTAATTGATTCTTTGGTTCTGTTATAAGATTCAGCATCCATTGACTCATCTTCTTCAAGGAATCTGAATTCATTTAAGGTATCCATCATAGCCTCCCATTCTTTTTCTTTTCTTTCCCTTTCCAAATCAATTCTTTCATACATCTTTTCTCCTCCATTTCTTGCTGGAAAGCTTCTTCATCTAGCTTCTCTTGTTGTTCTTTTTCCTCATTTTGACTTTGTTCTTCTTGCTCATCCAACAATCCTTGAAGATATTCATCTTCTATACTTTGTCCAATGTCTTCTTCATCCATTAACTAATTGTCAAAAATGATCCAACTAATTAAAGTTATTCAGGTACTATATATTTATAAACATACCTTTTGTGCTCTGCTAACAAATCCACTAGTAGATCCACCACCTCTTTTTCCTCTGCCACCGCTTCTTCCTTTGCCACCACTTTCTTGACCTCTGTTACCACTCTCAGAACCTCATCCACCACTCTCAACACCTCTACCACCACTCTCAGCACCTCTGCACCACTGATAGTACCTCTGCCAAAACTCTCAGCACCTTTGCCACCACCTTTAGAACCTTTGCCACCACCTTTTGCTGAAGCATTTTGAAGTTCAGGTTTTCTTCTTTTACCTGCCACTTTTTTAACCTTTGGTACTTTTGGCACACTCAATTTGTCACAACTTGCTTTATTGTGACCAACACTTTGACAATTGGAACATCTTATTTGCCTGCCCACTTTGCTCACTTGAGAGTTAATTTCACCAGGTGCATTTACTCTATTCTTCCTGGGTCTCCCAAGCATTTTCCTAACTATGAGGAGTAAGGGTAACTGATTATTGGTCTTTTTCCAGAAAAGTGTGCCAAAAACTAGTCTAATGGAATACTGATATATGCCCTTGCCCACATATTTTGACTATAACAGTGACTAACTCCCTCATCTGGATCCATATTTAAATGCATGTACCTTGCAACTGCATGAATGCAAAGCACACCACTTAACAACTATAATATGCACACACAATTTTTCATAACCAAGTTCAAACCAAATTCTTGAGCTCCACATCTCACTTCCAACTCTTCATAACCAATTGGCTAAACAGTACAATGTCTACAAATAGATAATTAAATTAAATCTGTTTCAATAAGAATTAATGTTTAAACAGTTTTGCAATAGGTAATTAGTGTCAAACCTTTGTACTTGTTTGAGGAACTCAAGTCTTTTCCTAACTGTGGGAGTGATTAAGTCTTCTAAGTTAACTACGAACTTGTTCATGTATTATGTATATCCTTATGTTTTCTAGCATAGTTATAATAGGCTTTGATCTATGTAGCAATATAGCCCTATGATAACTTTTTGAGATCCCATTTTTGGAAGCAACACACTTTGGCATCCTTCACTAATGCCTTTGATATAACGCTTGGCACCCTTCACTAATGCCTTCGTCTTGACACCTATAACATTCTTCACTAATGCTCTTGACACGAACGATAAGCATCTTTCTAATTCTTTAGTCTTGACACTTTCGACATTCTTCACTAATGCCTTCAATCCAACATCTATGGAGAAAGGAAGAACTATCAACAAGAGAACTTCAGTTGTCTTGATGATGACGAAGCATGGCAACTCTTGGACTTGAGCTTGCTCGACTTCAAGAAGTGGTGATCTTGCCTTTAAGAGGAACCTAGAAGATCACACAAAAACAAAAGACAAACTACATAGATCTCTTGGATCTGAGGTTAGAGAGATCTAAAACTTGGAGAGAGTATATGTGAAGTGGTGAGCTAAAAGGAAAGAAATGGCTCACTATATATAGAGAAAATTCTCTTGTTCCCGGATCCCACGGATCCCTTCCACAAGGGATCCGGCTAGCACAAAGCCAGGGATCCGTGGAACGCTCCTCTTTACCCATGGGTATTTTTGGTTATGGGTCATGGGTCATGGGTTATGGGTTGATCCATGGTTTTCTTTCTAGATACAATGAACTTGGTTAAGTGGTATATATAAAACCATGGGTTATGGGTCAATACCATTTGCTAGTTTTTACCCATTTTAGTATTTACATGTTTTTAACCATTTTTAGTATTTACATGTTTTTACCCCATTCTAGTATACTTAGTTTAAGTATGTGCTAACCCAATATGTAAACATTAGTTGTTGTACATATATATCTAAATCATAAATTCATGTATACTTGTTTTAGTGTTTTATGTGAAAGCGTAAGTGTGTTAAGAAACTATTTACGTATTCTATTTGTTTCGTTAAAATGATTTTACGTTTGTTATCGACAAAACATTATAAGATCGTAAAATATAAATAAACGTTTTTACGGCTTATTTGTATTAACATATACTTTAGTTGTGCTTGTGGTTGTGTTTGTTGTTGTATAACCACTTGGTGATCTTTGAGGCTTGAAGTTTTTAAACATCTAAGAAGTCGAAAATACCATATTCATCCCCTACAGTTCTACACACTTGCCTCTACAAAAATGTTGAAGGGTCACATCGGTGCACACTAAACAGAACAATGCAAACGAAAATAAAAAACGAGTTTACGAAATAAAAAGAGAATAAAGAGGAAATGAAAATATGGTATTATTTTTATTTAAAGGTTAAATGGTTATTACCCGAAGTCTAATATTTTTGTTTTGGGGCGTTGACCAAAATCAAGAGGTAAGCAAACACCAATACTTGTTGCACAAGTATTCTTGAACCTCATTAAAGTCATATAATTACAAATGCACCTTAAGGGGTTCTCATAACTCTTTCAAGATTCCAAAAATCTTTTCCCTTCTCTCCCTTTCTCTTCATGTGATCGACCAAGAAGAACCAAAGGGACGAATCCCTTTGGTCAACATTCAAGTCGACAACCTAGTCGACATAGTCGAATTCTAGTCGACAAAAACCCAAAGGGTTTTAACCCTTGGGCGATCAAAATATACGAGCGGATTAGTGTTTCCCAAACCCTAATTCGAGCCCTAGTTCGATACCTTGAGCTATTTAGGGTTTTACCCAATTTCGTACTCGCCTAACTTATGATAGGTTCGTAGCCCTAGTTCTACCTGTACAGTACTGGTGGATACCTGACGCAACCCTAGAAGTGATAATCCCCAAGAAAATCTAAAGAATATCGTGAGGCAGAAAGAAGTTCTAGAAGGTGTTACATGCATCAGAAAAGGTCAAAGAAGCTTACATACAACATGATTAACAAGTAAGTCTTCTAAACACCCTTTATACGTGTTAGTTTAGGTTAAATAAATGTATAGTAGATTTATTCTTAGGGTTTTGGACTATATGGTTTTATGTTTTTATTTTTCATTGTACATGTTTGATAAACGTACGTGTAATAATCCCATTCGATATCAAATCTCACACATGAAATGGTTAGATTCTAGAGAGAGTGTGTCATAGAAAAAGAGAGAAAGAGAGGAGAAATGGTGGAGAGCAAGAACACACTTCACACACTAACAATGTGTAAATGTAAACATACAAATGAACTCCCACCTTATCCTAACACACTAGTAGAGGGATATATAGGTTTAGACGTGGGCTTTTGGGCCGGAAAAAGGTTTATAAAATACGATTGAAATTATCCTATTATTACAACACTCCTAATATTTTTACAAAGAATAAATATAAAAATGCTAGAGCAGGTTGGTCGGATTGATAATTTATTTTAGATTTTTGCAGTTTTGCACTTTAGTTATTTAGTAATAACAAAGAACGTTTACAAATATTGATTAACACATTTAAAAGGAATGTAATCTTAGTGTTTTATTCTTTCTATACTAATTATTTCATGAGTTAAGTCTATATATTACCAACGTACTTTTACCATTTTACACACTAGGTAACCAACTAGGCATTGAAACCGGCTAATTTAGTAAATATGACCTACTGATTTTCCAAGTAGATAATATTTTTTTTTTAATTTCCACACGGACACTTATTTTCTTAAATTTATTCCACCTAGACACTTATTTTCTTAAACATGACCGTAATAACATAACCCATAAACCCTAACAACCTGACCCGCCCTTCTATTTAACTCTAAATCATATAACTCGAATCTATTTCTATCATTCATCTATCATTAAAATTTTTCCCTAAATGAAACCCTAACATTTCAACTTTCCTTCAAGATCAAACATGTAAATGTGATCTGCCATTAAGAGTATTAACATCATGGACACCCACTAATCCAGCTAAAAGGTTTGTTGATTGTCCTAATCGATCCAAACCCATGAAAAGGAAATGTGACTTTTGGGGTTGGTATGATCCATAGATTGATACGGATTTGTACATGATGCATTTCTACGAGATGTACACTATTTTGAATCCACAGCAAAGACATCAATTGGGCTAAAGAGCAGCCGTCAATGGAGGATTTAAGAAGTTGAAGTTGATTTGGATGAAAAGAACACTCGATTGCAGAAAAGTTTGGCATCTTTGACTTTTTAGAAGTCAATATTTTTTGCCTTTGTAATTTGTATCTGTTTGGTACTGGCAATGAAATAAAGGATGTTTAGGTTATGTAGGATTTGAAATGTAATGGAATGTGTGTCTTTTAGGTAGGTTGTATTATATCAAATGAATTTCATGAATGGAAATGGTGCCTTTATCTTTTACTGTGTCACATGGCCATTGCACATGGCAAATGACAATTGCCAAGGGACTATTCACATGCCAAATGACAAAAGCCAAAAAAGCCACATTTATTGATGTCAATCTCATAATAAACAATCTCAGTCAAATATGATATTGAAACAGTCAAAGGTACATATTCCATTAAAATAGCATTACCAAGTTAAAGACATTACAAGTGGGAACACATCCTTTGTTTTTCACTATCATGTGAGTATCCCAAAATATAAAGTTAAATTACACATGACTGAATCCCTACAAAAAGATAAAGTATTATTTAACACTACTATTGGCAGTTGCTACTTAACTAAACCATCAAGGACTACATTCAAATGCTTTTTCACTTGTGATAGATTCTGAAAGGTAGTTTTGGTTGTGGTTAACTCCTTGATCTTTTACTTTGCTTCTTTCTTTGTTGTAGTATCACTTGCAGGTTGAACACTTGTAGCTTCAGATTGTGCAGTTGAACACTTGAAGCTTTTGATTAAGTTGAATGAAGATTTGAAGCTTGAAGTTCTGTAGGTTGAACATAAGCAACTTGAACTTGTGTTACAAATTCTGAGTGTTTAGATTAAAGTTAATTGATTCTTTGGTTCTGTTATAAGTTTCAAAGATCCATTGACTCATCTTCTTCAAGGAATCTGAATTCATTTAAGGTATCCATCATAGCCTCTCATTCTTTTTCTTTTCTTTCCCTTTCCAAATCAATTCTTTCATACATCTTTTCTCCTCCATTTCTTGCTGGAAAGCTTCTTCATCTAGCTTCTCTTGTTGTTCTTTTTCCTCATTTTGACTTTGTTCTTCTTGCTCATCCAACAATCCTTGAAGATATTCATCTTCTATACTTTGTCCAATGTCTTCTTCATCCATTAACTAATTGTCAAAAATGATCCAACTAATTAAAGTTATTCAGGTAATATATATTTATAAACATACCTTTTGTGCTCTGCTAACAAATCCACTAGTAGATCCACGACCTCTTTTTCCTCTGCCACCACTTTTTCCTTTGCCACCACTTTCTTGACCTCTGTTACCACTCTCAGAACCTCAGCCACCACTCTCAACACCTCTACCACCACTCAAGCACCTCTGCACCATGATAGTACCTCTGCCAAAACTCTCAGCACCTTTGCCACCACCTTTAGAACCTTTGCCACCACCTTTTGTCAAGCATTTTGAAGTTCGTGTTTTCTTCTTTACCGCCACTTTTTAACCTTTGGTACTTTTGGCACACTCAATTTGTCACAACTTGCTTTATTATGACCAACACTTTGACAATTGGAACATCTTATTTGCCTGCCCACTTTGCTCACTTGAGAGTTAATTTCACCAGGTGCCTTTACTCTATTCTTCCTGGGTCTCCCAAGCATTTTCCTAACTATGAGGAGTAAGGGTAACTGATTATTGGTCTTTTTCCAGAAAAGTGTGCCAAAAACTAGTCTAATGGAATACTGATATATGCCCTTGCCCACATATTTTGACTATAACAGTGACTAACTCCCTCATCTGGATCCATATTTAAATGCATGTACCTTGCAACTGCATGAATGCAAAGCACACCACTTAACTGATATAATATGCACTCACATTTTTTCATAACCAAGTTCAAACCAAATTCTTGAGCTCCACATCTCACTTCCAACTCTTCATAACCACTTGGCTAAACAGTACAATGTCTACAAATAGATAATTAAATTAAATCAGTTTCAATAAGAATTAATGTTTAAACAGTTTTGTAATAGGTAATTAGTGTCAAACCTTTGCACTTGTTTGAGGAACTCAAGTCTTTTCCTAACTGTGGGAGTGATTAAGTCTTCTAAGTTAACTACGAACTTGTTCATGTATTATGTATATCCTTATGTCTTCTAGCATAGTTATAATAGGCTTTGATCTATGTAGCAATATAGCCCTATGATAACTTTTTGAGATCCCATTTTTGGAAGCAACACACTTGGCATCCAAGTTGAAGAATGCTCTGCACCATGTATTTGGATTTCTCTGTATCAGATACTCATATGCTTCAAGATTGAAGAACTTAATCGCATCCATCTTTGCATATAAAGAGTTGCTCCATTGTACTTGAAGTTAACTCTATAAGAGTCTTTCAAGCTGTAAACCACTGAATTTCTTTTTGAAGTTGGCTTAGACATGTCTTGCTCATTTTCTATGCTCTGCATTAGGTAATCAATTACCAACAGCTTCTAATAGTCCATGTAGACATGAAATTAGATTAGGAGAAAATTGAATTATATTATTATGTAATACTTAATGTTTATAAAGTTACCAGCCTTGTGTGAATCTAATATCAGTGTTAATCATGTTCCTTGTTGTAGATTCAGATCATCATGGAGCAGTGACAAGAACCAACACCAGTTTTTAATGTTTTCAACATTTACTACAGCCCAAGCAATGGGATACATTTGATTGTTGGCATCCCTACCCATTGTTGTGAGCAATTCAGTGAGCAACTCACCTCTACATGTACGCTTCAAGAAGTAACCATCTAAAAAATGATTCTCCTACATCCTTCCAACCACCCATTTTTCACACCCTTAAAACATATTTAAAACCTCCTAAAATAGGTATTACCGGAACTTGTCTCTTCCACATCAAGTCTGCAAGTGGATCATGGGTTTGATTCTGACAGTGCTTGCCTATAGTCCCATAACCTCCAATAATATTCAATTAACCCTCCTTCATGGTTATAAAGTACCCTTTGCTTAGCCTTTTTGCACTGACCTAAACTAACATCAATTAAAAACTTCTCTTTAATTTGATCCTTCATCTTAATGTAGGGAATGAATGGGTCACTAATGATCTCTTTTGAAAAGTGGTAAGCAATCCATTTGTAAGTGACAAATGAACCTAGTTTGTAATTTCTAGAATATTTGTGTTTTGCATGGAGAGACTTGATTTGGAATGAGTGGGCAGTGCTCATCCATGATGCCCAAAGTCTATAACCACAAACTGGAACATTTTTCTTAGCATCAATTATTTTCTTCCTTTTCCGTTTAGGTGAGGTCTCAGGTGATTGCTTGTTTAAATTAGGTGATTGACTTTTAGAATAATGTTGTTCACTAGTTCCCTCCCCATCAGTGCTACATCCCTCCCCTTTTTTTTGCTTCTAATAATGTTTGGTGGGCTAAAGATGACTTTTTTCTTAACATTTTCCTTAGGCAATTGATTCTTTCCTTTCTTAGCAGACTTGACAGACTTAGCATATTTACTAGTACTTGCATCAGGCTTAGCAGACTTAACATGTCTAGGTGATTATGTATCATAATCAGCAAACAAATTCTTTTTGACCTTTTTATTTTCCTTACTATACTTCCCAACACACCTACCTCCCTCAACACTCCTACCACAATATACTAGTAGACTCCTCCAATAATTCCTTTCAAACCATAATTTGTAACCATTTGCTACTCTATAGTTAGCTAAACCTAGCTTCAATTGCTCAGGGTGCTCATACCTCATACGTAAAACATGTTTCATTGGATTCCAATTGACTGTGGGGTCATGTTTTAGATATAAAACACCTTTTTATGCCTTACAACTAAGGTCTATGTTAGCAGCATCAGGGTCATCTAAAGCCTCACCTTCTTTTTGAGGGATTGACTCATCAAGAAATTCCATAAACATCCCATGGTTGGTACACATTTTGTTTAGAAATGGGTATTGAGTGCTTAAGTTCTTAATCACTGCATTATCCTCCCCTTCAGTCTGAAAAATATACTTCATCAAATTCCTCACACTCATCACAACTATAGCATTCATCACTAGACCCACTACTTAAAACCCCATTTGCTTCTTCATTAATAAAGACCACCACATCATAATCAAAATGTTCAACATACTATTTGTATTTATACCCAACACTAAAAAAAATCTTCTACATCATTATCTGTCTTAAGTTCTTTAATGCCCGCATTCAATGGTGTTCTAACAGGACAGTAACATAACCTATAAATGCAGCCACGAACTAAATTTTTGATAACGTCACGTAAATCATGAAAGCTAATACCTTCAAAATTGATATCAGTGATTTATTTTTCATCACCTTGTACATATCTTAAAGGGCTAGGAATGAAAACCCCATCATGGTGTAACAATAAACACTTGATCTGCCATTATAAAAAAAAAAAGGTTTGTAAAATTTAGGGTTTTAAATGAAATTAACAAATGAAAAACACTAATTAAAGTAAATAAACAATAATGATAATGTTACCTCTGCACATCTTCTATGTTTTGTAAAGAATTGAACGAGTTATCAATTAGGGTTTCATAATTGGGGGAACACTTGGTATCATATTTGTTTCAAAAAGAAAAACTGAAAAAGTCAACTACTTTTTTATAGTGGGGTGGATGGAATACATGTCATCAGTCAAATAAAGTGCACAACAACTTAGGGATTGACAATTAGGTTGCCCGCAGTAATGAAGTCGACCGATTGATAAGTCGATAGCCCTTACTATGTGCAATCAATCACATGTCGATCGAAGGCGTTTTTTTGTTGGTCGTCTGCACGATCGACAAAACACAGAAACCATTCCCACTTTCCAACTAAATTGGTAGCGTTACATGCATAAAAAATCTTTTAATATTTAAAAAAATTATAGTTTATACTAAATAAATGTTTTAAAAAAAATGAAGGTCGCCCAAAATCGGTTGTAGTTTGCCGGGAAAAAAAAGTTGATATGGCAGGAAAAGTGATGGCCGCTGGTGGTCATTATTGTGTCCGACCTTACACTCGTTTATTACAGTAATCGAGTGGGCACAATACAAAATTTATGATTTAAGATCATTTGAGGACAAAACATTCTTTACATACCAAGTGATCAATCTCCATACTCCATTTTTATTTGATCTAATTGATGAAATTAATCACAAAAATTTTAAAAAACCTACTTTCATCATTTTTATTTTTATACAAATATTAATATCTTCCAAACCGTTAATCGTTAAGTGAAAAAAAAAATACTATTACAACAAACATTTAATTATCTTTCTATAGATAGGCACTTTGATATACTTTACACGTTTTTTTTTATGTTTTTTTCGTAACTAAAATTTGAATGAAAAAAATCACATGTGAATTAAACAATTATTTGAATATCACGTGTGATATTACTGTTAAATCACATATGATATTTAAATCACATTTGATATGTATATCATATTTGAACACTAATATCATATGTACACCATATGTGAACACTAATATCACATGTGATATTACATATCATCTGTGTTTTAACATTAATATCACACGTGATATTCAAATTAGTGTTTAATCACATGTGATTATTTCATGCAAATCTCATATTCGAAAAAAAAATTAAAAAACGTGAAAAAAATGATTTTTTTTTCTTTTTTCGAAAGTATATCAAAGTGCCCGTCTATAGAAAGATAATTAAACGCTCGTCACGATGGTGTAATTATTTTCGCTTAACGATTAACGGTCCAAGAGATATTTAAATTATAAAAAATATGTGAAATAATAAAATGCTTTTAGTTTCAACATTTAATTTCTTTTTAGAGTTAGTATCAAATAAGAAGATTACTTAAAATAAGAAGGAATAAGAAGAACTATAACCGCAAATCCGAGGCACCGACCTAAATTAGATGCATCCCTATAATCTTAGATGCATTATAACGCAACATAGTGTGTTTTCTAGCTTTTAATCAGATGCATATACGTATATTAGGTGCATTTCATGATTTCTCTTGTTTTGTTCGCGACCCTCACACCCGCCAAATCATGAAAATCACTTTGCACAATCTATAAATCAAATTAACTTTCGAAAATCAAGATGTTGCATCTATATGAATAGAAATGCATCTAATGCAAGTCGTTTCATCTCAAATGCGTGATTTTGGTCACTTCTCACCACTTCTTATTTTAATTTACTTCTCACCGGATCCTTACTCTTCTTTTAAATGAAAAGTGATAATGAGTTTTTTGGTATGTGAAAAAATTTTGGTACGTAAAATAATTCTCCTCAAAATTTATACTCCGTACAAATTAGTTATTTTTATCTAAGTATTTTATACAAGTAAGAATGGATCCACTAAGAAGAAAAATAAAAATAAGAAGAATGAGAAATTTTTCAGCTACACATTTCAAATGAAGAAGTAAAATTTCATGGGGGATGCATCTCTACTTGTAGGTGTATCTAAAATGTGCGGCTGTGATTATTTCTCATCTTTCTTATTTTACTTTTATTTCTTATTTGATCATTACTCATACAAGTAAACCTTAAAAGAAGAAAGTGATGAAAAATTATTCCGCACTCTGTAATATAACAAAAACACATGTCGATCATCAAAGTATATATTCAATAAAGGATTAGGATCCTCTCATGTTCTTTTGAACATGAGAGATAATGTTGTGTTCTTTGTGATTGTACATTGTCCTTATTGTAAAGCATTTATTTAATTTTAATTCAAATATACAATTATAAGAAGCACAACATTATCTCTCCTGTTCAAATGAACATGGAAGGATCCTTATCCTTCCATAAATTAACTTTAAAATCAGAAGAAAAAAAAATTAATTTACTTGAAAGTAGCATATAAGTCATCCATGCATATTCTAAATCACATATATACAAGTAAGAACATGAATAATGACTAAACCATGAAAGCTAAGTAACGTGTTTGTCTGTATAACCTAATATTTTTTAGACTTGTTAAACTTAAATTGTTAGGCTAAAGAGTACAAAAACCAATTAATCTTTTCTTCCTTTTTTTTTTTTTTTTTTTTAATATGTCAAGTTTATTGATTTTGATACATTTAACTAACTTTTTGGTTTTATATAACATTTTTTAAATAAAAAATCACATAAATACTACTCCTTCCGTCTCATATTAAGTGTCCACTATTCATATGCACAAAGTTTTTGAAAATTCTACTAACTACACTCTCCACCAATCAAATATCATTTTCACTCACTAAAGTCTAATCTCATTGGTTAGAATATTCTATGGACACTTAATTTGAGACATCTAAAGATTCCATTGTGGACACTTAGGCCCCGTTTGGTTCGCGGAATCTGCAGGATTCTGATGGAATTGGAATCTGATTCCATTCCATAACATGTTTGGTTGGCAGATTCAAGAAATTCAGAATCTGAATTCAGTTCCTTAACGTGTTTGGTTGGACAATGGAATGGAATAAAATCCTTCAAAATCTCATTTCTGTGGAATTCAACATTCCATAGCAAAGTGTGAAGAAAGTTTACAATTCCATGGAATTCAGTATGCTTATCATAAAAATCAGTTATTATTATTATTATTATTATTATTATATTAATTTTATTATTAATATTATTAATTATTATTATTATTTTAATTTTATTATTAATATTATTATTATTATTTTAAAATTAATATTATTATTAATATTATTATTATTTTAATACTATTATTATTATTATTATTATTATTTTAAAAATAATATTATTATTAATATTTTATTAATATTATTTATTATTATTATTATTTTAATATTATTATTATTATTATTATTATTATTATTATTATTATTATTATATTATTATTAATATTATTATTTTTATTATTATTACTATTATTATTATTTTAATAATAATAATAATATTATTATTATTATTATTTAATTATTAATATTTTTAATTATTATAATTATTTTAATACTATTATTATTATTATTATTATTATTATTATTATTATTATTATTATTATTATTATTATTATTATTTAGTTTATCAAGTTTAATAAAAAATAAAATTTTAAATATTTTATTATAATTTGTTTTTCGTCATTTTATTTTCTTCCAACCAAACACGCATAAGTTTTTGCAAATTTCAATTCCTTATGATTCCAAATCTTTAACATTTCAATTCTTTAACATTCCAATTCCTTCACATTCCAATTCCATAGATAGATTTCAATTCCAACAAAAATATTTCGTGAACCAAACGGGGCCTTAAATTGAGACGGAGGTAGTATATTTTGTGTCCATAAACATTTTATATATTAAAATTGTTATATTTTGTATATGTCAGCATTTTTATTGAGACATAAAATCTGAAAAATTGATAGGCACCAGCATGTGTGTTGTGGATAAGATGCGCAGCCGTAACAGTTTACTTCAATAAAAATAAATATAAATACAGTAAATAAATAAATATTCTTTAAAAAAATGGACTATATGACGAAACTCGACGCCGTCCTGCCTACCTTTTTCTTTCTGGCCAAATACACTGCACTTCCTAACGGAATTTCTAACTAATGCACCTGAGGGATGTTTGGTTCGATGAATAGAAAGCTGAAAAAAGGAAAGAGGTTGATTCTCATGTTTGTTTGACATAAGAATGAAAACAGGGAATTAAATTACCATTCTCATTCCCCCATTTTGTTTCTTTAAAAAAAAAAGGAGAAAGCGAGAATAAGAATTTCACTCTTTTCTTTATCCATTCTCTAGTGAATGAAAAATCACGGACAAAAATTCACGTTTTTATTTTATTTTTTTTTTTTTTAAATTCGCGTTTTAATTCATCGCTTTATTCGCATTTTTCTTCGCTTCATTCATTTTACGCTTTTATACGCCATCCGTCTTCGTTCGCTTTGTCCGTTTTCATACGTCTTCACCCGTTTTCATACGCTCGTCTGTTTTCATACGCTGTTCGTTTTCATACGTTTTCATCGTTTTCTTCATTTCGTCCATTTTCATATGTTTTCGTCCGTGTTTTAGGGCACGCTTTCATAAAAAAATGTGAATAAAAAGAAGACAAAAAGACAAGAATTAGGTTTATCTATTAAATTTTAGATTAATCCCCACCATTATATCAAACTAGATGGATGGTGAGGATTTGTCATAGAAGCATCAAAATAAGAGTAAGCATTTAAAATTTTTCTAGTTAGTAATATGTAAAACCCTATAGCAGAAAATTATACAAATATTGATGTGTATATACTAGTTTTTGTAAATCGTGTTTTAATTGCTTATCCTCTACGTGTATATACTAGTTCGATCATGAATATTATACGTATTCATCTTTTTATTAGTTGTGTTTAGTGCAATGTGTAAGTTGTAGAAATATGTTTTTTTGTCATTTTTGTTTCATCGTAGAGATGATATAATATATTTTTATATGACAAAAAACTTGAATTGTGTTTGCATAATTGTAATTATGTGACCTGATAGCGTCAAATAATCAACGTAACTAAAAAACCTAAAAATATATATATTCATTCTTTTATGTACCAAACAAAGGAATTGATTCTTTAATCGATTCTGACACTCTATTCTCTATTTTTGCCAAACACTAGAATCCATTCTCTTATATCAGACTCATTCTCTTTCTATGTCATTCCATTCTCCAATGCATTTTCATTTTTTGTGATTCAGTAGTACCAAACGTCCCCTTAGACATTGGTTAAGATTTGTCTTTTTGTAGTTGTTTATTACATAAATGGTCCTTGTGGTTGACATAAAATTACATATTTGGACGGAGACCCACATAAATAGTTATTAAAAATCACAAAAAGACAAATCTTAACCAATGACCTTAGTTAGACATTCCCTTTTCGTAATTCTTCTTTGATGTACTTGACATTATCTGTCGAGTATTAGGAATAAAAAAAAATATTGCTTTGTAACATTTGTGTGTTTGAGTGACATGAATAAATGATCAACTAGATTTTTTTCTTTTCAAACTTTAATCTTGATTGAGAAATAATACAGGTAGTATTTTGGTTTAGAGATCGAGCTCTATAGACAATCATATCAATTATATATTGGCGTAGTTATATTTAGTCAAAAGAGAATTCCGAAAAGTTATTGAAAGTTATGATTTTAATTATAGCGATGGCTTGTATAGTTTTCTAAAGTTGAAAATCACTTTCCTCATACCATTTTTCGACCTGATATTAGTCTAATTTAAACAAACTCTATACGGAATAATTCATGCAATTGACGTGAATTAGTTATCATATAGAAAAAATTACACGTTTGGTCTCTATGGTATACCCCAAATAACAACTTTAGTCCCTAAGTCGTTTTTATTACACCACAGATACCTATTTTTGAAACCTTGCACGCATTTAGTCCCTATTTTGGATGGGCATTAGTTAAGTCCGTATTTTTGCGCTGTTAGTCCTTCGTTAAAAATTTTTGCACCGTTAGTCATTATTTTTTAAAATATAGTTTTCCCCGCCAGTAGTCCCTCCGCTAATAATAGTTATCGCCCGTTTTTTACGTTTTTTCCGCTTTTATCGTTTTTTCCGCGTTCGCTTTTATCTGCTTCCCCCCATTTTTCGTTTTTCGTGACCGCTTTTTATTTTCGGTTTTTGTCCGTTTTCGACCTTTTTTTTAGCGTCCGTTTTTTTACGTTTTGCCGTTTTTACGTTTTGTCTGTTTTATCCGTTTTCGTTCGTTTTTTTCATTTTTACCGTTTTTACGCTTTTTCTTTTTCCTTTTATGTTTTTATCCGTTTTTTTACGTTTTGCTGTTTTTATCCGTTGTTCGGTTTTTCACAAAAATTTCAAAAAATGGAATTTTTCACAAATTTGAAAAAATTCCAAAAAAATTTGAAAAATAAATTGGAAAAAAATATTTCTAAAAAATAAAAAATTTGAATAAAAAATTAAAAAAAATATTTGAATAAAAATATTTTTTTTATTTTTCAAATATTTTTTTCAAATAAAAATAAAAATAAAATTAAAAAATTTTTATTCAAATATTTTTTTTAATTTTTTATTCAAATTTTTTTATTTTTTTTCGAAAATATTTTTTTTCCAATTTATTTTTTCAAATTTTTTTTCAAATTTGTGAAAAAATTTCATTTTGTTTTTGGAAATTTTTGTGAAAAACGAACTAAAACGGATAAAAATGGACATAAAACGTGAAAAACGGATAAAAAACGAATGCAAAAGGAAAAAAAAGACAAAAGCGTAAAAAAACGGGCGAAAACATAGAAAAAACGAACGAAAACGGATAAAAACAGACAAAAACGTAAAAAAATGGGCGAAAACGTAAAAAACTAATTAAAATGGATAAAAACGTAAAAAAAATGATCGAAGACGGATAAAAAACTGACAAAAACGGACGAAAAACGAAAAAAAGGGGCGAAACGGATAAAAACGGACAAAAATGTAAAAAAACGGGCGATAACTATTATTAACGGAGGGACTAAGCGGGAAAACTATATTTTAAAAATAAGGACTAACGGTGCAAAATTTTTAACGATGGACTAACAGGCGCAAAATACTTAACGGACTTAACTAAGCCATCCAAAATAGGGACTAAATGCTGCAAGGTTTCAAAATAGGTATCTGTTGTGTAATAAAAACGACTTAGGGACTAAAGTTGTTATTTGGGGTATACCATAGGGACCATACGTGTAATTTTTTCTATCATATATATATATATATATATATATATATATATATATATATATATATATATATATATTCTATTGTAAAGTGTTTGTTGGGAAAACAAGTATCGTCAAGCATATTGTCTATAGGCTTGCGCATTGACCCCGGCACCTCGCAGTGCATGACCCCTAAACCTCGCTGATTTATATAAGTTCGCATGAATAGGCCTGATTACGGTTTGAAAATCAAACTGAGCCGAAAACTTATTTGGCCTAAAACACCGAATCAAAATTTTCGGTCTGCATTCTATTATGCTTAACCCTACGCATGAGTATGCGCTTTGCAAATCTTAATTCCTAATATAACTTGACACAATATTAAATATGAAATCATCTTACAAAATAACATGATCAAACAAAATTGCACATTGATACTTATTACTATATATAACTATAGAGCGAGCAACAGTGTTTGCAATGCAAACATTAATTGCCAACTTTTACAAGTTGGCAAAAATAGTCCCTGAGGTTTAAGTGTCGTTGCAAAGTAAGTTCAAGTTGGCAAAAATAGTCCTTAAGGTTTAAGTGTCGCTGCAAAGTAAGTCCTTTATAGCAATTTGGCAAAAATAGTCCCTATCCAAATTCACGGCTACAAAAGCAATCCCGCTGCATCGCGCGGGTTTCCACACTCGTTATATACTAAAAGTTAACTTTTAAGCTACAGATGTGAGTATTAATAATTAAACACTTATTAACTTGTTTTGACGAAAAATCTATCTTTCCTATAAAAATATCTCAATATTCCTTGTTTATTACATCATCATCATCTTTAATAAAAGGGCAAATTCTAATAATGCATTTTTCGCTCAAGGTGTCATCACTTTTTAGGAAAAAAGTTTGGGTATTTCCAAAATAAACTTTGAGACTTGCGACTTTATCCTTCCAATGTAATAGTGACACGTGTCCTGACACTTTTCAGATTCCAATCATTTTCGTACCTATGAATTTTAGTCGACTAATATCCAGCGACTTTTTAAGATTCGCGCGATTTTTTTTTTTTGATATTTTCGAGGAAAAAATCAAACTTTAAAAAGTAATATTTTATTCCTTTTGCTCCTTCCCAATGTCGAGCGACTTAAGCGAATTAATTTTAGCGGTTTTTGGCCAAATAGTAGTTTTGTACTTTTTTCCAATTTTTACACCACGGTAAAAATACTTTTTACTTATCACATATATTTTTTCCAATTTTTACACCAAGTCAAGAACCATCATCTTCTCGAAATCCTGCAAAAAAAATGTTTCGTATTCGGGTATGTTTTTTTATGTTGATATATATAAATTGTTCGTATATTTGTTTTTCCCCTTATTTATTTGAAATTAATCATGTTTAATAGTAGTTTTGCAACAACAATTTTGTTTATTTAAGTTAGCAAAAGGTTACAAAATTGTGTTTGGGTTTGTAATTTATCTGTGCGAGATGTGATTCTTTGTTGTTCTACCTTTTTGAAAGTATACTTGGCATTTGTTACAAAATTGTAGTGTGAGGCTTGGATGATTGAATGCAGTTTTGTTACTCCCCTTATATGTTATTAAGTAGAGTATTTTTTATTTTATTTTATTTATTTATTTATTTATTTATTTTATTTTTTCATTTGTAGGAATATGAGGCAAAAAATCATCATCGTAAGTAAACCAAACTACTTTTCTTTAATAAAATCCAAGTTGGATAAAAATCGAAGGAAGTTGTTTAGGGAAACTTGTTTCGGTAAATGGTTGGACCTTTCTTATTTTGACCACGAAGCACATATGATAGATTATGTTTTACAAAAACAATGTTATCCGAATGAAAACCATTATGATATGCCGATTGTATATTATATTGATGACCGCCCCTTCATTTCTCGGCCCGAGTTTTCGCTTATCATGGTTTTAATTTTGGAAAAGTAAGTTTTGAAAAATATGGATCTCGACACCTCAATTTTAGGTCAAGGGTTTTCCCAAAACATTCAGTTCAAAAATTACAAACTTAGATATTCTTGGCCTAATTGAGGATGAAGAGGCATTTGTATCATATGCACGAAGATGCAGACGTCTTTGTCTATTGTTAGCTTTGGAGGTTATCTTCATGGGCAGATTATTGGTTCAGGAAGTTGATGTTTCTCTCATGCGATTAGTTGAAAACCTAGATGATTGGGATGCCTTTCCATGGGGAGAGCATATTTGGAGGCATTTGTATGATGAAATTTTTGATGTTGCAGATAAACACAAGTGGGATTTCCTTCAAGGTATTAACAAAGACCACAAATTTGTTCCAACCTATACACCGTCGGATTCGTTTGGGCTTTCAAGGTTAATATTTTATATATCAATATAAACTGGATTCATTTTGTGTATCAATATTTTATGCTATAATTTTTTATTGAAATTCCAAAATCCGTATAGATTTGGATATGGAGTCTTTTTGAAAGAAGCATTCTATGGTGGAATAAAGTTCTGATATTATGCCAAGAGGAGTAAGCGTGGTCAAAGAATACACCCTTCAAAAGATCGATTATAAGCTTTTTTGGAAAGGTAAAAGTAATATATAAAATTTTCTTATTAATGCATTCTATTTTTCTACATTAATGCAATCTTTTATTGAACATTATTATTTGTTTTTAAGGATTCAATCTGTTAAAGAACTGACACCGACAATAGTGAGAGGAGATCGATTGGTATATAAAGTTTACGGCATTTTTCCATGATTACATACCTAGAACTCCACCAGTGAAAACAACACATCTCTACGATGAGTGGTTGAAGAAGATGCCGCGAAGACGCAAACGGGCAAGACCTGAAAGGAAACATTTACCTATTATACGCAGAGTGAGAGCAGATAATAGAGATCAAGATAACACGGATCGTGTTATTACAGAGTTAAATAAGCGTTTGTTCAAACTTGAGACAATTATTCAAGTTATTTAAGCATTTGTTCAAACTCATATACCCATCAATAATCACACGAATATCGATAATAATATACGCCCCTTTTTTCGTGTTCTTGCTCAGAAAGAAATGGGGTAATATATCCTTCTTCTTTTTTTTATCGTATATATACTTTGACATTATCAGAAGTCGCTAGCATGGATTGAAAACCACTAGCGGCTTTCATATACTCTAGCAGTGGATACACGAAATTTACAAAAAAGTTCTTCAAGTATTATCGCGAAGTCTAGCAGTAAGGGATTGAAAACCTCTAGCGTGGTTTCATATACTCTAGCAGTGGATAACGAAATTTACAAAAACCGCCTTCAAGTATTATCAGAAGTCGCTAGCAGTTGATTGAAAACCACTAGCAGTGGTTTCATATACTCTAGCAGTGGTTTCATATACTCTAGCAGTGGATACACGAAATTTACAAAACACTGCCCTTCAAGTATTATCAGAACCCGCTAGCAAGGATTGAAAACCTCTAGCAGTGGTTTCATATACTCTAGCAGTGGATACACGAAATTAACAAAAACTGCCCTTCAAGTATTATCAAGAAGTCGCTAGCGTTGATTGAAAACCTCTAGCAGTGGTTTCATATACTCTAGCAGTGGATACACTAAATTTACAAAAACTGCCCTTCAATTATCCATTATCTTTCGTATATATCCTTTTTATAAATACTTATTTTCATTCTTAGGAGAAATTGGAGTTAAGTAATGATCTACGGCATCTTAGTGCACAGTTTTGTGATGAGCTTAATCATGATTTTCTTGACTTGTTTGAGTCAAGTCAGCCAAGCATTGATACTAGTTCATCGGGCGGCTAGATGAATTTTCGATGACGATCTTGCAAAGGTAATGTACAAAATCAAGAAACAAGTGTAAAACTCTTTCCGTAGCATAACATATCATAACGATAGGTTATTTATAAACGGACAGAATTTATTATCCAAGAAGAATTAATGTTGCGACATGAAGAATTAGAAAGTGCCCGGTTAAAAAGAGCGTAGCTTGATGCAACAAGAGAAGAGGTTGAGGATGGAAGAGGACAAGTTGATAATGAGGGAAGAGGAAAAGAGGTTGCGTGATGAAATGAACGAAAGAAAAGGGGAGAAGCAATCAATATGAACTCAGATCATATGAAAGCGAGAGCGCTTTTGCGCTTCCAAGAGGAGTGATCAACGCTCGGGTGAAGCTAGCATTTATTGGACCAATGCATATCGAAAGAAAGACGATGCTCTAGCTTACGATCCGATATGAGTGAAAACTTAAATTTGTCATACTGGGTTGAGGTATGAAAAATACTTCTTGACAACCTTTTAAAATATATCTTGTTAATGACAAATGATAATAAGTTTAATCGTTTCATATACTAGGATCTTGCACGCCGCACCAATGTCAACAGAGTTTATTTTACAAATGAATTTGATGAATTTCTTGGACAAATAGGACCACTTAGCTGCAAGTTTCCTTGGTGACGCATGATGTGTGGATAGAAGGTTTTGGGAAAGTTTTTTGCTTGACCCGCCTAGGAAAGTTGGCTAAGGTGATGGCAAGTACTCATACAACCCGCATACAGAAATGATTTCTTATAAAGTTTATCACACTCATTCATGTTTCAAATTTACGACATAGAGTTGTGGGTTAATTACCTTTGGCATGTTAGGCCGGATATGGCTAACGGGCGATGGTAGCTATTTTGTTCACTGCTACAAAATTCTTTGGACGTTGTGGTATGCTAATGGTGAAAGATACTCTATTCCATGGTCCTACGTTAAGACGTAGTAACTATATATATATACATATATATATATATATATATATATATATATATATATATATATATATATATATATATATATATATATATATATATATATATATATATATATATATATATATATATATATATATATATATATATATATATATATATATATATATATATATTTAATAATGCTGATTAGCTTTTGCCATATATTGATATTATGTTTGTGATCCAAACGTTGTAGGTTTTCATGCCGATTAATGAAACTGACGCTCATTGGTTTCTTGCCCGTTTGGAGATAGACATTGGCATTGTTACCTTTTATGATAGCGGTCAAACTTTTGAAGAGGAATGGTGAGAGTTTTATATCAAACTGAGGAGTGTTTACGGGTTTGGCTATTTATTCATATGTCATAAGAATTAATACATAACCGTTTAACCAGCTTTTAAAACATTAGTTTTTTTAAGACAGTGCACTTTTGTCCACTACAATTGCCACGAGGTCCTAGCACAAGCACAAGTATTTGAGAAGAAAGGCATTGATCCGGCTAGTTATTTCATTACATTTACTATCGTTGAACAAGTACCGGGCAGCCGATATTTGGTGATTGTGGTATTTGGGTATGTATTTTTTATACGCTTGGCTTTGGTCTACCATGGATGTGAAGGATCTATTCAGTCGCGCTTCTTCACATCATGAACAAATGGCTAGTTTTTTTTAAACACCGTGTTTGTGTTTAGCTATGTTCTATTTTGTTGATGTATTACTTGAAACAAATTGATAACCATATGCTCCCTTGAATGGTTTTGTATTGAACATGTTGTATTATACTTGTGTTCAAGCTAAGGTAGTGACGTTGCAAATTTGTTTACTAGTAATATTTTTCTACAAAAATAAGCAAAAAAATATTAAACACACCAAATTATATATATACAAAGTAGGCCAAACCCATGCATGCTAGTTTACAAGTACTGTCCATTCGGTATGCATTACTCAACATTACACACTAGGCGACTTTTTTTGGGAGAGTTTGACTATATCTTAGATATATCATTTGAGTATGGTCAGTAATGTACTTTTTAGACACTTTTAACCTGTTCAATATTTTGTACCTTTTGTATATTTTGTACCTACTAACCAAAACTACCCCATATTTTATCTTACATATATTTTCTCGCTTTTCGACTTCTACTAAATATGGCATCGAAAACACGTAATCAGCAATGTTATGAATTATGGTATCAAGAATCATTGTAAGTTTGTCCATTTACTTTTCTCTATTAAATTTTATTCAACAAGGATTTTGTTTTGTCAATTATATCCATTGTTACAATGTAATGTCCTGAAACAAAGATCTGGGTTTGATGGCATGTATAGCCGCTTTTTACCCTTAAGTTATTTAGGTGGAGATGTTTTACATTTGAGGTTACCTAGGTTGAGTAGGTTATCGTATTCTCAAATATGTGACATGCTGTTGAAAGAAATTAAGGAGGATATTTGGGCTTGGTATTTTGTCTTCCCTAGTGGAGTCAAGAGGGTGACCCTTGTAAGATGATAATGATGTCAAGAAACCGTATGACATGCCTGAGCTCCATGGTCTAGTTGAGATCTATGTTTGTCATCACCACGTGTTCATTTAGTTACTTACTATCACAAGAACTTGTCTTTTGATTCCTCGGACGATGATCCGTTTAAAATTAAAAGTCACAAAAAGAAAAAGATGTCGGATCGTCGCGTTTGAAGAACTAATGGCATGGGAAGAAGAGGAAAAAATTCACCACCTACCTTAGACACCTTATATCAAGCCTTTTGTTGAAGCTAGTTTATTCAGAGGAAAGTCTGAATTTGGTGGTAATAATGACCTTGAATACATTCCTCCTTGTTTAAGGACTACAGTCCGACCTTATGTGTCAAATGACTTTGAAGATTGTTGACACAACTCCACCTGCTATCGAAAGTGTTTGTCAAACGAACGTGGATTCGAGATTAGTCCGTTAAGAGGTAAGAAGAGGAGGAAGCTAATCAGAGATGGATAGATGATTGGGAGGATTCACAAGCCTATCTTGAAGCTTCTAATAATATTGGGATTGAGTACACTGTGAAGGAAATGTTCTCTAATAATCAAAAGCAAGAATCTTGGATGAATGGTTCACTAAGTTCAAAAAAGAGAAAGCAAGTCAAAAGAAAGAAACCTCCACAAAGAGCGATATGAAATACATACATGAAGATTATCAAGAATTCAGGCATACATCTTGGTGTAGATCTAAGAACATGTTCACAGAGAGGTCAAGGAGCTGAAGTGTAAGAGGGTTAATGAAGATCACATTCCTATGAATTCCGAGAAAAGGTAATGGTTAAAGAAGCAATCCGTATATAAAAGACAAAAGGTGGACGAAGATTTGAAAAAGAAAGAAAGAACTAAACAGTATTTTAAGGAGACTAATAGTCCTAATCCTGAACCTATTAATCCTATTCCTTTAAAAGCAGTTCATCCTATTATCGATTGGCATATTGTCAAACATAGAGGTAGAGAAGTAGTTGAGATTACAAGAGGTGATGGATGCAAATCCACTTATTAGTCATTTGGGATGTTACCGATTGTTTGACTAGGAGTGATTTGGACGAGTTGTGGAAAGTAATGAAGTTCAGATATGGGAAGTTAGGTCCAAATGGAGAGGTAGCTAAGTTTGTGTGGGTCGCTATAAAGAGCATGTTTGAACCGATCTGGAGCGTAATATTGGTATGATTGTGAGGTGGTTGAATGGATATTGTACTCATAACGCAAGGTTCATGGTAAAAACAAAAAGAGGATAGGTTTTTCATGTTCGTTGATAGGGATTATCCTTTATCAAAGAATGTGGCAAGACAAATGCTGGAAGCTAAACTCGCTTCAAGAGGAACAAAGGAGACACATCCTATAATTGATCAACTGCTTAAAAAGATAGAGAAGATTGCGACCTACAAGGAACCCATCTGCCAAGGTGATTAAACCAATCCTAGAAGATTCAATCCAACGATGTTAGAATGAGGCTAGTAGTAAAGGTCGACGATACTTTAACAATGTGAATTTATGTCTCGATTGTTCAATTTTGTTATTTTCGAACCTCATTTTAAATTAGAATCCCATATATTCCATAGGTATACCGATATGATGAAAAGACGTAAGATTCAAGACCATCCAACTATTGAACACAAGATAAAATGTGAGTAAAACTCCTACTTACTAGGAAACTTTATTGAATAAAGTATAGTTACTAGGAAACGCATCGATATAACACTAAGTACTTGGAAATCGATACATTATAGCACTAAATTATTACTAGGGGCATATAGTAGTCTTAGTTACTAGGATATCACATACGACATAACAGTACTGTGATATCGCGACAAGGCTTATAGCGCAACGCATCTCAAGCTTATGAATAAAGAAATTCTTGTTCGAGCACTCACCGAGTTCTCCCGCCAAGATATTCATTTGCATCACTTTGTGTTCACTAAGGGCCCGCTTGCTTCCAAAGTCAACAGCTTGTGGCACCTTCTTACGACGGTTGCCATCTCTTGAATAAGCGGCACTTTCACGATTAAGTCTAGCCAATTCTTGAGTTAGGATGTTCACCTTTCTTGCCAATTGAACATCTTCGATTGCGCCGTACACAGTAGTAAATCATCATGTCGTCGGTTGTTAGTGTTAGCAAATGGCTCTTATCTCATCACATTTAGGGCAGACCACATTGTTTTTGCTTACTTATTTATGGAATGATGTTGTGAAAATATACATCACATGCATACATTGACGCACACTATATGCCCGACTCCTCTATGTTTTTATAGAAAAGAACAAAAAATGTGCACATGTTCAACAGTTTATTGTATAACATTCTCACAAAGTAACATAAAAAACAATAAAAGCAAGCCACTCCTGTAGCTATTATTATTCAAGTAACAAACATTGAAAATTCTAAATGACTGATAAGTTGTGCTTCCATTGTGTTAAAGTTCAAATTGAAGTACTATAAATCGTACAAATGAACAACATTTTCAGCCACGTGTTGTACCAATGTTGTTACTTAACGATGTTTTCGGAGTAGATGATTCACATTTCCATACGAAATCATTGTTTGATTGACCACTTGCTTCTCCCTGTTCGACCTCTACACGCCATTCATTCAATCGGTCGCTTCTTGTTCCACCTTTCTTCATTAGTTGTAGGGTGCACGACAGAGTTTTTACGTTTCCGACATGTGGCATTAGTTCAAACAACCATCGATAATAACATTAAAATTAAACACATTGAAATAAAATATAGAAACACACTTGCTTGCTTGTCATCAACGGTTCAAGACATGACTGTCTTTGTGTGCCCTCGCTTTCCACACCGCCACAGGTTTTGCTTCCCGGCTCTTCCCCGGTGATCGACACGCTTTTCGGTCTTCCAGTTGTCGCTATCCATAGTGTGAGGTTTTACGGTTTGCAAGTCATCGTGAATACGCCCAAGGATACATCTTTTAGAGGATAAACCCTTGCTTCGTATGTATTTTTGTGACGCTTGTTAAACCAATCCATAGCCCAACGCTGTAGTGTCACCATCCCTTAAATCTAGACACAAAGACAAATATGACCACAAGGTAGACCGATAGCCCATTTTGCGTAAAAGCAGTATTCTCATGTCAAAGTCAACAATATGAACATGTTTCGATCGGTGACTTGGTAAATCTTGTGCATCTCAATTAATAACCCCAATTAGCACTCTTTGCCATTCTATTGTTTACTTTTGCATTTGCCCATTCGCTAAGTTCATCAGTTGGACAGACCAAATAAAAAAATAATAATACATTTTCATGCGACGCGTGCCAAATATGTAATAAACCAAGTATAATATACGTTTTTAAGTTACCTTTGTATTTTGCTCGACGTTCAAAATACCATTTTGGTAGAAGCCTTCGGTAGTAACTCCATTATCAAGGTTATGGAACCTTCCTAACATCTTTCGTTAAAGAGTTTATCGATTCAAGACTATTTGAGGTCAAATAATTGTACTGTTTCATAGGCGTAAGCACGCGACCATTTATCAAATCCAGCCATCTTTTAGTTTTTATACACATCGTGTTTTAATGATCGAATCTCGAATTGAAGCATCAAACTCGCTTCGGTAAGCTTTGCATGTCCTCCAATATATAGCCTTCCACTTTCTAGTTTTCAAATTGCAGTTCATCATTAAATGCCGACAAAGAAAAACCATGAAACGCTACTGGAAAACGCGTACACATGCATGTGCAATTGCCGGATGTCCTGTCGAGATGATGGCCAAATCTTTTACTTCACCAATGCATTCTTTAAGTTTGGTCAAAAACCATGTCCATGATTCATTGGTCTCACCTTGAGAGACACCAGTTGCAATAGGTATAATCGGTCGTACCATCCCAACAACAACAAGATGCACTAAGGTATCTCCCTTTAAGATGTGCGCATCAATGATTAGCAATTACGCATAAAACGTAAGAATCTCTGGATCTATTTTAAAACAATCAGAAATTTGCTTAATTAATAAAATTTTGATAACAATGAAGGTATTAATCATAAATAAAATATAATAGAATTTATGAAAACTTATAAACAAATAACAAAACCAATGAATACCATCTTAAACCGACCGTCTTTCCGTCTCAATGTGAGTTACCGTCCCCTCATTTTCCAACTTTAAGTTATAAAAGAATACTCGGAATCGCTCAAAAGACTCCCTAGGACAACCGCTCAACAAGCGTAATGCAATGTTTTTCCCACCCCAAGCTCGGTAGTAGGAAATGTCTACTTTCCAATCAACATTAAAATCGCTTTTTATGTCCAACTGTGATATACCCGTTGTAATTCTCAATTTATCAACAAGTATGTGACCCAATAATTTTGCGTAGCATTTATGATTAGGATGAATTTTGTTCTGGAACATGTATGAGAGTCGTTAATGGAAGTAACATAGAAGTATCGGCTAACAACACTTTTTCGTGCGTTAATGTACCGCTTGCAACCTTCGACAAAACAAGCTACACCGTACTTTTCTTACATGAGTTAGTAACTTTGTACTCAAACATATCAACCAACGCTTTTATTCCTATTGCATAAATGCATCCTTGCTTATCATCAAACCGACTACCCTCCTTTAATTTAGATACTGTGGTGTTTATGGTTACTTACCTTTTAATTATGGGATCACCAATGGTGGATCGTGGATATTTAGAAATGTTGTTTTCGCCAACTAGGATGCACATCTACATTAACGTTGCCGCTCCTCGCGTATTATGATCTTCAACTTTGGTGTTTGAAAATCAGATTCTTGAGGCAACAAAGGAACATTAAGATCAATATCAAGAGTCTTAGAAGAAGTAGGCGGCTTTACCTCGGAAGATTTCTCTATAAGTTTGATGTATAGCTCTGGATCGTGTCGCTAAAGCATATTTCATGAACGAAGAAAGAAACATCATCATCGCCACCACATGAATTTTGGTTGAAGCGACATGTAGTATAAACCGATGATCTTATCTTTAATCGATATTTGTTAGTGAGATAAAATCACCAGTAGGTGATGTTAACGGAATTAAAACTCCCAATTGATGTCTCAAAATCCAAATAAAGTTTGAATTTTTGGGAATTAGTCAAGTCATTTTTCCGGGTTTTGTGTTCGATTTGTGTTCATTTGTTCTAGGATTGTACAAAACAATAAACAAAAAAATTCTCTGAAAATAGGACCTTTAAGTCGCCTCAATATAAAATTTTAAACTTTTCCCTCCACAATATTCATTACCCGCCATTCACAAAGTATATTTCCGCCAAATAAGATGTGATATACTATAAAAGCGCCAAGTTTACTCATTGGGTAAATAAAACAATGGCTCCCTCCTCTCTTCTACCTCCATCCAATGAAAGCCATTGGAATACTACATCAATGCTACACACCTGCTAATGTCCAAAACCATTACCAGTGGAAGTACAAACCTCTTGGACACGGACTCATCCTGGTAGAAGATTCAAGGCCTGTCCAATTTATGTAATATTATTATGCATTATACTTATTTTACTTGTTAGGTTGAATATGTGAATTTAACAAATTTTTATTTTAGGACAAAAAGACCAAATGTAACTCTATGGTTTCTCAGACGGAACTACCAAGTCAAGATTACAAAGATTTGTTTTACAAGGAACATGAGAAAAGAAACATTTAATGAAGACGGAAAGAGTTCGATCTATGAAGTTACGAGGTTTCAAACAATGATATCATGAAAGTGTTGGATGAGTTGACTTGTATCAAGTCAAGAGTGCAAGTTCATGACAAAGTTGTGTTGGTTTTATTTGGTTGTTCTCTCGTCAGTAGTTTGGTTATGGTAATCTGTTTACCAATAAGTGTTATGCAATATGTATGTTATAGTCTTTGACCAATAAGATTGTATGTAGTCGTTTTTTCAAATCAAATGGATGTTTGTAAAACAAGCGTTTAGCAATTAACACAAAATGTTTGTTGCAAATCAACAAGATCACAACACGTATATTTGGATGGTATGCATGGTGTTAGGAATATACCAAGTTACACACATACATGCATAAGAAGTTGTCTTTGATGCCCCTTCATGACATCAGATTAGGGTTACATTTGGTTGAACAACAAAAGTCTAAAACCACATACAAGCCATACCCAAAAGTACTCCACCAATGCATCTTTATTCATCACTTGTATGAACAGACATCTTATACTTCCAAAAGTACTCCACCATATGCTCTCGATACGCCAAAGCAACTTGAAGAGGGTCATCAACCTTCATACTTAATTTGTTACCCACTGTGCAAAAATACATACCCAAACTCCGCAATCACCGTATGCATTGGCTTGTATAGGGACATCATCCGAAACTCGAAATGTGATCTTATAATCGAAACGATATTGATTTAGCTTGAAGAACTTTACACAAGTTTAGATACCGTGGTAGCTTTCTCAAAAGTGACCCTCCATTTTAAATTCTTTTCTCGTCTTAGGGTTCGCTGCATCTAGTGTGTCATAAATTGTTATAACTCCGTATCAATTTGCAACTACGAGAAACCAAAGTGGCATTCTGCACGCGTTAACAGAAAGTATACCTAAATGTGATCAAATAATCCTTGTCATAATTCATCACATTTTTACCATGTACATATATTTACCCAAATATATAGAAGAAAGTATGGTCTTTATATACAAACCTTCTCAACACTAGACCATGGCAATGGATAGCTGACCAAAGGGCGTAGAGGGCAACGAGCCAGACCCTTCAAGGATGTAGGAAGAGAAAATGGTCCACCATAGCCCAATCGGCATTGCTCGGCCTCGAACCGCCACATTAGATCAACCTGCAGATCCGTGATGTCATAAAAATTTATAAGAAAATACCGTAAACTAATTCAAAAATCGTGTAGGTACCTCATCTCCTAGCCATCCTTTTTATTGCCTCTTCCATAACCCAACAAAGCCAACCAAAATTTTCGATCAACAACGATGTCGCCAAGACCCCAAGGAAAGCTATGCGATGACTTCAAAATTTTTTTATAAAGGTATCCATACACGCTGGTTTAGTAATCTTGTTGATATCGCAACCTTCGGACGCGACAGATCCTCGAAATTTTTAAAAACAAGATTAATGTATATGTCTTTAAGATGTCTGTTTGTAAATGTAGTTCTTCTATACCTCTACCCATGATTCCAACTGATTATCTTCACCAGTGGTGGATTAATATCTTTCTCAGTCTTTTGGAACGCCGCGGCAATCGGAGTCGTAGGGAGGGAGATTCACGTATGGTTCCCGCAAACACTTGCCCACCGCTTGTCCTTTTTGAGTCATCATCTCTTTCAAAACAGAGTACTCTCTGGGTAACTTCTCATCACTCTTTGGTAACTTTGGCCTTTCTAGTTTCTTTATTGGTAGGGCATTATAACGCATCGTCTGAACTTACTGCGTTTTCTTCCTTTTACCCCGCATGAAAACATACTGCAGAAAAACTCATCATTGAAATAACATCAAACTTTTGAAGTACATGGTAACTTTAATGAATAATGTGTCGCATACCTCGGCTGTAGGCAAAGGCTTACCGGCTTGTCCGCCGTGAGGTATGAATCATCTTCGTCTTGCCCACAAAGATCATTATCAATTTTGTCTATTACCACCTTGGTTGACAACTGATTTGCAACCGGTAACTCAACCCCGTTTCTTTTCTTTAACGTGGGCATCAACATTGTATGCTTCGTCCCCATCCCGCCATTTGTGACACCGCCTCACGATCATGAGAGTGTTCATCAACAGAATTGCAATTAACAATCACATTTTGATTAACTTGAACACCCTCTATAGTTTTATCATCAGAATTTAAAAGTACTTCATGATCATGAGAGTGTTGATCGCCAGCAGTGCAATGAACAATGGCATCTTCCTTACCGTGAACGACCTTTACAGACTTACCATCAGCATTAAACACACCTTCATGACCTATTTCATGTGCTTGAACCGCCTCTCCAGGTTTATCATCACCACTTAGCACCACCTCACTCGGTGTTTTGCCATCTTCATTGTTTTGTTTTTTCTTCATCTATCCCAACCTGTTTGTCGTGAAGACAATAAACAGAGAAATCATCTTCTAGCTCCACCTATTCATCTAGTCATCTGTTTCCCCGTAATTATACAACAATAACACATCTATATGGATGACCAACTATATCAAACATGTATAGATAGTGCAGGTGGAATTTATATATATACGCATTTCAAATGCCGATTGAGAAAACGCCATTCAAATTAGTATCATGATGGATGTGATCATCCGGCCGGTGAAGACAATATTCCACGAGCTGCGACATAGTTGATGGAAAAGTGGCAGGGTCTATATAAGTAAGACCAAATTGTTCGTTTTCGGCATTTACACAACTCGATTTGTCGCCATTCTCAGAAGTTAAAATGATTTAGGTATGTAACCAAAAAACGATAAAATAAAAAAGTACTACTAAAAGGAACATAACCTTATTATAATCACCATTAACATCACGAGAACGAAGATCAAAGAAACTAGAACTACCATTCCGTTTCATTATCAATGGGACTTTGTCCAACAAGCCTCATCCGATTTGCCGTATGTATGAGTTGAAGTCGATATTTAAAATATACAATCAATTATACTACTAAAGAAACTGCTGCAGTGGATTCACAGTGGTTTGATAGACACTAGCAGGGTTTCATAGACACTAGCAGTGGTTTCATGATTACCAGTGGTTTCATGTACACTAGCAGATGATACATAAAATTTACAAAAACACCCCTCAAGTGATAGATTAACAGAACCGCTAGCCGGATTGAAAACCACTAGCGGGGTTTGATAGACGCTAGCAGTGGATACATCAAATTCTTACGAACACCCCCAATCGACATTAACAGAACTCGCTAGCGTGGATTGAAAACCACTAGCAGGGGTTTGATGTACGCTAGCAGTGGATACATCAAATTAACAAAACAACCCCCAAAGTATACATTATCAGGTCAACTCCAACAAGTTTCTAAAAGAAGTTGTAATATAAGTCGTAATATACATTACCATGTTCACCTTTGGACGTTGTATCTTTAGAACTTCCTCAACAACGGCAAGTCTATTTTCAATTTCATCAAGGACTCCCACATTAATGTCTAGCTTGGTCGGGGTTGTATCTTTATTGGCTCAGGGTTGTATCTTTAGAGCTTCCTCTACAAATGCAAGTCTATTGTTAATATCGTCAAGTGATTGGAACTTTGACCTTTATCGCCATCGCCACATCATTATTGACTATAGCCACATCTTTATCACCTAACGCCACATCTGTGACGCTTATCACCACCCCCTTGTGCACCTACAAAGCAAGATCGAAACATAATGTGCAATGGTCAATTGTCAACGTGAATACAACCATGGTTTGCACAAACAGGCCAACTTACCTCATTAGTGGGATCATCACAGTAGACTAGCCAACTGCTCAAATATGCATTACTTGGTGCAAAACATGGTTGTAACATTTCCGCATTTGTTGGAAGAAGATCCAAGACTGGATTAGAACCCTAGTAAACAAACAATTATAAAGTTAAAAACAAATATAACGAAGTCCTAACTTATTTGACAAATACAAACAAATGGAAATGCTTACAGGACCAAAAAGTTGGGCATAATGGCGTTTGGCAAATGTTTTACCCTTTGACCAACAAAAACAACGTGGTATCTTTGACGGGTCTTTGTTCCACCATGAACTGCTAGTGGGATAACTCTCAAGAATCCATATCTAAAATAAACGAAAACTATAAATGCATTGTATGAACTAGTAAACAAAACTGACATGTTCATAAATGTAATACACATCTAACCTTAAAAGCCAAGAAAAAGCCATAAATATTATATGTTGCAATTGTAGATGGGTTTTGTTGCAATTTCTCTCTCAAGTGAGCATTGTAATGTCGGGGGTACCACATTGGCTAAATTTTTGTAAAAACGGGTCCACAAGAACTCTCCCCATGGATATGCATTCCATGCCCCAAAATCCTCAACTAATTGCAACAAATGATTGTCAACAATGTACCAAGGTCCACGACCTATGAACACGACCTCACCACAAGAAGACATACCCTTACCGCATCCTCACCGATAACTTTGAAAACCGTGTCATTCCCAAACAAATCTAAAAGCTCAATCCCTTTTACGCTTACCTTTCTTATTAATTGTTTTTCAGAAAGACACGCAAAGCAAAAGGACTTCGAGTATTTTACAAGGGGAGGCAAAATCGACCAAAACTAAATCCAGTCATCAATAGAAAACTGCTCCCGACCAAATTTCAATACATTGTTCCCAATTTTGTATAAAATGGGGGACAAGAATCAACAAGTTTGTCGATATATACCCTGGCCAGAAACGAAATTAACAATATGATCGGCTTTTACCTGCGCCGGAATATCTTAACCACACCAAAACAATAAGCCTGAATGTTTCATTCGACCGATTCCTTGACAATTAGACTTAATTTTCGAAAACAAGTGTACCTT
>OU343224.1:33703431-33737761 GCA_910596185.1 Chrysanthemum makinoi
TTTTGAAAGTGCATTAACAAGACCTAATTGCATGCTTTAGGACCTATACTTTGAACTACGAACACAACTAAATCACTGAATCAACCTCTATCATAGCAAACAATTCCAATCCAAACACCCTTTAATGGATTGTTTTGCAAGTGAAACTAGGCTAACCATGCTTAAACTGATAAAACCTGATTAACTGAAGTTTTCTTGCACTAAACACAACTAATTAGACACGGTTTTAAATCCAGACCGTGACTACGCATACATGGACAAGTACAATATGCAAAATGGACTTGCTTGTGCTAAAACAAACCCCAAATCCTACTCTAACCTACCAAATCTAACCCATTATCACCACAAGAACACCTCAAGAACTATTCCAATTCCACTTTGAGTCTAAGAGGTTGACTCTGTTGACCAAGCATCAAATTTACTTGAAAATGATTCAAAAGCTTTTCAAAAGCTATAAATGACTTAAGTGAGCTTGTTTAAGCTTACAATGAAGCTAATGGAAACTTGTTCAATAGAAAATAAAACTGGAATTTCAACAAGAACTTGGAAAATTGGAACTTATATAAAAACTTTGATAAGTACTTAAAAATACACTACAAATGTTTACTTACTCAAATGTGATACACAGAAACTAAATTACAACATTTAAACTTAAATTAGGACATTTAATTAAAAAAACGACATTTAAAGAAAACAAATAAAACTATCTACTCTCTAAACTGCTTCTTTCTTCTCTCCTTTATACTCCAAGAGCTTTCTCTCACATCCTTGATTGAATCCCACCACAAATCCTGGCCCTTGGATGGCTTTAAGCAGTTTTTAGCCATAGATTGATTTTGGCGGGAAATGGGAATTTTGACAGTGGGGTTGAGTGGAAGGTTAAAGATTGCATTAAATGCATCTTGGAGTGAGGTGGAGGAGGGGGGACATGGAAGGAGATAAGGTGAGGGTTTGGTTGAGTGTAGCAGGAGTGTTGCAGGGGGCAAGTGGGGAAGAAGGAGGTGTTGGCGCGTTTTGTTTGGTTTGACCAGGCAGTATTAAATTGGGGGGGTCCAAAATGGTAAATGACAGGGGTCCAAGGTTTGTGAAAGGGTCCAAAAAGGTTTGAAAGGGCTTAATAATAATAGGGACCATTGTTGTCAATTCTGAAAATAAAAGGACTTAATCTGCCATTTCATCAAAGTTACTTCAAGGGACCATTAATGACAAGTTTCAAAAGTACAGGGACCAACTGGTCATTTTCCAATTTTCCAGGCCATCGCCAAATTTGAAACTTGAAGGACCATTCTTGTAATTTTCTCAAACTTTTGACATTTTTCACCAAAGGACTAAATTTGACAACTTATGATTTTAAAAGGACCTTTGGTGACTTTTCTTTGAAATTATGTGCTGGGACTGTTTTACAACTTTTGAAACTTGGGGACTGAATCGCCAATTATGCAAACTTTGCTCATTTTTCATCCGATTTTGAACATTTTGCATTGAAACATATATAAAATGCATTTTAAGATATTTTCAGTAGTTTGATGCATTTCTGAGCATTTTTAAACGTTTTGCAGTTCAGATTTGACTAAAAATGATGAGTATTTACACACTCATCAGTAGAATTGTTTAAAACGTAAGTTTAGTTTTTGTACTGCGCTGGGCTTATTTGGTAACATTAAAATGAAATATTAAAAATTCTCTAATTAATTATGAGTGTTCTAAAAATTAATCTGATGCTGCGAAAATTGTCAGAGGTGGTTTTCGTTATGCGCGGGATGTTGAAATGGTGTTCCGATCAAAATAAAACTTTAAGACGATGTTTTCTTAATAACTTTTGTGAAAATGATCTAACGATTGTCGAACGAAATCAAATATAACATAATCAAGTATAATGCAATTCATGTATTTAAGCGAGTTAAGTATTTCCAAGTATGTAGAACGAAATCAAATATAAAGTAATCAAGTATAATGCAACCAAGTATAATGCAAACACATATAATGCAATCAAGTATAATGTTTTGAATATTTATGCAAGTAAAAGCAAGCCGTTGACCATGTATCTCCCCCAAAGAGTTTAAAACAAGTATTAAAAGAGTATGGGCTATGACTCACGATAATTAGTAAAAGTTTAGAGTACTTATGAAAGTAAATAAAAATAGTTGAGCATGTATCTCCCCCAAAAGTAATTCAAAATGTATAAAAGTGGGGGCTATGAAACTAACCTTAATAATGATATCACAACGTATAACGGGATCGATGGATAAGCCTGGAAGTCTCTACGTATAACCTAGAATATGATGTCAACTCTTAGGTTTGGAATAATGCCTAATGAAACATGAACGAGCCTATATATGCCTTTATATTGATCATGACGTAGTATTTGTATGTTTGTTTATAGAAATGGTTTTAGTTTGTATATCTCATACTACCGTTCGGGCCATCATAATTTCAGAGGTCATGCAAGAAACATTCGAGGAGCTAGGACACTTTAATTCCTAAATCTAGCAACTCGTCGATCCGTTTACTCAAATGAACCCCTCACATGAAGTTCCCTAGTGTTGTACTGCTCAATACGTAAAACATGTATTTTAATTATTTGATTATATGATATATTAAGAGTTTATAAATACTATAAATAAACTAACAAAGTTTATAAGTATTTAAATAAGTTTAAGTTATATATACTTACCTTAAAAATAGAATGCTTGAGTATTATGGAAAAATAAAATATTAACAGAGCTTCGACGTAGAATTTGCAATCTTTGAAAACCCATGACTATTAGAAGATTATAACAACGCCTTATCGAGAACCCAAAGATTATAACGACGTCTTTTTGGAGACTTGAAGTTATTTGAAGATTATAACGACTCTTTCTTGAAAACTTCCAAGAACGAAGATCAAACGCTAGTTTTGTTCAAGAACACATGAATGTTCTTACAAGATCTATAAGAAATGCCTTAGGTTTAGGACTTTAGATGTTAAAAAGGTGTGGTGCAAAAAAAATGAAGTGGTTTGCTTGGTATTTATAGGCTAGAGATTTTGGTTAACTATATATTGGGTTAAAAACTAACCACGGTTAAGTTTACACATGTAATGATCTAAAGAAAGCATGCTTAGGATTTTGACACCAACATGATGACCCCCCAAGGTCGGCCAAGATAAGATAAGAAGACTTAGGTGGATAGTTTTGGTATTATCTTGAGTTTAGAGTAAGATTTGGTTCCGTTAAATGCCAACCGAAGCCATAAAACGTAAAACCGGGTATCGTAAAAATATGAAACTTGCAGGAATGATGAAACTCATCATTATACTCCATCTAAAAATATAAAATGACTGATAAGTCTTATTGGTGCAAAATGCTGCTTAAAACTGGAAATACGGGTCAAAAACGCGTAATTCGCAGTTTATCGAAAAAGAACGAAATTTCAGGGAAATGATCGTGAATTTACTTAGAGTAGACTAAAATTAGTCTAAAAGTATATGAGATGTCAAACTTTGGTTTTCGTCGACGGGATAACTTAAGCTTATACGTGAAGATTAAAAATTACGCGATTTAAGAAAAAGGTAGATCGTACAAGGTTAATTTCTTTATGGTCAAAGGAGGAGGGAAATATGTTTGAATTTTCCAAAAATATAAAAGTTTCTAATCATCTTATGAAATATAGTGCAGGAATCGTTAAGTCTGGATGTAAGTAGAATTGTTTAAAACGTAAGTTTAGTTTTTGTACTGCGCTGGGCTTATTTGGTAACATTAAAATGAAATCTTAAAAATTCTCTAATTAATTATGAGTGTTCTAAAAATTAATCTAATGCGGGAAAATTGTCGAGGTTATGCGCGGGATGTTGAAACGATCAAAATGAAACTTTAAAACGATGTTTTCTTAATAACTTTTGCGAAAATGATCTAACGATTGTCGAACTCTCGGTCATTACTAAAATAATTTATCCTACGAGAATGTGAAATCAAAATTTTAAGGATGAATAGTGAAAAGTGAATAGTAACAAAGTGAATAGTAAAAAATGAATAGACCCGAAAATGCGAATTGTTACAAGTTGTCTCTTCAAGGAGTAGCAAATATAATTAAGGCTAGATGGCTGGAAGAGGGAGAATTTCCCTTAAATCCGCAACAGTGATGATGACTTGTTTGTTGTTGAGTGTCACCGTAACAGCATCTTCACCATCAGTCTTCTTCATAGTGCCGAACTGATGAATGTAGATCTCTGGTACTGTTGCAGAATTTGTGACCATGTTCTTGTATGGATGAGTTCAGAATGTCCACAAAGAATATGACACGAAGACGTGAAGTTATCAAAGTCCACTTTGAGATTGTTCTTTCCAATCTTCATCTTGTAACCATCAGGGAATATGTCTTCCATCGTGAGTACATTTGGTGCATTAACGTTTTCCATCGTGACGTCCATATTATGATTTGAAAGGTATTGAGCCAAAAGAACCAACATATCGAAACACATTACGTTAGTAAAAAGTTGATTTTATTGACCAATTATTGAATATGTTATGTTGATGAATGTTACGAGTCCAACGTCACTTGTTTGTCCAATAGTCCAAAGTAGTCGTGATAAGTTTCGTGAGTTTATTAGTTTTGAATTTTAAATTCCAAATTTTCACTCATTTTCACAACATATTAACCATTATAGCTTATTAGTGACATTTTGGTTTTGTCACGTTATGATTTAATTATTTACAAGTTTGTACACACTAACAATTCATTGTTAAGGTTAAAATTTTGGCATATGCGTAAAAAGTAAGCTTATGCGTAAACAGTAGTAACCATACGCGTAGGCATAAGCTTATGTGTAGGAACTTCTTACGCTGAAGAATTATTGCGTAGGAAAAGAGGTCTTGGCATAAGACTTACGGCGAATATTGGAGCTTATGCGTAAGGTTTACTCGTAAGAGTGAACCTTATGCGTAAGACTCTAGTTTACGCATATCCTTCACAGGATACGCGTAGTCCCCATGTAGAACCTTAGGCGTAAAGGTTACGCGTAAGATTTCTCTTACGTATAACTTTCTACGCATAAGATGATCCTTTATGCGTAGAGTTCCATTTTAACCTTGAATCTTTCACGATAATAACCTGAAATAAATTCATCACAACACTTTCATTAACATTTTATTCAACTTCTTTCATTATCACCATTTATCACATTTAGTTATGGTTACGCGCACAATATGCATACAGTAAACTAAAACCCTAAGGTTTAATTCTTTACGAATAAGAAATCCAACCATGGAAATGACACCAAATTGATTCTGGGATGACTTAGAGTCTAAGTGAATGTGTTGCAATAAGTTTTAACATCCATAACCTCAAGAATCAAAAATCCCTAATTCATACGAACCTTAAACCCTAATTCTCAATATGCACAATTCATGTTTCTTGGTATGATTCAGAGGTGGTTTTGGACAATTAAGCATGTTACAAACATCATATAACCATCTAATTACACAGAAACACTCACAAATGAAAACCCCTAAAACCACGCATAAACCCTAATTTTGAGAAATGATTCAAAACGTTTTTTAGGTAAGATTTTATGATGAAGATGGTTTTAAAACATGATATACACTTTGAAAACACACCCCATTTCATCAAAATCAACCAAACGTGATTATATGTTCTTAATACGCAGAGAACACATTATCACTCTGGGATCAAAATCAAACAGTTAAAAATGCATACATTTAAAAACCATTGTTTGAAATTACTCAAGGATGCTTAAATCACTTACAAATTTAAAGATTATAACACGGATTAGAGGATTGATTCTTATGGGATGACGTGGAGAAATAAATGATAGTAATAAATGTGAAGTGTTTTAGGTGGAGTTTTTGTATAAAATAACTTTAGGCATTTGACAACTTTAGTCCCTCCACCTTAACCATTCTAATCCATATCCCATAATTTCCATTTTGGTTAAATATGAAGTGTAAGTTTGGAAAGAAACTTGATGACACTCCCTCGACTTTAAAATAGAGAAATTTTACAAATGTGGGTCCGAGGAGTGTCAAGAAACAAGAAACGTGTCCACCATTATCAAAGATACAACCGTAAATGATAACATGCAAGTACAATATTTTATGAAACATAAAATATTTACTTTCTCTCCCTCAACACTTGACCGTAAAAATACTGAAATTTTGAAAGAGTGAAGTGTTGACGGAAGATTTGTACTTTCCATGTTTAAAGAAATTTCAGAGAGAAGAATATTTTTGTATTTTGTAAATTCTATATTTTTGTATTTTGTTTTTGAAAATATTTACAAAAGAGGTTTTGGTGTTTGACTGGTTTTAAGATTGTTTTAAAAGTTCATCCGTTCCTCGAGTCAAACACCGCATACCAATCCTGGACCAAGTCAGAAACCTAGCAGGAGCTAAGGCTTTGTGTAAGGTCTCGCCATGATATTCAGTACCCACAAAGTATAATTCAACGGTACCCTTTCCACATGCTCCTTGATGAAATGATATCGAAGATCGATGTGCTTTGATTTTGAATGTTGAGCAGAGTTGCACGAGATCGCAATAGCACTTCGATTGTCACAGTACGTCGGGATTCTGTCAAATACGTAACCATAGTCTTTGAGTTGTGTTCTCATCCAAATGACTTGAGCACAACACGCTGACATGGCTACATATTCCGCTTCGGTTGAGGACAGTGATGTACAATCCTGCTTCTTCGATTGCCATAACACCAGTTTATCACCAAGAAATTGTAGAGCTCCTGAAGTACTTTTCCGTGAATCTAAGCAACCTGGTGATCAGTCGAAAAGCTATTAGTTCAAAACTAGAATCCTTCGGATACCAGATCCCAAAGTTAATGGTTCCCTTGATGTATCGGAGGATTCTTTTAGCCTCAGAGAGGTGAGTTTCATTGGTCGCGACGATAATCGGGAGCAAAGATATACAGCAAAGACAATGTCAGTCCTACTGGCTGTTAGATACATGAGAGACCCAGAAATACTTTGGTACTTGGTAGGGTCAACCAATTCCCCATGCAAATCAACGTCTGGTTTCTTGGTATGTGCCATTGGTGTGGCATAGGTGTCACAGTTTTGCATTCCATTTTTGTTTAAAAATTTCAAGAGCATATTTGGACTGACTCAAGAAAATACCATGGGGTGATTGATGAACTTGCAGTCCTAGAAAGAACGTAAGTTCACCCATCATGGACATTTCAAAATGTTTTTTCATAAGTTTTGAAAAAGCGTTTGAGTACTTTAGATGTGTTGACCCAAAAATGGTGTCATCTACATAAATTTGAACGATTAAAATGTGTGCCCCGTGATATTGTATGAATAGTGTAGGGTCGACTGATCCTTTGACGAAATTATGAGAGATAAGAAAGGATGACAACTTATCATACCACGACCGAGGGGCTTGTTTGAGACCGTAGAGAGCCTTGTTCAGTTTGTAGACGTGATTAGGGAACTCGGGATCAACAAATCCTTCTGGCGACTAACATTGACCGCTTTCCATTTAGAAAAGCGGTTTTGACGTCCATCTAAAAGACCGTGATGTTCATGTGAGCCGAGAATGCCAAAAAGATCCAAACAGCCTCAAGTCTAGCAACCAGTGCGAATGATTCCTCGTAATCAATCCCTTATTCCTGTCTATAACCCTTAGCCACCAGACGTGACTTATTTCGGATAGTTGTCTCAAGATCCAACTTGTTTTTCCAAATGCATTTTAGACTAATAACATAGACCCCAGTTGGTTTTTCAACCAATTCCCATAATTCAAGGCATTTAAACTGGTTAAGTTCTTCTTGCATGGATTTAATCCAGTTGTCATATGTCATGGCTTCCTTAATACGGTGAGTGCATAAATGCAATGTTCACCATCATCGAAGGCATTGTCTAGTTACGACTGGTTGATTCGGGTTTCCAATAATGTTCACAAGGATGGTTCGTCCAACGATGTGTGGAAGGTTGATGTTGATATACATTCTACAAATTAGGAGGATTCAAATGGCTTGTAGATGATTCCGCAACATCAGGTGTGGCAGTCTCATTAGCAAATTGATAGAAGAACACATTTGGATCATAATCGCGTGTGGGGTACTTCATTGTTCAGAAGATCATCAGCTGGTTCAGCGTTATTGGATGCGGTTTGTTCGACTGTTGTTGTAGAATCAATTGGTGGTGCTCCTCAACAAAGAGTTGTTGCAGTGCATGTATCGTATGGATTATTATCGGTTGAGCAGCAGAAACAGTTGATACATCTGGAGCACGTTGATCGATATCATCATCACAAAGGAGCAAATAATGTTCCATTTGTTGACGAAGTGCTGGAGGCTTGGTTAGCCTGATGATGGGTTTGGGGGATGTTTAGACGGTTATGTCCGGGTTCCAAGCTGTTTTTCTCTGAAGCCATATTTGTAAGCTCATCAAAATTTGCATGAATCGTTTCCATAATCTCCCTTGTACTACGATTCCAGATCCGCTAACCCTTAGAGTTTTCACAATATCCAACAAAGACTCCAATGTCGCTTTGAGCTTACCAAAGTCATCACGATCGTTACTGGTAACAAAGGATCCAAATACATGAAAGTGTTTGAGATTCAGTTTACGGTTGTGGATAAGCTCATAAGGTGTTTTGTTGTGGCATTTGGTAATCATTGAACGATTCTGAGTGTAGCATGCAGTTGACACTCGCCCCCACAAGTAATCGGAAGTTTTGCATTTATTAACATCGTTCTTGCAGCTTCCACTAACGGTTTCGCTTTCAACAACTCCGTTTTGTTCTGGTGTTCTTGCAATGGATGTTTGATGCTCAATTCCCATTTTCTCATAATATTCCCGAAGAGTTTGATTCACAAATTCGTTCCTTTGTCCTGCTCTATTTTGTCTGACAGTGTTCCCTAGCTGAACTTGAATTTTCGTGAGAAAGGTGATGATCATCTGTGGAGCTTGATCTTTACTCGAAAAAATAAACCCAAGTCCATCTTGAGTAGTCATCAACAATTACCAAGATGTAGCATTTGCCATTAATCTTCTGCACACGCATCGGGCCACACAAATCCATGTGAAGAAGATGAAGCACATGCTGTGAGCTGTGTTCCACCTTTGAAGGAAAGTGAGCACGAGTGCTTTTCCCTTGTTCACAAGCTGAGCATAGGTGATCTTTAGAGTACCGAAATCTTAGGAGACCTTCAACAAGTTTGTATCGTGCAAGATTGGTTATGGTTTGAAAGTTTAAGTGTGATAGTCGACGGTGCCATAGCCAAGATTTTGTAGATGTTGCCTTTGAAAGTAGACATATGGGAGATGAAGCAATCATGTCTTGCATTGAGATTGTATAAAGACTTGATGTGCGGGTACCAGCCATAAGATCATTTCCTTGTAGATCACGAATGAAACAAGTTTTCCCAAAAGCAACATCCAAATCTCCATCACAAAATTGACCAACCGAAGAGATTGTGACCAAGGCCTTCCACATAATAAACCCTGCTAATTTCGATGTTACCATTGATGTAATCTTCGCCCATGATAGCTACGAAGTGATAATTCCCAAACCTGACAGTGCCAATGAACTTTGAAACAAAGTTGGATAACAGTTTGAGATTGTCTCATATGTGTCGGGAACATCCGCTATAAAAATCTAGAGGATGATCTGTATCACTTGCATTTCACAATGAACGACAGATGGAATAGATGTAGATGTGGAACCCAAAGAGTGAGAGGTTCCGCAGTTATATTTAGCCCACATGTTTATGATTTGAGGTATCCATTTAAAGCCAAGTGTATTATGTAACCATTTCTGCCATCTCCAACTAGTCTTAGCTTTTGTCTTAGTAAATGCACTAGGTGATAAGTTCTTCCTAGGAGGTGAAGGGGGTTCTAAGGGTACATCAATGATCGTAGCCGGAACACTAGATGGAGGTTTACCTAGCACAGACTTAGAAGCATTAGTGGGCCTAGAGGTATTCCGTTTTCTATTATTCCGCTTACGAGATAAGATAGAATTAGCAACACATTTATCATGACAACCAGAAAACATGCTTTTACGACAACCAACACAAGAAGCTTCAAACATAACATTTAAAGTATTTAAAGATTCAACATTCGTTACATCACTTTTTCCATTACATTTGTTAAACGCAATATCTAAAGTGGGTGCAACTTGAGTCTTATTCGAATTCCTAAGGTGTTCTTCTACTTCAGAGGTCTTTATTGTTCTTTTCTTACGTCGCAACTTCCTATTCTTCCTTGTGGTGCTCTTAAGTTGAAGTGCTAGCGGGAAAAGAGGCAACTATTCCTGTTTCAGTAGAGGGAAGCACATTAGTTATTTGTGATGTGTCATTAGGCAGTCTAAGAATTCCTGGTGCAATTATGTTTGTGTTACTATTCCTATCTTGTTTAAGTTTCACCAACTCTGCTTTTAGATCATGGATAGTGTGTAAAAAATCTATATTTTCAGAACGAGTGAGTCCATCTCGTCGTAAAACATCTTTGGTATATGCAAGATGATCATCAACATCTTTTGACGCTTGAGAACGAGTCTTTTTGAGAAAATCAAATATGACACCATATTCCTTTTTCACTTTTGAAATTTCATGTTCATATTTTAAAATTTGACACTTTAAAGACACGTTTTCATCATCCAGTTGCTCAAGTTTTGGATTAATAGTTTTGGTATGCAACTGGTTGATTTTGTTTTGTAAAGCGAGTTCTCGATTTTGACAATCTTTTTGACACCGTTGAAGACTACGTTTTGCATTTGAAAGCTCGTTTAACAATCGCTCATTTTCAACTTTTAAAGACTTGATTTGTGACACAGATCAGATTCTCAACATTTTCAAAGAATCACAGAGATATAATCAAATGCATATAAACCGAATGTAATAACACAACATTTATGGTATCAGCAAAGATTACATCTTCCAAGAGTCGATCAAAATCTTTTTTTAACATTTTCTTTTTACGTTTTGTATTTGAAATCGATGTTTCTGTTTGCTCGAAAACTCTTTTCATAAGTCTAAGCTCCTTGTGAAAATCCCTTTCCCAATATATTGCACACATTTTCAAATTCAGGACATGAGGTAAAATTTTTTCTCTAAAATATCTCTTTGTTCTCGCGCATGAGGCGATTGAAAATGTTCAACTTTTATTTCAAAATTGATTTCAATTTCACGTTCCAAAAGTTTGATGTCTGAAATGAATGTTTCAAAATATTTAAGAATTTGACATTGTTTGGGTAACGTTTTGACTTCACTGAGTGAATGCAGGATATTGGTTTATCACCAACACATGTTATGGGCTAGGTTAAGAGTTTAGAGAGAGAAAGTAGGAGAGAATGGGAACCCTAGAGAGACAAAGAAAAATGTATTATGAAGCTCCAACCCTTTGCCTTGGAGGGCAAAGGGTATTTATAGTGTACAAGCTTAGACACCTCCATTAGGCTGTGGATCAGGCATACAGTGGGTAAAGACCCGCCTCGTCCTCCTCCACGGTGTTACAAAGTAATCTAAATACTAACACTGAATTACTATGACTACGAGCTTTCTAACGAGTATACATACTTGAGGTGACCGACACTTTAGGTACTGGATTTACTAAATCCCAACAATCTCCCCCTAAGGGAGGTCACCTCAACTTACAATGAGTACAAACTGATATAACATTTCGTTGTTCTTGGTTTCTTTGATTAAGCACTTTTGTTCTTTAGCTCGTAGTCTTTGATTCATCATGTTCTGCATGTTTTGAAAAATCGAGTGGAGGTCTTAAACTGATCCACGTGATGTTAGAGTATTTGAGCCAGCTTCGAGATTATCAGCAACCATAAATCTCTGACTCTTCCATTGTGGTGTTGATAGCATGTGATGTTGTGACTTTTGGACCGACATGCTCACATTCTGGATCATGATATCTTCTTATCAGAGTAGCGGAAGCTTTAGCTGATTCATGATATTTGCAGCAGTGTAGCAGAAGCATGGAGTAAAATATCAGAGTCATTGATGCACTTATCATGATTTCTTTAGAGATGAATGTATTGTGTGAGCATGCGGCTATGGATTGATCACACGAAACGCCAGCGTATTCGCATACAACGTTAGCAATAAAGCGCATGAAAGTGTCTTTGACCACCTTCGTTGAATTGAGGTACACGGCCCACGGTTCCCCTTTGATCAAGATAGTATCGTGACAGGATCAGTATACCTGAAGAATTTCCTTGACAGGGTTTCACAGCTGCTCTAGCTGTTCTCAAACCGAACGTCTCAAAGAAGACAACACGAGTGAGTGAACCAATAAACGATATTCAATTGATTGATGAAAAGAGATTTGACAAACAATCGTGTATCGCTCAATAGAAATTGTTTTTGTAATACAACAGGTTTTATGAAAATAAATTATCAATCATAAATACCCTTTAATTTTGAAACATTAATACACAGTCTATGTGCTTTGGAAAAGAACATTTAGGCACAAGGACCGGTTTTTCAAATGTATCCGTCAATCCATAACCTGAACCAGGATTGATTCAAAAGATTGAATAGCCCCATTGTTTCTGTTCAGTTGTCACATGGTTGATTTATAGAATAGATCTCACATGCCACCTACCAGGAGCTTGTTTGATGATGGCTCCAGAAGGCTTTCCATCTTCATTGTGAATATGTTTGCATATTACTCGATGTTCGGCAATATCACAAGGATAATGCGTAGGACTCAAGATATAATCTCTTTCCACATTGTGTGAAACAGAGAGTCTTCATTGAAAGTGTCCTAATCAGATTTATTGATGATCTCGTGGCTCTAGACTCAAGTTGTGCATATTTGGATCCTATGCCGGAGACTAGGGAGAGGGTCTCCTTCAATATCAACAATCTCTAAGAGAAAGTTGATAGATTATGTCGGTTCCCGCGTGAGAATCAAACAAGCCCTTTTAAGAGGAACTTGAGTAGCTTGGGAAGTTTTATTGCAGTGCGTCACTGGGTCCATGACGTCTTGTCTTCAATACCGGCGTTACCTTAGTAACCACCAATAGCATATGTATTGAACCCTTTCTGCCTTAAGGTTGAATTATTGAGGGCTATTTCTTTTCACCCTTTTCACATTCATTCTTTTTCATTCTTCAACCCCTTCAGTGCTTACCGAGACTTCATAGCTAGAACCTTGTTGGGTTAATTCCGTACTAGCTCATTCTTAGTCCGCACTCTTCCCATATCTCATTTTCTCCTTTTATCATCATACCTAAGAACTCTAACGACTAGTGGATAGTCCCTGGGTACATCCCTCCGGTTCTGGTGGATCATGGGAACACATACCTAACCTTATCATCCTTATATCACCGTACATAAAGTAAAATTGGTTGGTCTATTTGGTATTGTTCATCTGCCATTGGAACCAATTGAAAACCATTTGAAAATTAATCCAGATACTTAAGATATATTATCAAAGCATTTTGTACCTGAATTGTTTTTGATATTTTTAGAACAAGAGCTCCCTCTCAACATGTGCATCAAGTATTTGAAATCGTTTTGCACACGGAGGTAAGAGACAGAAATAACTTCTTTGATTATCATTTTCTAAAAGATATCAACATCACTTCCTTAATTAAATCAAGTAGATAAAGCATTTTCGGGAAGGATGAGGTTTTCATAAGCTTGCTCCCCTCAATATGTGCCTTAAGGTTTGAAAGATTTTTGCACGTACTAGAGGGAACCTGCATATTGATCACGATTCAAATCGTTGTGGTTTAAGATAAATGCTCCCCTTCAACATGTGCATGGAAAAATTGAAATCGTTTGGCACATGTGGGAAGGAGAACTTGTACATCCTTATAAAACCATTTACCGATTTATCAGTTTAAATCCAATTTAAATCACAAATTCTCCCCGATCACAATTATCAAATCATTTGAGATTTGTGATCTCTTAGAGATTTAAATTGATTTTGAAAGCTTTTAAGGAGAATTGTGACTTGATAATGAAAGCGTTTTAACTGTTAATGATCAGGTTTTAAGACTTTAAACTCCATTGAATAAACACGCATGATTATCTTTTGAAAACAATTGAATGACAAATAACTTTTTGATTTAATTGAAATCATTCTCCCCTCAATCAATGACATAGGTTGTTGATTGAGAGATAGATATTTTGACAAATAAGTCCAGATGATTATCAAGAATAGAGTCCGAGTTATTTTACAAAGCATTTAGATTTCATTAGATAGTAGATAAATGTATATAGAGTCAGAGCATGAGATTTGAAAAACATGATAAAGCATGGATTCGTTTCTTTTGAAAAGCGGGTTACTGTCTGAAATGACAATAAACCAACATTTTTCTCCATCTCGTTTTTTTAAGATTCGAACTTCATCTAGAGACCCGTGCCATTCTTTGAGTGGCAACTCAAAGTCCGTAGATGTTATCGAATCGACAAGAAAAACATGATAAATATACAATATTTTTTTGAAGATTTTCAAGATTTTCTGATTTTTTGAAAAGATTTTATTTTAATATTTTCGTTTTGTTGGTTTTATATTTTTGTATTAGGTTTTTGAAAAGATATATACAAAGAGTAGATAGAGTCGAACACCTTTACTCCTCGACGTCTTCCTGAAGACGTTTGAGCGTTTCTGGTTGAAGGCTCTTTAAGCCTAGTCGTGGAAGAATGAACTCAAAGCGTTTCGAAAGAGCTTTGGTGAAGATCTCTGCTAGTTGATATTCTGTCCTTACGAAGTATAGTTCAACCACACCATTTTCAACTTGTTCCCTGATGAAGTGATGTCGAATGTCGATGTGCTTTGCTCTAGAGTGTTGAACATTGTTGCAGCAGAGAGCAATGGCACTTTTGTTATCACAATACATAGGAACTTTGTTGAATACAAAGCCATAGTCAGATAATTGGGATCTCATCCATAAGATTTGAGCACAACAAGATGACATGGCTATGTATTCACCCTCTGTAGAGGATATGGAAGTGATCATTTGTTTCTTTGAAGACTAGCTTACAAGCTTGTCACCTAAAAAGTGAGCACCACCTGATGTACTTCGACGTGTATCTTGACATCCTGCATGGTCGGCATCTGCATAGGCCGTTAGTGACATACCGGAGTCCTTCGGATACCAAAGTCCCATGTTAATGGTTCCTTGGATAACTAAAAAGACCCGCTTAACCGTTTCAAGGTGCTTTTTGGTAGGCTTAGCCTGGTATCTAGCACACATGCATACACCGAACAAAATGTCTGGTCTATGGCGCTGAGGTACATCGGGATCCAATCATACTTCGAGATTTCGTTTGATCTACTATGATCCCTGAGTGGTCCTCATCCAGTTTTGCACGCTCCACTATAGGAGTGTTAACAGGGTCACTGGAGGTAAATCCAAATTTCTTTAAGATTTCATTAGCATATTTTGATTGATTTATGAAAATGCCTCCGGGACTTTGTGAAATTTGTAATCCCAAGAAAATGACATTTGTCCCATCATTGACATTTGAAATTTGGAGCCCATCTCCATAGAAAACGGTCACATTCATTTGTTGGAGGCAAAAATAATATCATCAACATATATTTGAACGTGAATTAAATGTTTGCCTGACTTTCTGTTGAACAATGTTGGATCAACTGATCCTTTGCTGAATCCGGTGGATAGAAGAAATTTTGATAGCGTATCATACCATGCCCTCTTATTTTAAACCGTAAAGGGCCTTTTTCAAGCGATAGACATGAGTAGGATGCTCTGGATTCACAAAACCTTCGCTGGCTGACGAATACCACTTCTTTAAGATCTCCATTAAGAAATGCGGTTTTCACATCCATCTGATAAACTACCATGTTTTTTAGCAGATTAGCCAAGAAGATTCTGATGGCTTCGATACGCAACAGAGCAAAAGATTCCTCAAAGTCGATACCTTCTTCCTAACGATAACCTTTTGCCACTAATCGTGCCTTATTTTTCAGAACATCACCGTGCTCATCAAGCTTCACTTTGAAGATCCACTTGAGAGCAATGATCATTGCACAATCAGGAGCAGGTACTAATTCCCATACATCTAGACGATCAAACTCATGAATTTCTTCTTGCATTGCATTAAACCAGCTGTCCTCAAACATTGCAGTTTTAACATCTTTTGGTTCGATCTTAGAGAGTACTGAGTTGAAGAAGCACCATAAGGCATCAGTAGCTAATTGTTTTCGAGTTGATACAGGACGAGAAGGATTCCCAATGATGTTATCCAATGGATGGTCATGTGTCCATTTTCTAAGATGTTCGTGTGGTTGTTGTTGAAGGACTGATGTAGCAGAGTTTATATCCCCTGAAGAAGATGGTTCAGGTGTTGGTTCAGGGGCAAAGATGTTTTCAAATGGAGCATCTTCGGGAGTACCAAAGGGATTTACTTCATCATTGTGAGCTAGCTACTCGATGTACAACTTTGGATTTGACGGTATATGATTTGTGATATGATTATTTGGCCTATTTATGTGGCATGCTTAGGCATTGAGCAATGCACTCCGATCCTATGATATTTGTTATGTGTGCTCTGCTTCTACATTTGTCTATATGTGTTTCAGTATTCTGTTCGTCTACATGTTCTCCGGGGATCTTTTCCTTTCTTTGTGTTGGCGTGATTTGATCCATTTCTTATTTTGATTATATTGTTACTATATTGTCTATATCTGTTTATCGGGCTTTTTAAGCTCGCCGACTTTCTTTTCTTCGCATGCAGTTATTTTAAGGGATGTTGGGATTGAGAGTCGAGAGTAGGAGTGGTTAGAGACTGACTTCTAGAGTTACCCCGTCTTTTGACTTATGATTCTGTACTTTTGTATTTTGATTTTATGTTGTTTCATTTGTAATTGTAATCTTTTGGGTTTGTATTTTGGGTCATGGTGTCATGACTTGGTTTTGTAAGTCTTCCGCTGCCATGTATGTTCCGATTTGACCCCATAATGTAACACTCGACCTTGTCGGGTTGGGGTGTTTCAACTACAATCAACATTCCTCATCAATCAGGTCCAATAGATAAGCTAAAAATAGAAATGTATATGTATCTCTTTCCACGGTTCTAATTGGATATCATATCCATCAAGTCCAATCAGAGTTATATATCCTAGATTTAGGACGACACATTTTGGACCTTCTTGGCGTAGTAGGTGGTGGAACAGTGTATGGAGAACAAAGGAGTTGGCTATTCTTTTTCTCTTGTTTGAAGGGAACCTTTACAGTTTTTACCAAATCTTTTTCTACAACTCCATGTGTAACATCAAAATCCATATGCTCATCTAAACCATTTACTTTCGTGGAAATTCATGTAATAGTTATAATTAATGTATAATGTAAGTGTAATACTAGAGACCGATTTATGACATTAATAAAAACATTAGTGCTCGTTAATGTTGGTAGAAAAAAAATCGGATAATTATTTGGGTGATTGTCTTACCATTTCTTCACGACAAGAGTTTGAGTCATATCCTTAATGTCACAAATTTCTTCCATTCTTGCTTTTGACTCATCGTCATTTACTGGCTCCTGAAGTTTCCTTACAAAATCCTATATTTTTAAATAAACGAACTAATTTTATTACCACCAAATTAATATGTTACGTATGGCTTCGCCAATTTATATGACACAATATTATGTATCCTACATAATACAAAGTCTCACGTAAACTCAGAGTCGTGGTCCATCCGATAAAAATTCTATTACCATATACTATTATGTTTCCCATCATTATATGTGTATGATCAGTGTTAATTGCTATATATATCGAATCGAATCGATATATAAACCATGTTTTAAGTTCCTATTTAGTCACCAAAATAATCTGCAACAAATATCATAGTTAAATAGAAGAAAAGCTTAATTTGAAAGGTAATCGAAAATCTTGACTACGGGTTTGGGACATCATTAACGTACAAATGTGGATGTTAGATCACACAAACTCATGTTTTCAGAAGACTTACGTTTATTTGAGGATATGCATATCGCACAAAAGCTAACCAGTATTCAAGATCTAATTTAAGTAACAAGTTTCACAACAAAGGACATTGTGGAAAACATAGAAGAGGAGGGGGGGGGGGTGAATACATTTCCATTTAAAAACTTAAAAACTTTTGTATCAAATTGTCGATCAAGTGTGACATAATGTGAAAAGTGATGATAATAGTCTATGCTGGGTCCGCTTTAGCAAACGCGTTCATGCAAACCATGAAGGATATGAACAATAGTTTTAGCAAGTGAGGAAAACTGATGAACATCAACATTGTTGAGGTTGGGTTTGCTTGAGAATGACACAGGATTTCTAATAGCACCATTTATACTTTTTAAATTTATAAATCTTATTAGAAATTAATCAAATATTTACAAAGGATAGCCTACGGAAAACTACCCCGGTTGATGACAGATTAACTCTTCAAACTCGAATAACAAGAGGCAGCCTAACTTTGCAATGTTGTTCCTAGGAGAGGATGATCCTAACTATAATACTTTGTATTATTTTTCTATGTTTGTATATCTGCTTAATTCGGTTACAACCTTTGGTTTATATAGAGGGGGAAACAGTGGTTGCACATGGGTCCACAGTAACTTGTCGACTTGCTACAGATAGGCACATGCCTAGTAGGCTAGTCTGAAGCGTATTTTCGGCTCAACCGATTTGACAAATTATATTCCCAATGCATGTTTCTCGTTATGGATAAGCGCTTGAACTTATCTTCTTAAGTAAGTTTCCCGCCTATGCATTCATAGGTTGAGGTTGTAAAACTGAATCAAGTATTCAGAGTCATAGAGACATTTTTCAGATCCCAATGACCCTAGTGTTGTTTTTAGCTCCTCGTAAATTACTCCCTGACACCGCATCAGTTTGTGAAATGTTTTCTTTAGTTGGTCTTTGATGTCCCTGAAGCCATACATGTGTTTGAGCTTTATACAACACTTATTGATTTCTTTATCGCTGAGTATCACTTCTCAATGATAATCGTGAGACATGTTCTCTAATAACTTATCAAGGAGCATTCACTTCCGATAACTATCGATTCACATTGATAGTTATGAAGTGACATTCTCTCCAATCGCATCGAGACTTTATGCTCACCGACCTTCGTGATTGTGTATTAGGCAATTTTATGTTTAAATACTTGTCGAGACAATTCCGGTTTTTCAGACCTCTGCCTATGATGATAAAGACTATATAAAGCATGAATTAAACATGTAGTCAAACAAAATCATCAACCCATAATGTGATGATACAAATGTATAAAAAAGATCTAAGACACAAATGTCTAGTCGATATGGATGCCTAATCTAAATTAACTTATTATGACAAGAAGCCCTCAAATGGATGAAGATGGTAGGATTACCAATCTTGTAGATCTTCATATGTGTATGATTTGTGATGGATGAGAAATGGCAAGATATCTAGGCTTGCTTTGGTGGATCATCATGGAGGTATGCTTACAACAAAAATTAAGGTTAGTAGCATTATTGTTAGCCTCGTTAAAGTAAAGCCCTTACGGGAATTGCATTAGTTTCTTCTTTTACTTATACGCAAGGACTAGTTTATTTAACAGTGCTAAGTTAGGCTTGTATAGTAGTATATATATATCCTCCAATTCATAATTAGGAGGGTGGATGTCTCACTTGTATCATTAAGGTGTGTGGTTTTCTCTTCTTTCTAGAAAACGCACACTTTCCCTTTCTATTCAATAATACCATGTCTTTCTTTTACTTTGAGCTTTCGACCCCGCACCACATAAATACATCAACATTTTCGATCCTACAATTGGTATCGTGAGCTGTGTTGTTGTTTTGTTGATTTATTTGTGGTTCGACATCGCTTTTGAGGTCGTTTCATCACAAGTTTTAAATGGCCAAAATTTTCCCCCAAGAAAGTGGTAACAGTTTCAAACTGGTTTTTGTATCAATATTGGTCAAAAGTTCACACTTTCACCATCGTTTCACATATCTGTTCTTTATTGGTGTCCTTTTGGTCCAAATATTGCATTTGTGTAACTGATATTCTTGAGACTATTTGTACCAAACCTGTGAAGAGCTTCTGTGGTCAAAATGGGTCAATAAGAAAGAGTTTTTATGCAGTTTTTCTGAGTTGTGATAAACTGGTCGGAACAGATGGACGGAAAAGTCTTCGGAAAAATCAAAACCCTCATCTTACGAGTAAGGGGTTATTTTAAGAATTTATTGGAAAGAAATTAGTAAAACCCTTAGTTTATGAAAGCAAGAACAAGTCTTACAACTAAGGTCTTATGACTAAGGTTTTAATGCACAAAGTTTTACCACTAAGGCTATGACTAAGGTCTTACGACTAAAGGTTTACGACTAAGGTTTACGAGTAAGATCCTCATTTTAATGAGTAAGACCCTACATTTATGAAGAAGGAAGTTTACTTAGTAAGGTCGTTACTTAACAAGGCTTTATGAATAAGGTCTTACATATATGTTACAAATAAGCTTATTTGTAAACCCACCAAAAATGAGTAAGATGAAGATGAAGAATACCATGTTGACCACAAACCTTAATACCAAAACTCATTGACTTTAGTCGTATAACATCATTAGTCAACACTTTACCAAAAACGAAATGTAAAAAGACTAAATATGAAGACGAAGAAGACACAAAGGTCACCACAACCATATGAATCCAAAACCAATCCTATTATCACAATAACCAACAATCCCAATATATCCTACACCCTTTACGAGATCCGAAACACAAGAAATGAAACGAATATCTTAGAGATCTCAGATCTATTCGTGTTTATACATGTTATATCTAGACCTTGAAGGTCTTACACACGAATAACTCATCACTGATCAGACTCAAACACAAAGAATTATCTATGATCTCACTTTTTTTTTATTTCATGGCATTCAAAGAACTATCAGGTCCATAACACGAAATAAATAAATCTTCATCGATCCTTGATTGATGTAATATCCGAAATAAAAAGATAAGGGAGATAACAAGTATCCTGATCTTTGGCATGTTATTACCAAGGGTGACTTTGAGCCTATTGAACATAATCCGTAAAACCAAAAGAGACAAATGGTTCCATTTGAAGAACAAAGTGATAATCTTAAAAAGAAATTAGCAAAAAATGATTAAGCAAAAATGGTCATTTATAATGCTTTACCTAAAAAAGAATTTCAAAGAATTTTTATGTATAACACGGCTATGAAAATTTGGAAAAATTTGCTAGTCGCTCATCAAGGTAATAATGAAGTCAAAGATAATAAAATCGATCTTCTTGTTTAACAATATGAACATTCGTCATTCCTGAAGACGAATCTATAGATAATGCTTTTGAAAGATTTAATACTATCATCACTAGTCTAAAAGCCCTTGATGAGGGTATCCCTGTCAAGAGTTGTGTTAGAAAACTTCTCAGGGCTTTACATCCAAAATGGAGAGCAAAGGTCACGACAATCAAAGAATCCAAAGATCTAGCTTCACTATCGCTTGATGAGCTCATTGGGAACCTAAAAGTTCATGAGCAAATCATTAAGAATGATTCCGAAATAGTCAAAAGCAAAGTGGAAAAGAGATCTCTTTCTCTAAAGGCTAAAAAGGAATCTAGTGATAATGAAAGTCAAGTTTGGAAAGTGAAAACGAAGAATATGCCATGGTGGTTAGAGACTTCAAGAAGTTCCTCAAGCGAAGAGGTAAATACGTAAGATATCCGCGAGAAGAAAAGAAGTCATCTCAAAAGAATCATGATGATAATTATGGTAAAAGCGAAAGAAGATGTTTTAGATGTGGTTATCCAAGACATCTAGTAGGAGAATGTCCTCAACAACCAAGAGAAAAGAATCAAAAGGCATACATAGGAGGTTCTTGGAGTGATAGCGATGAAAAGAATGCTAAAACACATACCTTTTCATTATCAAAACTGACCCAATACAACCAAGAAAAAGCCGTTTATTGCTAATATCTGTGGTTTTCTTGATTTTGTGCTTGTGCAGGTACGGATATGTAAAAACACACAAAAAGGAACCAAATCTGTGTAAATCCGTTAACGAGATCAAGAGAGTTTGAGCTGAGCCTGAAGGTCGGGATTGTGCATTTTGGAAGATTTTATTCTCTGAGGATGATTTTTGAAGTTTTAATCAAGTTTGAAGAAATGTCAAGATTAGTCCCTGAGCTTTGATTTTTGGCAGAAATGATCCTTTAAGTTTCAGAATTTGCAAATCTCACCCTTGGATTATTTGAGATTGACAAGATTGGTCCTTGATAAAGATTTTCAGAAAAGTACAGTTTGGTCCCTAAAGTTTCAGTTTTTAACACTTTTGGTCCTTGGTACATTAAATGGTAACAATCCAAGTCCAATATATATATGTCCAAACCCATATCAAACCTCACGGCCCAAAATGAAACAAACCGGTTCAAGCCCAAACTCCTACCTGTCCAATATACCAAGACCCGAATTCCCACTTAACCCGTACCTCTTAACCCGAGTCAACGCTACAACCCGGTCAAAACACTCAAAATATTATTAACAATTACCTCGCGCCTTTTATTTACCCCCAAACCTGGGAACTATGAACCCTAATTTACCCCGTGTCAAATTGAGCATAATTACCACAATTAAGGGCAAATATGTACTTTATCTGACACCACTGACACATGGGGAATGCCAAGTCACCCATCCGTGTGCTAAAGGCCACGGTTGCCCCCATTGAGGAAACAGTCATCAATAGTGATCCAAGGGTTGTTAAGAGAAGATGTGCGGATTTGATCTTATGGTGGAAACGAGCTCAAAAGAAGCACAAGTGAGGAATTCGAGAAGCTTCCCAAGACCTTGAGCTTAGCTATATATAGGACCCTATTTCGTTCACAATGTATCTCATCCTTAATCTCATTTTTCTTTTCTTCTCTAGTATCGAGTTTAATTAGTGTAATTTCATTTTAATGTTTTAAGTTTCTTTGTAATTCGTATTTTGTACTCAAATTATTTAGTTTAATAAAATTCAAGTTTTCATTTTCAAGTTTTTTTTTTAAGTTTCTTATGTCAGAATCTGCTTATAATCTTAGTTTAGTGCTTATTTCAGTATTTTAAAACTTGTTTCTAGTTTATTTCTTCAAAAACTCAAAAATACAAAATAAATCAAATAAAATCATTGAAAAATAAAAATCATATTAGATCTGTTTTGTGGAGTGATCCATACTGATCTACTGTTTTGATAGGTTCATATAAGCTTAATATAGCTTATTGTGAAGCTTATTCTTGTTTCACACTCAAATCACAAAAAATTCAGCTAACAAAATCCAACTCGTGGTTGCCGTGATAACTGCTCGACCGGTGTTGATCCGATTGGGATGATGCAGATGTTGTTATTGGGTTGAAATTGAGCTGAATTGAGTAGGTTAGGGTTTTATAGGTTAGAGGTTCTTTGCTTCATGATTGCAAGCCATAGTGGCTAGGAGAATTGTAAGTGCTCAACTGCTTTTGTTCATTAAACTGTTGTGAATCATTGTTTAGTTATAATTAGTATTGATTGATCTGTGTTTAATGGTAGTTTAGTATAATTTAGTGGTAACTGCTTAGATCTCATACGCGAGTTATATAGTGTTTGGATTAGCTGATAGATCTGTAGATGAGGTTAGTTAATCAGTTAGGAGTAATTGATTCATGCTTATTTAGGTGAATGATAGTCATTAGGTTGAGTTATATAGTGTTAACACTAAATAGTCAAAATCATCTTGTAAATCGATCTAGTCTTTGAAACTGTTAAAATCATTAGAGTTAATAAGTTACATATAGGTTTAAAGTAAGTAGATCTAGCTTGTTATAATCATCATTAGTCTAATATCATCATAATCAGTTTAATATTTTGGATTAAATCTCAATAAAGTCAAAGTTTTCAAATCTGTTCTTAAAAGTCAAAAAGGTTCTATTCGTTTTTTCAAACTTGTTGAATCAATAACTGCTTCATCACTAAGTTTGAGTGTAAGAAACTTTGGGATTTGCAATATTCAATTGGTCTAGTTGTGATAATCTTTTTGTAATCTGGATCTAGTCATTTTAAGCCCCAAATCACTACCTAATAAGCCACTATTTTCGTTCACACTCAGACTAACTGAAGTGAAACAGTAACTTGCAAATTGCTGTGATTTGATTCATTTCCAAGAGTTAGAGCCTTGGTCTAATTGTAGCTTGCCAGTGTTCTTTAGACTGCAATTGGTTTTTGTTTTGCTTGTTGAATAAGCTTTCTTGTGCACAAGCTCAAACCTAGGTCATTCAATGCTTTTGCTTATTTAGGCAGTTTGCTTAATTCATTGATCTGAGCTTAGAGCTTGTTAGGAGTAGGTATAATTAGCTGCAATTAGTTTATTTTAGTATACATTAGCTTCAGAATCGTTTGATAGCTTATCTCATTGTTTAGCTTCTTTTCATTAGCTTAATTAGAAACAGTTTGCACTACAACTTTTATATCTTACACATAAGCTGCTTGTTTCTTATTTTTCATAGATTTATAACATCATTTTAGAATTTTCCTAAGATTTTCATTTTTTGGTCACGCTTACTATTTTTCTCAATTAAAATCAGTTTTTAGGTACTTTTAATTAGCTTTTATTGCAAATAATTGAGAAAAAGTTCCAAAAAAATAATTTTTCAATTTTCTCAGTTTAAGAAAAATATAAAAAACATAAAAAAGATTTTTCATTATTTTTTCCCTTTTATTTGGTATTTTTCACAAATTAAATTAGATTAAAATAGTTTAAAATTTGTAGAAAATAGGAAATTAATATGAAAAATAAAAAAATAGTTTTAAAAAGTCTTTTGAGTTATTTGTGATTTTTAGAAAATAGTTTCATATTTTTCTCTTTGATTTTATAATTTTTAGTATTTTAAATTAGTTTTAATAGTTAAAAATTAGTTTTTATTTTTAATAAAATTAAAAAATCCTAAAAAAAAAAAAATAGTTTTAATTCTAAAATAGTTTTCATATTACATTTTTAGTATAAAAGTAATTTTAGGCATTTTTAGGATAAGATTTAGACGTAGTTGCATTTTAATTACGTTATATTAATTACGTTTTAGTTTAATTCGCACTTAGGATTTCGATTAACTTTACCTTAATTACTTTCCCCATTCCCGTAGTTTAATAAAATCAAATCTTTAATCCAAAACATCGAGCATTAAATTCCAAACCAAGAACGACGTTGGCAATTCACGCTGGGAAACGATTCGGGTTGTAACCGTATACACAATCACACACGGGATTTGATTTATTATTCCTTTTCCTAAAGGAATTTGAATCTATCTTCGTGATTATTTTTGATATCGATATTGAGGTTTTTATCCATACACATAACCCCTAAGCCTTCATTATCAAAGACTCAGTGTCCGAGCCGCTTTTATGTTTCTTACTTAGTCATTCACAAGTGGCTAGCTTGTGTGAGTAAGCTTGACGCTGCTTTCTCAACCCAGTAATCAAATTTTGCGCCGCGCCGGGAGGTTGTGTCACGACTATATCGTTTGAGGTTTGACGATTAGTGACTCGAGATCCTTCATTCGTGAAGTTACTATTTTTCTATAAAATAAAAAGTAAAAAATATTTTCCTTTTTCTTTTTGTATATATATATATCAGATTAAAAATACAAAAAGATTTTCTCTTGTGTTTTTGCTAATAAATAGAAGACATCAATTATATAACATTCTCAACGGAGGTGTTATCATTATAAGTTCCCGAACTAAAGATCAAAACTTGCCTTTGTGTCGCTTGTGAATTGATTTATCTCTATCGGATAAACAAACTGTGTGGTGGGTATAAGGACGGCCTGACATTAAATTGCGGCTGTGAAGAAGCGGGTTTTTAATAAGCTTCGCTGACCTAAATAAGCTTCTCCGCCGCTTGTGCTTGTCTTATAGAGGTGATTTATTCACTTGGGATTATTGGTTAAGTTCATTGTGTTTTCAATATCGATCATTTTAATTGCCTTGGTTTTAAGTGCATGCGCACTGATCTCGATCTAGACGACTTCGAAGGTAATCGAACGCACCGAGTTACGTAATATGGCTGCTCCCAACGGACCACCACCCGTCCTAATCCTCCCGATAATCAAATGTAGCTCCGATCTAACGATGGAGGAGTTATGTGAACCTACAATGTACGGGAGGGGAGGACCAATTGCACCGACTAATTTTCAAGCTACCGATTTTAGCTTGAAACATCATATGATAGAACAAGTAAAAACAGTTGTCAATTTCATGGTTTACCAGATGACGATGCAAACAAACATCTTGATAAATTTTTGACCGTCACTCAGAGTATGAAACAGAATGGGGTCTCCGATGACGCCTTCGCCTCAGTATCTTTCCCATACTCTTGACTCATCATGCCACGCTTGGTTTGATCGACTCCCCGAAGAATTCGATTCATACCTTCGAGGAAATGGTTTCTAAGTTTCTGGCAAAGTACTTTCCACCGTCGATGGTGACGAAATTGAGGAACGATATCAGCAATTTCCGGAAATATCCCGACGAATCCTTGTTTGAAGCTTGGGAACGATATAAGCTTGCGATTGATCGATGTCCAAATCATAACATGTTGCTTGTCACTCAAATTGATACATTTTATAATGGCTTAATGTTGAGACACCTTGAAACGACATGCTGCTGCCGTGGTACTTTCATGAAAAGACGTCCCGAGGAATGTTACGATCTTATTGAGAACATGACCGCTCATTACAATTATTGGGATTCTACCGACGAAAGGGGTGCATCATCTCGATCAAATACGTCTTCTTCTCAAATAGCCGCATGAACAAAAGATCGATGATATCTTACGGATTACTCAGATGAATAATCAAAATCAGAACCAACAAGTGAAAGCGTACACCGATTTGTGAGACTTGTGGAGGTCCACATTCTTATTCCGAGTGACCAGCCGTCGGTGGCTACGCACATGAGAATGTTTATGCTGCTACAGGAAACTATAATCAACCGCAAGGAGATCGAAATCTTCTTAGCTACCGTTCAAACAATTATCTCGGACCTCCCGGTTTCAACCAACCTCAACAACAAAACCATAATCAAAACCGTTTCAATGGTAATCATCATGTTAATCAGAACCGAGGAGCTAATTTTAATCATGGAAATCAACACTACCAAGCCCCTCCACCTCAAGTTTACCAACAACCACCTCCTCCTCAACAATCTTATCAAGCACCTCCTCAAGCCAACAACGACATTTTCTAACTTACATGAAGAACTTCGATTACACCATTAAAAGTTTGCAAAATCAAATTAACGGCATGAGGACGGACTTCAAAAAGGAGATGGAAGCTACAAGCAACAAACAGATCGAAATAAAGAATATGATGGCTAGTTTCTTTCAAGCCACCAACCGTCCACATCTTATTCTCAACCCTCGGGTTCCAGTTCTCTTCCAAGCAATACGATTCCAAACCCGAGAGGTGACATGAAAGCAATCACTACCAAGTGGTGTTGCTTACGATGGACCTACGGTTCCTACCACTAATTCTTCTTCTTCTCATGTGGTAGACCGTGAGACCGGGGTGACAAAGGACCCGCTTCCTCTGATAAGGGGAGTACTGAAAATGTCCAACCTACGGTTGTCCAAGAGTCTGAGCCCGAAGATGCTCCCGTTAATGTGAAGAAAGATAATCCAAAACCGTCTATCCCATATCCGTCTCGTCTTAAAGATCAAACTCTTCGTGAGAAGTCGAATCATCAAATGGAAACGTTCTTCCAAATCTTCAAAGACTTGAATGTGGAAATCAGTTTTGCGGATGCTCTTCTTTTAATGCCCAAACTTGCTTCTACGATTAAGGGATTGCTTACGAACAAGGAAAAACTATATGAGCTTGCTACGACATCTCTGAATGAGAATTGTTCGGCGGTTATCCTCAAGAAACTTCCCGAGAAGTTAGGAGACCCCGACAAATTCCTCATTCCGTGTGATTTTCAAGGAATTGTTCAATGCTCCGCCTTGGCCGATCTTGGCGCGAGTATCAATCTAATGCCAAACTCAATCTACGAAAAGTTGTTACCCCCACTTACCCCAACGTGTATGACTCTCGAGCTAGCCGATCGTACTACTACGAAACCGGGTATAGCCGAGGATGCCTTTGTTAAAGTGGGGAGTTCGATTTTCGCGATTTTGTTGTAGTCAATTTCGATGCCGATCCTCGAGTACCCTTAATTCTCGGAAGGAGTTTCTTAAGGACGGGCCATGCATTGATTGATGTCTATAAAGGAGAGATTACGTTACGAGTTAATCAAGAAGCCGTCACATTCAACATTAATCAAACGATGAGGTACTCCTCAAATTTCGACGATGCTTCCATCAATCGAATCGACGTTATTGATGTTTCGTGTGAGGAGTACGCTCAAGAAGTTCTCGGTTTTGCTCACAATTCTACTGATTCACATTTTGAACCATCTTCTGAGCCTATAATTGCCGACTCTTCCCCCCTCTTTACTCCGTTTGAGGGAAGTGACTTCCTTTTGGAAGAGATCGATGAGTTTCTTGCTAATGACGAATCGATTCCACCGAGAATTGATGATGGTGTTTATGATTCGGAAGGAGATATCCTTTATCTTGAACAATTGCTAAATGAAGATCCATTACCGTCACTCCTCCCAAAGAGATTACGATTGAAGAAATCAAAGAAGTACAAACGTCTAACGAAAACCTTCGAGCCCGAGCTCAAAGATGTACCTCCTCATCTTGAATACGCTTTTCTTGAAGAACCGAACAAATTTCCCGTCATTATTGCTAAAAACTTGAAAGATGAGGAGAAAACCGCACTTTTGGATATTCTTCGTAAACATAAGAGTGCCATTGCTTGGCAAATTTCTGACATCAAAGGAATCAATCCTCGTTTTTGTACCCACAAAATTCTGATGGAGGATGATTGTAAACCCGTGATTCAACAACAACGTAGGGTTAACCCAAAAATTCATGATGTTATCAAAAAGGAAGTTCTGAAACTCCTCGACGCCGGAATCATTTATCCAATCTTCGATAGCTCATGGGTTAGCCCTATCCATTGTGTCCCCAAGAAAGGTGGAATGACCGTCATTGCCAATGAAGATAACGAATTGATTTCCACACGCCACCGGATGGAGGGTGTGTATTGATTATCGAAAGTTAAATGATGCTACAAGGAAGGATCATTTCCCGCTACCTTTTATGGATCAGATGCTCGAACGTTTAGCGGGGAATGAGTTCTATTGCTTTCGCGATGGTTTTTCCGGTTACTTTCAAATTCCGATTGATCCGCAGGATCAAGAAAAAACGACTTTCACGTGCCCTTATGGAACGTTTGCTTACCGACGAATGCCATTTGGTCTATGCAATGCTCCAGGAACGTTTCAAAGGTGCATGATGGCTATTTTTCATGACATGATCGAAAATTCTATGGAAGTTTTTATGGACGATTTCTCGGTTTATGGAGATTCTTTCACTTCTTGCCTCTCTCATCTAGACCACATGCTCAAAAGGTGTGAAGACACCAATTTGGTCTTGAATTGGGAGAAGTGCCATTTCATGGTTCGAGAGGGCATTGTCCCCGGCCATAAGATTTCAAAATCTGGGATTGAGGTCGACCGAGCTAAAGTCGACGTTATAGCTAAACTCCCTCATCCCACTACCGTCAAAGGTATTCGGAGTTTTTTAGGTCATGCCGTTTCTATCGCCGTTTCATCCAAGATTTCTCTAAGATAGCCCGCCTCTCGACCCATCTCCTTGAAAATGATGCTCCGTTTATCTTCACCAACGAATGCATTGAAGCATTTAATTTTCTCAAAAAGAAATTAACTGAGGCACCGATCTTAGTTGCCCCCGACTGGGATTTGCCCTTTGAACTCATGTGTGATGCTAGTGATTACGAAATTGGGGCAGTCTTGGGGCAACGTAAGTCGAAACATTTTCAACCCATACACTATGCGAGTAAGACATTGTCTGAGGCCCAACACAATTACACAACTACTGAAAAGGAATTATTGGCCGTTGTTTATGCTTTTGAGAAATTTCGACCCTACCTTGTCTTGTCGAAGACCATAGTGTATACCGACCATTCTGCCCTTAAGTATCTTTTGGCAAAGCAAGATGCTAAGCCACGATTACTTCGGTGGGTTCTCCTCCTTCAAGAGTTTGATGTTACTATTCTTGACAAAAGGAGCGAGAACCTGGGATCACCTTTCTAGACTTGAGAATCCTCATCAAAGTGTGCTCGAGAAAAAGGAGATTACGGAAACATTTCCTCTTGAGACACTTGGGATGATTGCTAAGAAAGACCCGAACACCCCATGGTTTGCCGACATTGCAAATTACCATGGGAATTTCATGTGAAAGGGATGTCGTCCCAACAGAAGAAAAAGTTTTTCAAAGATGTTAAGCATTATTTCTAGGACGACCCCTACTTGTTTAAGATTTGTGCGGATCAAGTAATCCGGCGGTGTGTTCATGACCAAGAGGCTATTGATATTCTTAATGCTTGCCATAACGGACCTACTGGTGGACATCATGGTGCAAGCTACACCGCTAAGAAGGTTTTTGATTCCGGATTCTATTGGCCTACCATATATCGAGATGCCCATGATTTAGTCAAATCTTGTGATTCTTGCCAACGTCAAGGGAAAATTTCACAGAAGGATGAAATGCACAAAATGCTATTCAAGTCTGTGAGATTTTTGACGTGTAGGGCATCGATTTTATGGGACCATTTCCATCATCTAGGGTAATAAGTATATCCTCGTGGCCGTCGACTACTTGTCCAAATGGGTTGAAGCGGCTCCCCACCAATGACGCCCGAGTGGTTGTTAAGTTTTTGAAGAATTTGTTTTCCGATTCGGAGCACCTCGCTATCATCATGATCGCGGTACCCATTTCTGTAATGAACAATTTGCAAAAGTTATGGCTAAATATGGAGTTACCCATCGTCTTTCTACCGCGTATCACCCGCAAACGAGCGGACAAGTTGAGGTCTCGAATCGTGGTTTGAAAAGGATTTTAGAAAGAACCGTAGGAGAGAATCGAGCTTCATGGGCCGATAAGTTAGATGATGCATTATGGGCTTTCCGCACCGCATACAAGACACACCCATCAGGTGCACCCCATTTAAGTTGGTGTATGGAAAAGCTTGTCACTTGCCCATCGAGCTCGAACATAAGGCATTCTGGGCCTTGAAACATGCTAATTTTGATCTTAAGACCGCGGGTGATCACCGAAAAGTTCAATTGAATGAATTAAACGAGCTTAGGGATCAAGCTTACGAGAATTCTTTGATTTTCAAAGAGAAGACTAAGAGGATTCATGATGCTAAAATCAAAACCGCGTTTTCAACGTTGGTGATCAAGTTCTCCTTTTAACTCTCGAAGATACCTCGGCAAACTCAAATCCCGTTGGTCCGGACCATTCACCATAGCTCAAGTTTTCCCATATGGAACGGTGGAGCTTTCTCAGCCCGATGGCCCAAATTTCAAGGTGAATGGTCATCGGGTGAAACATTATTTTGGAGGGGACATCCCATCTATGGTTGTCCCGGATCTCCAAACTTTCCCTAAGGACAACTGAATTAAGGGATCGAGTCAAGCTAGCGACTGTAACCAAAAACAGAGCGCCGTGGGAGGCACCCCATGTTTATCCATCTATCTTCTTTCTATTTTCTAATAAGTGACGTGAAGGGGTTAGCCTCTTCGATTTCTCATGTTTGGTTATTTGTGATGTTGTGTAGGATTTTCCCGATATGAAGACTCTCGTGCTCGAAGTTTGTCATTTCTCCACTCGAGTTTCATGATCGTTGCTGATGGAAATCCGATATCCTTAATCTTATCGACTAACGTTTATCTTCTAGCATACTTAATAAACGGCTTTTAGATTTTCGTTGATCTTATCGACTAACATTGAGGACAATGTTTCGTTCTAGTCTGGGGTAGGGTAATCTTCGATTTGATTTGACCGCACTTGCTTATTTCTGTCGTGTTTCTCTCGTAACCCTGTTTTTCCTTAGAAAATGAAAAATTGTGCAAAAATGAGAAAAATTTAAAATTTTTCAAGCTTTTGTTAAGTCTTTTTGATTGAAAAGTTTGCTAGTCTCTTAGATAAGAAGCTATAAAATGCGAATTCTAGCTCACAAGGCCAAGATTTTGCAAGTTTCCCTGAGTGATTTTAAATATGCATAACTTGATTTCATTAGACGAAGCATTTGCTAAGTTAATATATGTTTTGACACCTTGTTGACTTTCCGCTGGTGAGAGTAGGAATGGAATTTTGACTTGACCGGGCGTGTTGAGCCCTAGCTTGTTCCCTTAACCATAGATAATCTAAAAAATTATCGGCTAAGCATCTGCGGATCTCATTATTTGGGATTTTAAATTTGCAAAGATCGAGAAATGATAGAGTTACTTATGAGTTTAGATGCTAAGCGTGGAGTAGTTGGTTCTCTTTAGAGCCCATCGAAGGTACTTATGGCTTTTTGTTCCCACAAAATTGTTTCACCCCATATCTGTCTAAAAATAATTAGAGATGTTGAGTTTTTGGCGATAGTTAGTTTTTTATCTTCTTAAAAGAATCTTTGTTTTAAAAATTGGGTACACATCAGGAATCCGTAATAAATAAATGAGTAATCAGTAATAAGTGATAAAGTAATAAGTAAAGTTGTGAGCTGCGGTGTCGAGATCGAACCCTTGGATCTTTAGCCGGGATTGAGTGAGGTCTTAGCCTAGCCAGCCGGGATCCTCATTTCATGAAGCCTATAGTCTTGAATTACCCCCGAAGCTCCGGTTCACAGCCATATAAGTAAAAGTAAAAGCTCATGTAAAAAAAAAAAAAAAAAAAAAAATGGAAAAAAATGATGAATGATGGAAATTGAAAAAGTAAAAAGTTAGTAATAAAATTCCTTGATGTGGACCTCATTTTTGGGACAATGGTTCTTGAGGGAAGGCGGATAACTAATTATCGACTTAGCTTTGTATCTTTATCGAAATAAAAGTTATCGAAACGAGAATTTGAAGAAATTCATTTCTCACAAAAATAAAAAAGTCTAGAGGAAAATAGGAAAATGGGAACAAAAGGTATTTACACAAGTAACTTCCATGGGTAGTGTTAGCATCTAGAATCATACTTAACAATGATTTCGGTTTTACGCTTAGTTTGGGACTTGTGAAAAATCAGGGACGATGTATTCTATCCGTATGGTCACTTCATGCTGTGTTGTGTTTTCTACTCCGTGATCCTAACGTGTCGTTTGAAAAATGTTGGAGTTATTGATCGACATGAAAGTTCAACAAACCGTCATTCATAATCGAATGTGCTTAATCGTAATATCTACTTGTGAATTAAAAGGTAAACGGGCGTTTAGAATTAAGGTTATCTTAATCTCTTTTGAGGAATCTTTGCTACTTCTTCATAGGTTTAGTAGAAGAGATTGAAATCCTTGATTTAGAAGTTGTTGATTGCATTGCGAGGACACGACAATAGTCTCGTTCGGGTATTTTTGTATGTGCTAAAACACATACCTTTTCATCATCAAAACTGACCCAATACAACCAAGAAAAAGCCGTTTATTGCTAATATTTGTGGTTTTCTTGAGTTTGTGCTTGTGCAGGTCGGATATGTAAAACACACGAAAAGGAACCAAATCAGACGTAAATCCGAGCACGAGAGATCAAGAGAGTTTGAGCTGAGCCGGAAGGTCGGGATTGGGCATTTTGAAAGATTTTATTCTCTGAGGATGATTTTTGAAGTTTTAATCAAGTTTGAAGAAATGTCAAGATTAGTCCCTGAGCTTTGAGTTTTGGCAGAAATGATCCTTTAAGTTTCAGAATTTACAAATCTCACCCTTGGATTATTTGAGATTGACAAGATTGGTCCTTGATAAAGATTTTCAGAAAAGTACAGTTTGGTCCCTAAAGTTTCAGTTTTTAACACTTTTGGTCCTTGGTACATTAAATGGTAACAATCCAAGTCCAATATATATATGTCCAAACCCATATCAAACCTCACGTCCCAAAATGAAACAAACCGGTTCAAGCCCAAACTCCTACCTGTCCAATATACCAAGACCCGAATTCCCACTTAACCCGTACCTCTTAACCCGAGTCAACGCTACAACCCGGTTAAAACACTCAAAATATTATTAACAATTACCTCGCGCCTTTTATTTACCCCCAAACCTGGGAACTATGAACCCTAATTTACCCCGTGTCAAATTGAGCATAATTACCACAATTAAGGGCAAATATGTACTTTATCTGACACCACTGACACATGGGGAATGCCAAGTCACCCATCCGTGTGCTAAAGGCCACGTGCTGCTCTCCCATTGGAGGAAACAGGTCATCAATAGTGATCCAAGGGTTGTTATCAAGAGAAGATGCGTGGGATTT
>OU343224.1:33737861-33810248 GCA_910596185.1 Chrysanthemum makinoi
TTTGGAAAAATACATCGTTTGATTGAGTAAAATAATCGAGTTATAAAACATATGTCCCAAAATGAAAATCAAAGTGTATGGAAATAAGTTTGATACAAGCCAAACGATGTTTTAAAGTGTATAAATCCCATGTGAGACGCTACGTGAACACCGACTCTATGATAAGTTCACATGCATGCCATGAAGTGTATGCCTTAGATACTGAGATAAAAACATAAAAAAGTGTCAACACAATGGTTGAGTGAGTTCATAGAGTTTGTGTTGAAATGTAAAGCCTTTCAAAATCGTTTATGCAAAGAAAGGCATTGTAAATCCACCCAGTTCCAAGTTTCGCCCATACAAAACTTGCAACCTGTGTGTTCACAACCTACTGCCAAAATGTGTATAGTTTATGTTCAAACACACATCGTCAAATGAATTCACAAAATAGTGCATAACTTAATGTATCAACAGTTACTTGACATAACACATAATTCGTATAGTTTCAAATCGTTCCAAGGCCATTAGTTCATGTTTGCACCAAGACCGCGAGTTCAACATTATACCAAGACCGCTAGTTCAATGATTATACCAAGACCGCGGATGCAATGATACCAAGACCGCTAGTTCAATGATTATACCAAGACCGCTAGTTCAATGATTATACCAAGACCATTAGACCGTGATCATACCAAGTCAATTAGCCCAATGATTTATGATATAGAAACTCTAAGTATGGCAATATTGTTACTTCGTATGACTAAAAATTCAGTTCAGTTAAACATATAGTTTGCAAATAGTCATGAATGTCATAAAAGTTGTTGAGCATGTATCTCCCCCAAAAGTAGTATAAAACAATTGAAAATGGGGCTATGGAACTCACGTAATCCATAAAAGTTTAGAGTACTTATGAAAGTAAATGAAAATAATTGAGCACGTATCTCCCCCAAAAGTAATTCAAAATGTATAAAAGTAGGGACTATGAAACTCACCTGGTGCAATATTTATGATGATATATTGGCAATACTAAAATGAGTCGCAACCTCTAACCGCGACTTGAATGATGAAGGGATTTTTATTGCAATTACATAATCAACCTAGTGGTTTATATTTCAAAACCTTAAGATATATAACTAGTAGAACTTGATGAATACTTGAGCTAGAAAAAATTTTATGGTTCTCTTGGTTTCTTGAGAGCGTAATTAGGCCTTCAAGGAGAGAAATGGAAGAGGATTTTGGTCTTGTTTCACTTTAGAAAATAAGCTAGTATGTGTTTGTAAATTTAGTATAATAATTGTGCAAGTATATTAGATATTTTGTATCCCAAAAGTGTGTGTCATCCTATTTGTGTGACAAGGATAAAACAAAAGAGGAAAAGTGGTAAAAATTTAGTAAGTATATGTATTTCATTAATATTTGTAGTGTATGTTTGATATATAAAGTATTATTTAGTGTAGCGTTAGCTAAAAATAAATTTTAACGGAACAAAATAAAATATATCAAAGTTATAAAAATTATAAAAATACATTTCTTACAAAAATTGAGTGAAATAATAATTATCGAGTAGTATTCTGAAAAGGTCGTAATTATATAAATATAACAATTTATATACAAACTAAATTGAAAACACCGGGTAAACTAATAATATAATTTTTATAGTCTTAAAATGAGTATAAAACTATATTAGGATTATTTTTGGAAGTGTCGGATCAAATGTTCAAAATAAATGATTACCTTGATAGCGTTTATTTTATAGGAAATTATGTGTTTAATGAAAAACGCAAAACCATGCATGAACTAATATGATGATGATGTTACTAATGATATGTAGACTAATCCTAGTCTATATGAAATGTCCTCGATGATATGTTCATGAATTCGCAGCTAAACCATTAAGGTTACGGCGTAGATTTGACACTCGTAAACATAGTTTACGAAAAATGATGAATAGTGAATCATGAATAGTGATTTCCCGAGGTGAATAGTAAAAATTTTAAAGTTTGTAAAATGACACGAAATTACGATTTGTCACATTTGCCCACCCAAAAGGTCGGTCCACGAATTGATTCGATGTTGGTCTCTCCGGCTTAGGGTTTGATGTGGCAAACTTTCCCATTCTCGAGCAAAACCTTCAAAAGACTTTTAGGTAACCAATTTTTACTTAATCTCACAACTCATCAAATGAGAACTGTCATGAGATTAGGCTAAATTGGTATGAAGGAGGCCTTTTGAAAATTTGGAAACTCGATGAATTACACATATGAGACTACTACTCCCCATTGCATGATTCTTTCCTGAATTAGACATAGGTGATCAGGCTATGTATAATTTAGGAGTAACTATGAAATGCTTGGACTAATCGACTCATATGATGTTTGGTGTTGAGTCATAAACCTGCATGTATAATGAGTATGCACTTATAATGATATGATGAGATGCTATGATGATGTAGTTATAGTCTAGGGTTAATGATGCAACCTAGTTCTCTATAACCGATGCTCGATACCAATGTCACACCCACAAATTAGCTATTTTGTAGCGGAATGGAATTCTGAGGGGCGACTGTCATAGCATCACCGATTCTGATTATCGAGCGACCTAAAGTGTCGTTTGGAAAATACATCGTTGATTGAGTAAAATAATCGAGTTTACAAAACATAGGTCCCAAATGAAAATCAACGTGTGCGGAAATAAGTTTGATACAAGCCAAACGATGTTTTTAAAGTACATAAATCCCATGTGAGACGCGTCGTCACCGCGACTCTATGATAAGTCCACATGCATGCCATGAAGTGTATGCCTTAGATACGTGAGATAAAACATGCTAAAAGTGTCAACACAAGGGTTGAGTGAGTTCATAGAGTTTGTGTTGAAATGTAAAGCCTTTCAAAATCGTTTATGCGGCAAAGGCATTGTAAATCCACTTTCGGTTCCAAGTTCGCCCATACAAAACTTGCAACCTGTGTGTTCACAACCCACAACCAAAATGTGTATAGTTTATGTTCAAACACACATCGTCAAATGAATTCACAAAATAGTGCATAACTTAATGTATCAATAGTTACTTGACATAACACATAATTCATATAGTTTCAAATCGTTCCAAGGCCATTAGTTCATGTTTGTACCAAGACCGCGAGTTCAACATTATACCAAGACCATTAGTTCAATGATTATACCAAGACCGCTAGTTCAATGATTATACCAAGACCGCTAGTTCAATGATAATACCAAGACCACTAGTTCAATGATTATACCAAGACCGCTAGCTCAATGATTATACCAAGACCGCTAGACCGTGATCATACCAACTCAATTAGCCCAATGATTTATGATATAGAAACTCTAAGTATGGCAATATTGTTACTGTCATATGACTAAAAATTCAGTTCAGTTAAACATATAGTTTGCAAATAGTCATGAATGTCATAAAAGTTGTTGAGCATGTATCTCCCCAAAAGTAGTATAAAAACAATTGAAAATGGGGCTATGGAACTCACGGTAATCCATAAAAGTTTAGAGTACTTATGAAAGTAAATGAGAATAATTGAGCACGTATCTCCCCCAAAAGTTATTCAAAATGTATAAAAGTAGGGACTATGAAACTCACCTGGTGCAATATTTATGATGATATAATGGCAATACTAAAATGAGTCGCAACCTCTAACCGCGACTTGAATGATGAAGGGATTTTTATTGCAATTACATAATCAACCTAGTGGTTTATATTTCAAAACCTTAAGATATATAACTAGTAGAACTTGATGAATACTTGAGCTAGAAAAATTTTATGGTTCCTCTTGGTTTCTTGAGCATGGCCGGCCTTCAAGGAGAAATGGGAGAGGATTTTGGTCTTGTTTCACTTTAGAAAATAAGCTAGTATGTGTTTGTAAATTTAGTATAATAATTGTGCAAGTATATTATATATTTTGTATCCCAAAAGTGTGTGTCATCCTATTTGTGTCGACCAAGGATAAAACAAAAGAGAAAAAGTGGTAAAAATTTAGTAAGTATATGTATTTCATTAATATTTATAGTGTATGTTTGATATATAAAGTATTATTTAGTGTAGCGTTAGCTAAAAATAAATTTTAACGGAACAAAATAAAATATATCAAAGTTATAAAAATTATAAAAATACATTTCTTACAAAAATTGAGTGAAATAATAATTATCGAGTAGTATTTACGAAAACCGTCGTAATTATATAAATATAACAATTTATATACAAAATAAATTGAAAACATCGGGTAAACTAATAATATAATTTTTATAGTCTTAAAATGAGTATAAAAATATATTAGGATTATTTTTGAAAGTGTCGGATCAAATGTTCAAAATAAATGATTACGCGATAGCGTTTATTTAATAGGAAATTATACGTTTAATGAAAATGCAAAACCATGCATGAACTAATATGATGATGATGTTGCTAATGATATGTAGACTAATCTAGTCTATATGAAATGTCCTCGATGATATGTTCATGAATTCACAGCTAAACCATTAAGGTTACGCGTATTTGACACTCGTAAACCTAGTTTACGAAAAATGATGAATAGTGAATTATGAATAGTGATTTCCCAAGATGAATAGTAAAAATTTTAAAGTTTGTAAAATGACCTGAAATTACGATTTGTCACAAATAACAAAACACAAAGTATCATTTTTAAGTTTTGCATAAGAAACAAACTTTTCAAGACCAAACTTGACTTTAGAATCAACAATATAATCATTATATTTATTAGGAAAAGTTGATGATCTATCAGATCTTCTCAAAGAAGGTTGATTACTATTATTAAAACTAATTTCTTTGCTTGTTCAGGAAGGGACTAAAACCACCCTCAGAGATGTCACATCACTTGGTGTTGCAACCTTCCATCAACACTGGCGGTCTTATTGGAACCGGAGAATGCCCCAAATCACTCTCCGAATGGTCAATAGTTGGACCACCCAGATGTTAAGAGTTGCTTCCATCACCCAAATGATGATCATTTTGATTAATATTACCCAAAGGGGTACCATTTTGCCTATTGTCATCATTGGGTGTGTCAGGGTCTTCACAAGTAACTTCATCAAAGAATTTTACATGATTCAAACCCTGACTGAGAGGGTCGAGAGAGCAGTAGAAGCATTTTTAATCTTGAAAGGAAAAACTTTTTTAAAAAATCTTACATCTCTAGAAAAGATAAATTGTTTTCTTTCAAGACTGTAGAGTTTATAACCTTTTTGAAAATTAGAATACCCAACTAAAACACATTTCTCAGCTCTGCTACTGAACTTATCATTATTGGTAAGAATAGTAGCAAAACATAAACAACCAAACATTCTTAAATGATTCAATTCAGGTTTTCTATTAAAAACAAGATTAAACGGAGACTCTCAATTCAACACCGAGGAAGGCAATCATTTACTCAAATAAGTGGCGTTAGAACACATTAGGACCACAAAATAAAGGTAATCCCCACGAAACATAAGGGATCTAGCCACATTTAAAAGATGCATATGTTTCCTCTCTACAACCTCATTTTGTTGAGGAGTATAAGCACAAGATGTTTGATGAATAATGCCTTTATCTTCACAGAACTTATTAAACTGATTATTAACAAACTCAGTTCCTTTATCACTTCTAAAAATCTTAACACACTTCTCAAACTGTGTTTTAACCAAGTTATAAAAAATCTGAACACCATCAAACACCTTATGCTTATTTTAAGCAAGTAAACCAACAGACCTTGGTGAAATCATCCACAATAGTTAAAAAGAATCTATGACCTTCTTTACTTTTAATTTTATAAGGACCCTAAAGATCAAGGTGAACAATATCACCAATAGCTATGGTTTTATGGTTCACTTAATGGGAAAGACTCTCTAGTTTGTTTTGCCTTTTGACAAATCTCACAAGGTTCAATGTCATTTTATTTTCAAAAAGATTTCACCTTTTAGAACTGACAATACTTGATCGGAAGGATGACCAAGCCTAGCATTGACATATTTATTTGGTCAAATTACAAACAGCACTAGAATTCTCAAATCCTAGGCCAGTACCTTGATTTCCAACAAAGTAATATAAACCATCTTTTTGTTTACCAATCCCTAGCACATTCATTCCCTCAAATCACGAGGTAATAAAACACTATGACTCATCAAATGCAATAACAAACTTGCTGTCTCTAGCCACTTTATGAACAGACATTAAGCTAACATAGTACTCTGGTACAACTAACACATCATATAAAGTTAAATGTTTAGTTAGAACCATATTGCCAACCTTAGTGATTAAAGCTTCAGTCCCATTGGGATGTTAAACTTTAATTCCAAGTTTGGAAATATTAATCACATTAACCAAACTTTAATTCCAAGATTAGAATACCCAACTAAAACACATTTCTCAGCTCTGCTACTGAACTTATCATTACTGGTAAGAATAGTAGCAAAACATTAACATCCAAACATTCTTAAATGATTATTAGTGTAAACATCCTCTTCATCATCAGAATTATCAAAATTATGCACAGACATGATAAAGAAAGAGAAGAATCACACAATAAACACACAAAAAAGGGTCAAGAAGGTAGTTTCCAGGCTTTCCTTGCCGCTCAAGGTGGTAGGTGAAGGGAAGCACACAAACAAGAACATAGAACACAAAAAAAAAACAAATAAGCACCAACACCACAACTAACCAATCTCAACGTCCAAAATCCCAAATCCTATCCTCCAGCAATCTAATGCAAGAAAATAAAAACAGAATTAAAAAAGAGAGCGTGCGAGGTCTTACAGAGCACGAAAAAATTCAATAGCGTGGCGGAATAAGAACCCATGTTATGATCTTGATTCACTTAGTCAAGAATCACAACCCACACGATCTCAATCAACCCAGAATCAACAAATCACCAAACCCTAATTTTCAAGAATTAGGGAAACCACCAAGATTCACCAGAAACACTAGCAAATCGATCAAGAACACTTAAACCAACCACCAATCCAGAGATCAAACCCCAAAATTACCCAAACCCTAATTTTTTCAAAAATTAGGCGTTTTGTAGAATCTTTTAGAAATAGTCAATTAGAATCAAAAGACACCAATTAACCACGGTTAATTGAGTGTAATCAAGTTAATTTTGAAAACCTCCAAAATTTTAGAAACCCTAATTTGTTTAAAAACAAGATTAGAGCAAGATTCAACAGACCTTGCTCACGATACCATGTAGAAAAACACAATTTAAACCAGAAAACAAACTCTAGAATCTCAATTCCAGAGTAATCTTTATTACCAACCAAAATCGATCAAGATCAATAAGAAACTGATCTTTATCAGTATACCACAACAATCACAAACCACAAAGATCACACCCACAATCCTTCCCACTGCTACTTAGGTGGAAGGCTATTGACTACTTATCAATAGTGCTATTACAAGAAACAAATCCTCACAATCACTCTTAAGCAACAATGAACAATGAATCGCTTAGAACAGATTTTGGTTGATGAGAGAAGACTGGATGCAGTCTTCAATAATGAGAGCAGAAGATATCAAACCCTAGACGGGTTATGAGAGCTTTTATAGCCTTGACTGAAACTTTAGCATCTTGACAATAACAACCCTTGAACTTTGTGTATCCTGCTACTAACAACTTTAAGCGTTTATCAACACTAAACTGAAAATATAAACATGTCACAATTAGTCATTGGAGATAAGTGTTCCAAACTTGAGTTAATTTTAACACTTTCACCATCTTACAATAAGATGATAACGATGAGTTTGTATATGTTAAAGGTATATATATATATATATATATATATATATATATATATATATATATATATATATATATATATATATATATATATATATATATATAGTAGTTCTTCAACATGGCTCACTCGCTTTGAAGTTTAGATAAGAACAAAAACAGTCAAATTCCCATCTTCTTAATCAATGGGTAGAAAGTATGTGTACAATGACTTGAATGACTAGAAATAAATATTGTACATGCATACGTCGGGACCATCTTCCTCACTCCTTCATATCCCAAAAAAACATGAAATCATCTACTGAAGAAAAACAACATGATCCAGTGTCAAAAGTTGTCTATCCATGTATATATCTTGAATACAAACCCTAGATGAGAACTTATAGAAACTAAAGTATATGACCCAGACCCGATTTATCAAAGTTGCATTACATCCCAACTAAATAAATCAACTATTTCGTCGTTTTAAAATATCAATTATTTCATACTCATTTGTCTGCCACCACTAAGTGCATATCTTCATCAAGATTTAAGATCAGACTTTTTAACTAACCCCACTTGCTTTTGACTCATTTTTGGCTCCAATATTGAATGTGGGCATCTTTAGTATATAAAGGTTACATGATGAACAATGGAGGTAAATTAAAGCTAAAAGCAAATTGTGACAAGAAAAAGAAGTGCAATTAATATATTTGCCAATTGCCATGGGTCATAACTTATACGAATCCATGCTAACGAAATACATGCTCTTGCTAGCTTGTTATGGATGACTATATATGGAGATGGGACAATAATAGTAGTAAAACCTAGTACATTGCTATTAGCCTTGCTTTATCTACAAAATAGTTTATTTTGATGAAGGCCACTTGGGGAACATGTACCAATCATTTTATCAATGACCTTGTAGGTAGCTTTTGCAGAGAATCTTGAACCAGATATATTTCGAACATTCGAGTTTATCTTGCCAAGTTTCAAGTTAGAAGAGGAACTTTTCCAAATCCCAAATCAAATGTTAGCAGTGGCCTCAAAAACGAGTGAGTCAATAAACTATATATATGTGGTTACTTTGAACAACGAAAACTAATATCGATTCTATAAAAAGTCTCTTATGCACATTTACTAGTCAGGCAGTTGTTAATACTTTTAAACAAACATTTCACAAATAAGAGCCAAGGACTTCAAGTTATAATAGGGCATGCTATATAATAGACTTAATCAGAGACAGTCAGAACAAATATGACCGGGTGCAACAAAATCTTTTGAACCGTAATATTGGAAACACATTTCAGAAGGACCGGTGCACTTAAGATGAATTTAGAAAAAATCAATGTTTTTAAAAATTAACACTACATCGTAAAATCCATAGGGTTCCCAGGAGACCCGCGGAACCCGTAGCTCGTCCCGGACTTAATAGTAATAAACTTTTCTTTGTGATCTATTATTATTCATATTTTTTTTTCCATTATATGTTACAAATTTTTAAATTTTGTTTTCATATCATACTTATTGACGACGTGTCAACACTCATAAAATTACAAAATATCTTTGACACGTCAACAATAAATATGATACCGGTATGATAATAGAACATGATATAACTTAAACCCTTTATAAAACTCTAGTTGGGAAATTTTATGATGTTCTAGTTCAATGTTAATTATTTATGGACTTAAGATGCTCAGGATTCATTAACATTTCATTGAGAATATCTAGAACAACGATCTTTAGTTATATTGCAAACATATTTCAACCATTTTGGTATCTCACGACTCATGAGACATGAATTGTTTCCATGTGTGTATAATAAAACTGTAAACCACATCATGATATTAATTACTACGTAGCTAGTTAGTGATGCAAAAGAGATGTTTGGATAGTTTTTTTTAGGTTTATAGACACATAGGTTACCCAACTTTTTAACTTTATTCGTCTAAGTTACCAAACTTTTTTTTGTGCAAACAGGGTATTAGACTAAACGGGGTTGACATTCAGGTTACTGAATTTCTAAAACGCTACATTTAGGTTACTTAGCTTACCTAAAAAATGCATTTGGGTTACTTTGATTACACTGAAAAAATAGAGGTTGAATACTTAACTAAAGTTCAATAACCTAAGTGAACAAAATGAAAGTTTTGTAACTTAAGCGAATAAAGTTGAAAAGTTTGGTAACTTATCTGTCTATAAACCCCTTTTTTTTATAAAACAATGTAACAAACAACATGATATGTACTCATGTTGTCATCCATTAACACATGCATGGTAAACATTATATGCATCAATAATTGATTTAGCACTATGACACCCTTCAAATCTTCGATCACACCTTTTTCCCATCCACTTTCTTATGATCAAATTACTTTCGTTCGACACAATGTACTTGGTACTATAACTTTGTGTCTTCTCATCATACTTTTGATGTTCTTACAGTTACTTTTAAGGGAGAATTGCGTATATCTACTTTGACTGCATATTTCAAAATACAAGTTTTTAATTCATGATGTACAATGCAAGTTAAGCATGTTTTGGGTATATATGCAAATATGCAAGTTTTAGTGGTATATATGCAATTGACTACTTTAATTTGTTCATGCACTTCAACAATCTTTTTTCTTCGGGTTACCCGAAACTTGGATACAAATGGTTCTGATGTACGTCAATCATTTTATACAACTATTTAACTACGTATATGCTCACCATGTACTGATAAGAATGATATGGTGTAATTACACACTAGGCTTTTCAAATAAGTGGACAGATATTACAGTAGATAAGAACTTGAACTTGAACATAACTATATACACGCTTCAATGAAATTATAACATCAATTATCTGGTGTAAGATACTCAGCTCGTAACTAAATTTTATTACTTCATGGGGAATTTTGTTGTTTTTAAGGGTTTTCGAAGAGGCATAGTCGAAACGGCTTCCTTTCTAAATGTATATTCTTGCGAGACGTGTGTTGGGCCTTTAGAAGTTTATCTATGTAAAAGACAATGGACCACGGGACCAATATATATTGCAATCAAACATTCATTCACGAATGTTATGATATCTTTACGTGTATATTTTAATCTAATGGTAAACATTTTCTTTACACTTCACTAATAATTTAACCACATTAATACACGTTATATCCTTGTCAAAAAAAGTACATAATTTATTGCACCATTTGGAAGCTGGTAAAGTAACGAGCCGAAAGGGCAGAAAGATGAAGAACATAGCCGTTCCCCACTTCTCGATAGTCGAAAAATGCAAGGGGCGAAAAAAATGAACAAAGTGGTGATCAATCGAATAACTTTTGACAAAGGTAAAGAAAAAAAAAATCAATGGTTTGTTATTTTGTCACCTAAATATTATTTCTTTTGGCTTCTTTAAGCAAAGAAAGAATATGTTCTTATGGTAGTGACTTCTAGTTTTAAACTTTGGATGCTTAATCTCGACCTATGCTTTTTGCTTTTTCTTTTTTTATATAAAGCTTGGGTTAAATTCTTCTTTGAATATAATAATCATATCCTAGGTTTGAGCTTACTTTATTTAATGGGATAATTCCATATTTATCCAATATAAACCTCTAAATGTCATATTTACCCAATTAACAAGTGAATGATGCATATTGTACAATGATTTTTATGCATGTTTGGGGATATATGGAATTTTAGTGTTTTTATTGGAGAAATATGGAATTGCCCTGTTAATTATGTGGGTTTTTGTTTTAGTTCTTCTTTTGAAAAAATAGTGGTGTAAAGGAGTTAGATGTGGAGTAGATGCCAGTAAGCCCGCTTATATCCTCCTAATCAAATTCACTTTTTAGAACATCTTTTTTTTTAACCATGGTTTATGATCTTATTCACTTGTATTTTTTACAACATTTTTTTTAACCATGGTTTATGATCTTTGGCCGATTAATTCACGATTTTTGAACCATCGTCACACATAATTAAATCAGGTAAAACTTTTCATTTTCAGCCAGTTGATGAGACAACTTCAGGTTGTTTGAATCTAACAAGAATTGAACATCAGACCTCACATATTTTAATGTGATAGTCACTAGCCCACTTGCCACTAAAGCACCCTTGAGTAGTTTACAACAACATACTCAAACGCCGCCGCACTAATATTTTTCTCAAGTGATAATTTTAATGTTCCTCAAAACAATCAAATATTAAAGGTGTATATTGGTATTGACCATTTACTTGAGTAGTTAAACTACATATATACACGGACGGACTTAGGGTGGTTCTCATGCTCATGAGATTTCTCGAAGGTAAAACATAGTAAAAATTTTGAATGTTTTTTAAATACACAATGTTCATAAATATTTGACTTATTCGTTTATCAAATAGTAACAAAATGACTTGTTTAAATAAGCAAAGAAGATTCCTTCATAGACCTACATAGATCCACGGATCCTTGCAAGATCCATGGGGTATACATGCAGGTTTCAAAAATGTATCCGTTTTAAATGTCTTTCAAATTTTGTTTGCATTGTTTCCAAAATAGATTGCTTAAGAAAGAGTTGTAGCAATGCATGTTAGATGCTTTTCTAAATTGTTAAACACTTAAAGGCTAAATATAGTTAATAAGTGTTTTTAAGCAAAAACACTTTCCTCATTTATTTTGGATTATCACAAGAGTAGTAAATACTTATTTCAATAAAGGGTGAGGTTTGAATGACTTTCCTAAATGGAATATTCTAGCTAGTTGTAAAATGAATTTAATTAAAGATTAGTCATCGCATTGTGGTAGGACCAATTTAAATATGATATTTTTTAAAGTTATTTCTAATTTGTTTGATGAGGGCATTTAGTTTTTTGTGTAGAAACTAGAAGGGGGTTGAATAGTTTCACCATTTGTAATTTATGTTTTAAAATCTTTTACAAGTTTCTCTTAAAGACTTTTAGATTCGGACTTTATGAGATATCCACATAACAATATATGAACATAATGAATGTAAACAATAATTACGAAGTAAGGAATGTAAAGGAGTAAAGAGAAGAAACGATCAAACCAAGATACGGAGATTTATAGTGGTTGGCTCTGAAGCTCTATCTTCGCGCTACTCCACTCCTCGAGTATCACACTCGAGAGTTCACGACCACTATGTCAACAAGCTCCCTTTAGGCGGAGAAAACCATACACCAACGCTTACACCTATTTATGACACTAAGCAGAATGTCGAGTTCTAATCCTAGCTAGAACCAATCTACACCACACTACACATAATACTACATGGACATACACACTCAATCTACAATCACTCACGGACGTACACACCGTCCAAATCTACCTATTACACAACAACTCACGACTTCCACAAGTCGAATCTACCAATATACAAGAATGGAGATATAAAGAATATAGGTCGAGGAGAGAAACGTAACAATGGTTACGAGGTGAATGACTAGATTCTAACACTTCATTTCTTGACGAACACAAGTTTTCTTCTCTTGCACTTTGAGGGAAGATGAATGTGATCACTTGTAAACAACTACCAATATGTTAATGTGATCAAAGATGAGAGATTTGAAATATTTGAGAAGATAGAAATTTTTATTGCTTAAGAGGTGAATTTTTCTGTGGAATAGTGTTGTATTTATAGTCATCAAGAGGAGCGAGGGACAGTCTCATAAAGGCTGGACGGTCCCATATAAATAAGGGACTGTCGACCTATAAGGGACTATCCAATAGACACCGCTCTTGTTTTTGTCTTTTAGTGGAGAAATGTTTATCGGTGAAAATTTATCGATTTGGTCGGGAAAATTCGAATTCAAATATTTTTTTATGAATAAAATATTTCTTTAAATTATAAAAATAATTTGTAAAAGTTATTTGTAAAACCTTTTGTCACATTTGTGAAAATATAAGTTTAGGGACAAAATAACTTATTTGATCAGTTAACAAGATTGTAAGATGTTTATTCATACCTCAAGTGATGTTGTAGATGAAACAAGATCTCTCTAATAAAACTTATCAAGTATATTTATACGTAATGTGTTCTTACGTTTTGTGATTATCAAAACAGAGAGATCAAAAATGCAAACAACGTTTTTGACATTATTAGTATTAACAATCTCCTCTTTTGATGATTACAAAACATAAACTCATTTTAGGTAAAAATATGTTTAATAAGTTTTTAAATGAGTTTCGTTTCACTTCTCCCCCCTTTTTGTAAGAATCAAAAATGTCATCGATGCTTTGAGAGGAAAGAAATCGACGATGCAAACGCTCCCCCTTGATTTGTGCTCCCCTTTGTTGAGGGCACCTAGGTATCGAGCTATAGTTTCGTGCTACTAGAACAAGTTAGAAAACAAGAGCAACAATATATATGTAGATACACATTAGTAGAGAGATAGATAAGAACACAAGTTAGATTACAGGTGCAAGAAAATACATATCAGACCAACATAAGCATTTATACAGAGTAGAGAGATATATCTGAAACACTGTGGACGGTCCGTTAAATACTTGTGTAGGACCTTAGATATATCAACCTTATCACTATATAATGAAGCTCGTATGGTATGGTGACTTGAGATATATCGTTTAAAGAGATAAACTAGAGAGATGAAAGAGAGAATTATATTTCATAAAACACACACGTTATACACTCACGCACACCTTACAAATGAGACTTATGATGGATTTTATACTAAAAGATAAAATGCCTTAATGGGATTGGTCATGGGCTCGTTGGACTTGGATTGGATTGGATTGGATTACAACTTATATAAGTCTAGCTTTTACATAACTACTAAGCTATTAGCTTAGCTCAACCCACGAGCCCATTGACTATTCTATTACAATATCTAAGACACGTTACAAAGTTTCTAATCATGAATGACCATCACTTTTTATTAAGGCTAACAACTTGTATTGTCCTTTATAAATAAGGGACCATTGGGTGTTTAAAGGACCGTCGATAGTAGGTTAGTCAGTGAGCAGATTTTAACGGTGAAGTAATTAGTAAGATAGACTTAAAAAGAAACATTCATTAATAAGAGAGAGGTCATACATGATGTATGACTATTACAACATTCTTCTACATATTAGAAATAATCCTAGTCTTGTCCTAGGATGACTAAAAGGAGGCCCAGTCTTATTAGAGAACATGAACCATGTCTAGAGCTTAGGAAGAAATGGTGGTGCAAGAGTGTTGTTTGAAGGTGGCGGGAAGCAAGGAGACAAAAGAAGAGATGTGATGAATTCAAGATCATTTTGGAGTTTTGGAATTGATTGTGGTTGTAGGTGCAACACAAGCAATAATCTCCATGATTGTTAACTTGATCTAGAGTTGGGTGAAGGTTCATGAGCAATGATTGCATTTAGAAGATGCAAATCAATGAGAGTTGAGAATTCTTGAGCCCTAATTGATTGTTGGGTGGTATGGTTTGCAACTAGAGGTGGATGTGGTGGTGGTAGAGGATGACCTTTTGGAGTGGAAGAGGACTCATTGTGAATTGATTGAAACTCATTAATAGGTTGAAAGAAAATGAAGAAGAAGACTCATTGTGTAAGTAGGAATTGGTTGTTTGAGGTGGTATTATCATTTTGCATGAAATCTCCTAAAGATTATTTCTTTTCCAAATTGGTTTGACGAAAATTCTAGGCTTTCTAAAGGATGACATTGAGAGAAGAGGCGAGGAAATATGTCATGAACATGAAGAAAGAAGATGAAGGTTTAAATAGGTAATGAGGATTCTAATTTTGGCAAAGCATGCTTTAGAATTCTTATATATTCAAATTGTGATTGGTTATGTAGAGAAATATAGGTTTAGCTAGAAGGGTGGTTCAGAAAAAGAGATTCAAAATATGAAAGTGATTGTTGATCTTGAGACGGTCCCATAAATGACTAGATGGTCCCTTAAATATGGGGGACCGTCATTGGACTAGGGGACCGCCACCAGAAGGGTAAAGATTTCGTCCAGGAAAAAAAAAATTCTAGTGTGTGTCCACATGCAACATATGTGGAGATGTGATTATCTTGACTCTATAGAAAAGAAAAACCTAAGAGATAATCCAAAGTCTCCTTAGTTCAATTTTGCTCGATTACCCATGTTGAAATATATATTAGTTACATTTTCTGACCGAGGATAGTGAGATCATTATGCATGCATGAGAAAAACGTTTTTGACTTGTATTAATAATGCAAGAAAATGAATTTCCTAAACGTGAGAAGTTTTGAGAGAATAATTTGGGGTTTTTCATGTAAACAAAGAGTTTCAAGAGATAGTTTTAAGTATGTGAAGGTTATATCTATGGAAAGTATAATCAAGAAAGTAAATTCTAAATTTTTATTTTGTGTTCAATAGAATCCTAGACTCAGATTAGAATGAAGAGACTTACAATGTGTTTAGGGAGAATCTTGAGGAATGTGCTCCATCATTCCTAAGACCAGAAAAAGATAGTAGAAAAGTTCACGTTTAAGGGGTTTAGTGAAGATATCCGCTAACTTTTCTTTGGTCGGAATCTTTTCAATAGATATGTTCCCTTTTTGGACATTATCCCTAAGAAAGTGGTGACGAATTTCTATGTGCTTTATGTGAGAATGTTGCACGGGGTTCTTACTTAAGTCAATAGCTCCTTTATTTGTCACACATGATTGGGATGTTGTCAAGTGTGATGCCATAGTCTGCGAGAGCTTGTTTCATCCATAGTGCTTGTTAACATGCCTTTTCGGTGCTTACATATTCGGATTCGATTGTGAGATTTCTAGTGCCATTTGTTTCTTAGAGAACCAAGAATTTAAACAACAACCCATGAAGGTACAAATGCCACTAGTACTCTTTTGATCCACATAATCTCCCGCATGATCAGAGTCAGCGTAAACCAAGGTTTCTTTGCCGGTCCCCTTAGGATACCATAGTCCTAAGTGTGTAGAGCCTTTAATATATCGGAAGATACGTTTAACTGCTTCAAGGTGAGAAGTTTTAGGATCTTCTTGGAAGCGAGAACAAAGGCAGACACTAAACATGATATCGGGCCTACTTGCCGTCAAATACAAAAACTACCTATCATGCCTCTATACTTAGTGCTATCTAATGGATTCGCCCTCTTGATCTTTGGTGAGCTTAGTGTCCGTAGCCATGGGTGTTTTAATAGGCTTAGAGTCTTCTAATCCAATTTTCTTGAGCATTTTCTTAACATACTTAGATTGATTGAAGAAAATTATGTCTTCTAGTTGCTTTATTTGAAGTCCAAGGAAGAAGTTAAGTTCACCCATCATGCTCATTTCAAACTCGTCATGCATGATTTTTGAGAATTCTTCACACATGTCTCGAAAATTTTGAACCAAATATGATGTCGTAGACATATATTTGAACAATTATGATGTTTGAATCTTTCTTCTTAGTAAAAAGAGTGTTATCTACCATTCCCATTGTGTAATAATGTTTAATAAGAAAAGCTTTTAACCTATCATACCATGCTTTAGGAGCTTGCTTGATACCATAAAAGGCTTTCTTGAGTTTATAAACATGATTGGTTTCTCGAAATCAATGAATCCCAGGGGTTGTGCTACATACACCTCCTCATTGATCAAACCATTTAGGAATGCACTTTTCACATCCATTTGGAACAACTTAAAGTCTAACGCATAAACGTAAGCAAGTAATATCCTAATGGACTCTATTCTAGCAACGGGTGCGTAGGTTTCGTCATAATCAATTCCCTCTTGTTGATTATAGCCTTGTGCTACCAACCTAGCTTTTATTTTAGACATAACTCCATTTTCGTCCAAATTATTTCTAATTACCCACTTAGTTCCTGTTATGGTTGTATACTTAGGTCTTGGTACTAACCTCCAAACATCGTTAGACTTAAATTGATTTAGTTTCTCTTGCATTGCGATGATCCAGCTTTCATCTTTCAATGCTTCATTGACATTCTTAGGTTCTATGATCGATACAAAGCAAAAGAAGTTGCTCCTATCATGTGCTTTTGACCTAAGAGTTCTTTGATTTAAATTTCCTATGACGTTGTCTAAAGGGTGATTCCTAGCTTCCTTAATGTTGGTGGTTTCATCTATTTCTAACACTTCATTCATGTTATTGATCATTGAGTTTTTCTTGTTATCCTTGATGGATTTTTCTTCATCTAGATCATCATCTACCAAAGGTGATGTTTTAGATGAGGGAGGGCTTTCATCGAATGTCACGTTGAGTGATTCTTCGACGGTCATTGTTTCCTTATTGAGGACTACATAGGCTTTGCTAGTTAGTGAATATCCTAGGAATACACTTTTGTAAGACTTTGGGTCAAACTTGGTGAGATATTCTTTGGTGTTTAGAATGAAGCATTTGCTTCCAAACACTTTGAACTAATCAAGAGTAGGTTTCCTACCTTTCAAGAGTTCATATGGGGTTTTTCCTAAAATTGTTCTAATGAGAATCCTATTGAGTATATAGGTGGAGGTGTCTACGGCATTACACCAAAATATTTTATGTATGGATTGTTCGTTTAACATTGTTCTACTCATTTATTGTAGGGTATGATTTTCCTTTCAATTACCCCATTTGACTATGGAGTTCGAGGAGCAGAGAAATTATGAGTGATGCCATTAGCATTACAGTAAGCTCCAAATTGCACTTCATTGTCAAATTCCCTACCATGATCCGTCCTAATGGAAACTATGGAACATATTAGTTGATTTTGGACTTTCTTACTAAATGTTTTGAAATGATCGAAGGTTTCTGTTTTATTCTTAAGAAATCTAGTCCAAGTGTATCTAGAGTAATCGTCTACTATTACTAAGGTGTAGAGTTTCCTCCGTAGCTGCACCGAAAAGGACCAGAAAGAGATCCATGTGAAGAAGTTCTAGACATCTAGAGCTTGAGACTATATTCTTAGGTTTGTGGCTAGAGTGATATTGTTTTCCAACTTTACAAGCGTCACAGAAGTGTTGGTCAACTTTAAGTTTAGGTAAATTCCTAACTAAATCTTTAGAGGCCAACGATTGCAATAATCGCATATTTGTGTGACCTAGCCTCCTATACGATAATGTCGAATTATCAATACCCGTAGCTAAGCATTATTATCACTAGACCTATTTCCCATTTTCATGACATATAAATCACCTTTCCGAATACCTTTCCTAATACCTTTCCCAATGACCTTTCCATCCTTAATGATTTCACTACCTTCTTAGGAAAAGATCACTTTGCACTTTTTGTCACATACTTGACTAATACTTCGAAGATTGAATCCTAAGTTATCTACATACTCAACATTAGTTATTGTAAGAGAGTTGTGAGTGATCGTACCTTTGCCAATGATATTACCTTTGAGTTTGCTACCTAAACTGACATTGCCTCCACGGCATGATTGATATGATGAGAATAGCTTTTGATTACCCGTCATGTGATTAGTGCATCCGCTATCTTTGATCCATTCGTCAGGCTCCAAATCGATTCCCAAGCATATCTAATAATATCACAAAGTAACTCAAACATATGGTCTCCAATATCTTATGGGTTCAAAGTTGTTAGTATCAAACATCCCATGCATTTGTTGCATTTGACTTGGATGTTGTAGAGGTGAGTATAATTATAGAGGTTCAGGATTGTTACTCCATGCTATAGGATACATATTTGGATGAATTTGTTTTATAGGTGGTGTTGATCTAGTTTGTCTTTGAGAGACATCTATTTTCCTAGGAGGTGGCGTTTTTTACCTAAACATTGGTTTGTTAAATCCTACTCCGGGTTACGGTGATGGTTTTGGAAACATTTAACTTCTCTTATACTAGTAACAGGTATTTTAGTATTCATAACTACAAGTGTTTTGGTGCAGGACCTAAGATGGATTTTGAAAAAGAGACAGATTTGTCTTCTGCTGGCGGTCCTTTAAATGTTGGACGATCCTTTATATTTAAAGGACCGTCTAGCTGTTTTTGGGGACCATCGGCAGTGGACTCATTTGCCAGGGGTTTCACAAATTTAATTTGTTTTGTCCCGCTTGTGGATGCTTTGAAGAAGTTATAGCCTAAACCCGTTTTATCATCGGAGATTTTTTGAGCGTTTAAGATATCATTAAGAGCGTGAGTACTCTTTTCAAATCTGAGTTCCTCATTTTGGATTTTAAGCTTTTGACACGATTTACACTCGATATCAATTTCCTTGCCTTTTTCGAGTCTATATAGTTTATCTTTCAATTCACAAATTTCTTTCTCTAGTTTAGATTTAATGGACTTTAAAGATTTGTTTTTGAAAATTATCTTTTGACTCATTTTGCAAAGGCGATCATACTCATCATCTAATTCAAGTGAATCTAAAGAATATGTATCATTATTATAGTAATCGGTTTTGAGACGTACCTCTTTTGAAGTTCCCGCCATTAGACATGTTTCGTCTTTGGTCTTATCGTTGTTCTTTGATTACTCAGTTCGAAAGCAACGTCAAGCTTACTCACACAAGCTAGCCACTTGTGAATGACTAACCGTAAGAAACTTAAAACGGCTCGGGCACTGAGTCTTTGATAATGAAGGCTTAGGGGTTATGTGTATGGATAAAAACCTCAATATCGATATCAAAAATAATCACGAAGATAGATTCAAATTCCTTTAGGAAAAAGAATAATAAATCAAATCCCGTGTGTGATTGTGTATACGGATTAGACAACCCGAATCGTTTCCCAACGAGGAGTGAATTGCCAACGTCGTTCTTGGTTTGGAATTTAATGCTCGATGTTTTGGATTAAAGATTTGATTTTATTAAACTACGGGAATGGGGAAAGTAATTAAGGTAAGTTAATCTACGGGAAATCCTAAGTGCGAATTAAACTAAAACGTAATTAATATAACGTAATTAAAATGCAACTACGTCTAAATCTTATCCTAAAAATGCCTAAAATTATTTTTATACTAAAAATGTAATATGAAAACTATTTTAGAATTAAAACTATTTTTTAGGATTTTTCTGAATTTTATTAAAATTAAAAACTAATATTTAACTATTTAAACTAATTTAAAATACTAAAAATTATAAAAATCAAAGAGAAAAATATGAAACTATTTTCTAAAAAAATCACAAATAACTCAAAAGACTTTTTAAAACTATTTTTTTTATTTTTCAGATTAATTTTCTATTTTCTACAAATTTAAAACTATTTTAATCTAATTTAAATTGTGAAAAATACCAAATAAAAGGAAAAAATAATGAAAAATCTTTTTTATGCTTTTTATATTTTTCTTAAACTGAGAAAATTGAAAAATTATTTTTTGGAACTTTTTCTCAATTATTTGCAATAAAAGCTAATTAAAAGTACCTAAAAACTGATTTTAATTGAGAAAAATAGTAAAAAGTGACCAAAAATTGTGAAAATCTTAGGAAAATTCTAAAATGATGTTATAAATCTATGAAAAATAAGAAACAAGCAGCTTATGTGTAAGATATAAAAGTTTGTGCAAAGCTGTTTCTAATTAAGCTAATGAAAATAAGCTAAACAATGAGATAAGCTATCAAACAGCTGAAGCTAATGTATACTAAAATAAACTAATTGCAGCTAATTATACCTACTCCTAACAAGCTCTAGCTCAGGATCAATGAATTAAGCAAACTGCCTAAATAAGCAAAACAGTGAATGACCCCCTAGGTTTGAGCTTATGCACAAGCTTATTCAACAAGCCAAAACAAAACCAATTGCACAGGTCCTAAAGAACACACGGCAAGCTACAATTAGACCAAGATACAAGCTCTAACTCTTGAAATGAATCAAATGCAACAGTGCAAGTTATTTCTTCAGTTTCGAGTCTCGTGAAAGAGATGTAGGAAATAGATTGAGCAGTGATTTGGGGCTTAAAATGACTAGATCAGATTGTGACAAAAAAGTTATCACAACTAGACCAATTGAATATTGCAAATCCCAAAGTTTCTTACACTCAAACAATATATGAAGCGGTTCAATTATGTAACAAGTTTAGGAGAGAAAGTGGGAACCTTTTTGACTTTTAAGAACGAGAAAGTGAAAATCTATTAACTGATTATGATGATTAGACTAATGATGATTATAAAGCTAATCTACTTACTTTAAATTATGTACTTATTAACTAAACGATTTTAACAGTTTCGACTAGATCGATACAAGATGTATTTTGACTTCCTCCACTGAGTGTTAAGCTCTAAACTCAACCCTAATGACTATCATTCACCTAAATAAGCATGAATCAATTACTCCTAACTGATTAACTAACCTCTATCTCGATCTATCAGCTAACCAAACACTTATGCTACTGATATATTTGGGGTGAGCTACAGATTCACTAAATTATACTAAACTAATTAAACCGCAGATAATCAATACTAATTATAACTAAACAACAGATCACCCCAGATTTAATGAACATTTGAGCACTTACAATTCTCCTAGCCACTATGGCTTGCAATCATGAGCTCTAGACTTGAATTACTTCAACCAGCTCAATTTCAACCCAATAACAGCATCTTTGTGCTTTATCTCCCAATCCGATCATAGTCCGAACACAGTTGGATTTTTGTTAACTGAATTTTTTGTGATTTAAAACAAGAATAAGCTTCACAATAAGCTATATTAAGCTTATATGAACCTATCAAAAGCATGAGATCAGTATGGATCACTCCACAAAATCTCGATCAATATGATTTATTTTTCAATGATTTTATTTGATTTATTTTGTATTTTTGAGTTTTTGAAGAAATAAACTAGAAACAAGTTTTAAAATACTGAAATAAGCACTAAACTAAGATTATAAGCAGATTTAAGACATAAGAAACTTAAAAAAAAAACTTGAAAATGAAAACTTGAATTTTATTAAACTAAATAATTTGAGTACAAAATACGAATTACAAAGAAACTTAAAACATTAGAAATGAGAATTACACTAATTAAACTACTGATACTAGAGAGAAGAAAAGAAAAAAATGAGATTAAAGATGAGATACATTGTGACGAGGGTCCTATATATAGCTAAGCTCAAGGTCTTGTGGATGTGTGAGCTTCTCGATTCCTCACTTGTGCTTCTGATTGAGCTCGTTTTCACCATAAGATCAAATCCCACGCATCTTCTCTTGATAACAACCCTTGGATCACTATTGATGACTTTCCTCCAATTGAGAGCACGTGGCCTTTAGCACACGGATTCCCGCGTGATTGGCATTCCCATGTGTCGGTGATCGTAGGATAAAGTACATATTTGCCCTTAATTGTGGTAATTATGCTCAATTTGACACGGGGTAAATTAGGGTTCATAGTTCCGGTTTCAAACCGAACGTCTCAAAGAAGACAACACGGAGTTGAGTGAACCCGGCGAATTGAGATTCACCGATTGATGAAAATGATTTGAAAACAATCTTGTATTGCTTGAAGAAAGAGTTTTGCAATTTGTTTCACGAAGGTTTTATGAGAAAGATCAATTTTCAATCAAAATACTTTTGTATTAGAGAATGAGTACACATTCGACGTGTTAAAAGCTAGCGAGAAAAGAAGAGATTCTACATCGAGCGGTTTTTCTAAAAGTATTTTATCAATCGAGATACTTTTTGAATTTGAAATGAATACACATTCGGCGTGCTAGAGAAAAGAAGGTTTGCACATCGAACGGTTTTTCCAAAAGTATTCGTCAATTCCATTCCTGGACCAAGGTTGATTCAAGACTGAATCGCCCCATTGTTTCTATCCAGCTTGTCACAAGTTTGATCTATAGAATAGATCTCACATGCCACCTACCAGGAGCTTGTTTGATGTTGGCTCGAGAAGGCTTTCCATCTTCATTGTGAATATGTATGCATATCACTCGGATGTTCTGGCAATACCACAAGGATAAAGCGTAGGACTCTTAATATATACTTACTTTCCACATTGTGTGAAAAAGCAAGTCTTCAAGAATTTAGTGTCCTAATGAGATATTGTGGATGATCTCTTGGCTCTAGACTCAATGTGCACATTTGGTTCCTATGCCGGAGACTAGGGAGAGGGTCTCCTTCTTCAATATCAACAATCTCTAAGATATTACGAAAGTCGATAGATTAAGCAGGTTCCCCGTGAGAATGAAACAAGCCCTTTTAAGAGGAACTTGAGTAGCTTGGGAAGTTTAGTGCAGCACGTCACTGGGTCCATGACGTCTTGTCTTCAATACCGTGTTACCTTAGTAATCACCACAAGTTAGCATATGTATTGAACCGGTTTACCCTAAGGTTGAATTATTGGAGGGCTATTTCTTTTCACCCTTTACATATTCATTTCTTTTTCATTCTTCAACCCCTTCAGTGCTTAACGAGACTTCATAACTAGAACCTTGTTGGGTTTATTCCATTACTAGCTCACCTCACCAAGACTCTTCCCATTCTCACTTTTCTCCTTTCTTTTTCAATATACCTAAGGACTCTACACTATCTAGTGGATTGTCCCTGGTAGATCCCTCCGGTTCTGGCGGATCGTGGGAACTAATACCTAACCTAACCATCCTTATAACACCATGCATAAAGTAAATTGGTCGGTCTTTTGGTACAGTTCATTCTTCCTTAAAACCAATTGAAAAATCATTTGGAAAACAATCAAGGTACTTGTGATACGAGATCAAAGCATTTTGTACCTTAATAGTTTTGATCATTTAGAAATCCTCCCCCTCAACATGTGCATATGATTTTGAAATTGTTTAGCACATGGAGGCAAGAGTTCTTTGAAATAATTTCTTGATCACAATTTCCATGGAAAAAAGCCATTTGATTTTCTTGGTAAACATCTCCCCTCAATATGTGCATAGGATATTTGAAATCATTTTATCACATAGAGGCAAGAGTCTTTGAAGCAATCCACAATCAAAATCCATTAAGAAAACCATTTGAAAACACAATCAAGGTACTTTATAATCTCTTTTTTTTTAAAAAACTTTTGTACCTCGATGGTTAAGGGAACAAGCTTGCTCCACGCCCGGTCAATATGTATGTGCCGAGATTCACGCTTAGCACATATGAGAAAGCACTGCACAATTGAATCAAAACGATCAACTTTTATCAAATTTCATTATTAAATCACAAATTCTCCCCAGATCAAAAATATCAAACCCTTTGAGATTTTGGATCCCAAGTGATTTAATTAGGTTTAGAAAACATGGGAGAAAATGTGGCCTTGTTTAAATACTCATCTTGTTTTGGATAAATGCTCCTCCTCAACATGTGCATTTGTATTTGAAATCGCTTGGCACATGGAGCGGGAGTGCCTTTAAAGGACTAAAACCAATTCCATTTAAAACAGATAAGAGATTAAATCATGATCTCTCCCCCGATCAAAATTTCAAACCTTTTGAGATTTGTGATCCCAATTGATTTAAATCATTTAAAAGATTTTGGGGAAAGACGTGGCTTGATTTAACTTTGAAAATGACAGATAAGGACCATTTTAAGACATTAAAGATTGTTAGTGTCAGGTATGATTGTTTTAAGAGATCTTTAGGTAAAATAAAACAATTTCACAATCAAACAAGAACAGAAAAAATTTCATTTTGAAAGATCTTGATTCTAAAGAAAATCATACCATGACATAACATTAAATCTTTAGATCGCCACTTTAATTTTGTACAAAACGACTTTTTGAAGAAATATTGTTTGAAAATATTTTAAATTAAATCACTCTCCCTCAATCCATGAGTACCGTCAATAATTGAGTGACTTAGGTTTTGATAACATGAAGTCCAATGATTTTCAAAATTTAGTCCAATTTATTTTCAAAACAATATTTTCCATTTTCAAAACAATATTTTTCAAAGTTTTAGAAAGGGGTATCATCACTGGTATCCCGCACAAAAGAAATGTTAGGTGGTTGAGAAGCTTCGTTGTTCTTTGTAGGGCTTGGAAGAAAACGTCTCGCAGATGCATTGAGACTTCTTCTTACGCTTGCATTTTGAATGCCAACCGAGGTCAAATTAAGCTCGTTTCTTCATTCTCGATGAAGAAAACCATCTGCAACTGGTGAGACCTCTTACGTTGCATTTATGCCAACTCTCCATAGAAGTCCAATTAAGCTCCGCTTCTTCATTTGTCAACCCAAGATATAGTTACCCTTTCTTTTCGCATCCAAAAGGCGATCATCATATTATGTGGGATCCGGATCGGAACATTCTTATACCAAGATACCGCATACGTTAGTGAACACACGAGATGCATATATGGTGGTCGATATCACCCAAACAACAATCGACTAATAAAAGTCAATGCAACATATCAATCGATCATATAAATGTATGAGAATAATGTGTTCATCAAACTCTAATCATCTAATCCTAGCAATCATATCCTAGGCACCTAGTCCTTCAACATAGGTTAACATCATTTTAATTAAGCATATTAGGATAATTAAGAAAGTCCCTTGCTTGGCAGATGATATAGATTTGAAAACATTGTCCCCTCAATCAATGACTCTTTTTCAAAAGTTTAAAAAGTCAATGATGACCATTGAGTTTGCAAATTTTATAAAAACTCTGAATGATTGTTTTAAGCAACTCATTTTCACCATTTTGAAAACACAAATATTTTTCTCAAGAATTTTAGGGTCGGAAAAATGCATTTGTGTAGGAATAGCAGGCCCTTCGACATACTTTCCTTGTTTTGTTTTAGGATAAGTGCACGTTATATTTGAAAATGGTTTAGCGTAGCACTTTCCTTCTTTTGAAAAAGCGGGTTGCTATCTCAAATAATAGCAAGCCATAGTTTAAGCACGGGTTACAAGGATAAGTAACTAGAAGCAGAAAGCATCATTTAAAGCCCGCCTCCGCTCCTTTTTGTCAAATAACGTAAGCCATCATTTAAAGGAGATGCCAAATAATCGTGCCATAGTTTTGGACATGTTTAGAAAAGAATATTTACACCACCCTCTCGAACTTCATCTATGGTCCCGTGCCATTATTGAATGACATTTCTAAGACCGTAGATGTTATCGATAAAAGAAGACATGTCTTGAGAAAATAATATTTTTGGTATTTTTCAATTTTCTGATTTTTATGGGCTTTTGAAGATTTTATATTTTTCTATTTTCTTTTGTTGGTTTTATAATTTTGTATTTTGTTTTAATAAATATATACAAATATAGAGAAATAGTTTAAGAGGATGATGATATGAAAATTAAAAATAGGATCAAAGACTTTTTGTAGAAGATAGAAGTCATCGTCTCTTAAACTTTCACCACCAAAGCTTTCGAGGCTCTTGAATCGTCAGAAGAACTTATGAGCCTTCAACAAGTGAGTCTTTGGTAGCTTCTCCCAATCAAACCGACAAACTGAGTATAAAGACCATTTTCTAGATGAGAGAGGCAAGAAGTAGAAATGAATGAAAAGCAGTCCTCATTGAATGAAGCTCTGCACCCGAAGAACACGAGAACACCAAAGTAACAAGTTGAAATATATAGATCAGACGTGGTTATCAAATCGGAATAAAGTAAGGAAAAACCATGAACTGATCACATGAACCTAAAAGTATGTGCATCCTTCCTGTACATTACTCTTTCGAGATTGACCAGTTGTCAATTGTGGGAACTAAACATCAACATCTTCATATTTCCAAATGCATTCCAATTATCTACATATAACCAATTACCCCATGAGGTACACATGTACCCAACAAGAGTAGAGACGATGACATTCAAGTAACATGTTGAGTCACCGATCATCTCAGATGTCAACTCTAGAATAACTGATTAAACCCGATCAGGTGAACATGTTGTGAGTTCTAGATGTACCCATATCTCTCCCCCATGATGGTTGTGATCTTATCGGAATCAACATAATAATGTGTACATGAAGGAATAATCGGAAGCACTTTACCATTATTCATATCGAAGATGTCGATAAGCAATATCATCTCACGAACCAAATATTCTTCTCATATTTCCTTCTACAGAGGGTCGGGAAAGTTAACACATACCAAAAGTATCCTGAGACCACTTCCTCCCAAATGGTTGGAATAATACATCAAAGGTTATGAGTAAACACTGAGTTTCTCTATGGTTATGACAATTGTCTTTCCCGGGATTACTTCAACAAAAAAGAAGTATTAGGTTCATCACGTGTACTCGTTGTGTGTTTAGATGTATGTCTCCTCGAATCCCCTTGATACCTCTATCAATTCCGAACACATTATACATACTAAATATTCTTGAAATAGAGAAGAACAAAAATTAGCTCAAATGAATCTTGTGAGAATCAACTGCTATAGAAACTCTCTATGACTATCTTTATCAACCCATTCGTAGACAATTTGAAGTGACCACTGATGAAGAAAACCCAATGTACCAAACTTGAAACTGAAGTAGAATTCCCCGCATTTGCATCTTAAGCTTGCACTAATGTTGGAAGAACGGTTCGTAGAATTTATGCTCCACGCAAATCTCCAAGTACTCAATACTCAACCAAAGTATGAGACATTAACACCTCTTGCGATTATCCACAACGACATAAGCGTGTGTCAAAATCGAGTAAAACAACGTAACTCCTTGAAGTGATAGTTAACGGTCTTCAACCATCACCGACTGCGGTAACTAGATAAACTAAGTCTTCAACTTAAATTCAATCACGAGCAAGTTATCATTGAAAGTCATGCATCCAACCATCCCCGACTTCAAGATAAAATAAGAAAACGCCTTTGTGAAGGTCAACTTCAATCTCAAATAAGTGATAAACGATTAACTCCAAAGTAATCAACTTATGCCAAATACCCAACACGTGAATAAACATACAATCGGATGTACATTCACCCACTAAATGAACTGAACAAATGATGCCTCAACATCAATGCATTCTTCCTAAAAGTATACATGTAGTGGATCCGAAGATTCACCAATAACGTCTTCGAGCGGATGAGGTAGTCATTTTCCTTAATGTTCATGTGGTTGATTTATAGCTCAGACGATGAGAGGAATAATAATCCGTGAAGATTTGGCAAAGGAATACCAAAGAGTGGATCATTATTCATGAACAATAATCCATGAATATTTGGCAAAGGAATACCAAAGAGCGGATCATTATTCATGAGTGCAACCGCAATATTATGATAATCATTATCAACGCTTGAGGAATAACGGAGATTGGGATTTTTGAGTAGTCGAGTTGTACTTCTTGATGATCATCAAACATATCTTGAACTCATGAATCACATATTCTTTTATGATCATCAAATATTCGCTAGCAGTTGTAAATACTCATCAAACATATCTTGAACCAATGAATCCCATTTATCCTTAGTGAGTGAAACATTAGGCTTTGGAGGAGAGTCATTAAACTTTAAGTCGTATAACCATTATTCAAACATCCATCATCATTTAGTATATTCACTCTTCTCATAAATCCCATTTATCCTTAGTGAGTGAGTTATCAAACTTTAAGTCGTATAACCATTATTCAAACATCCATTATTATTTAGTATATTCACTTTTCCCCCTCAAAAATTGCATCCGAAGTTGCCATTTTTGATTTAGCAAGTGAATAAGAATATACATTAATGAATGTAGATCCATTTGATGACTTAATGAGCATGGGAGAAACATGAAGCTTGTTGATGAAGAATGTCGATGAGAATGGTCATAAACATGAAGATTTCTTCTTCAAGATAAAGCATGGAAGCGTACACTTTCTTTTCTTTGAAGAACGGGGCCGAAGTGTTATCTCAGACGCCATAATGATGAAGAACGAGGCTGAATCGATGTGAACACGCCATAATGATGAAGAACGAGGCTGAATCGATGTAACGACGTCATATCGGAAAGAATATCAAGATTTAGTTACTTGAACCCGTGAGTTATGAGATATCAATCCTTGTGTTATCCATACTTTAAACCAGTCCATGTATTGAAGGATAAGTATCTCATCGGAGACCCCATTCGAATCGAAGGTCTACGCACTAACATTACAAGCTTGATTGCATATATATTTAGTGACATTAGTATCCAAACCCTTTGAGGTTTCACGGTCAACCTTGATTTTGTCATCGAGAACAACTTTCGTAGGAATCCACCTAAGTCCGTTGGGAAAGATCCATAAACATTCTACCATCGGTATCCACTTATGGCAAGGTCTAGGATTGTTAGGTTTCTTATGCACAGTGGAAGACTTATCCTTATTCCTAGTTTTCAAAGATTTAGCAGTTGGTATCCATCTAGGAGAAGTTTTTGGTTTGTTTTGCTTCACAACATGTTGACCTTAGTCGCATAAGTAGTCTTAAGGGATTGTACCTTAGCATGTGAATTAGGAAAATGTTTCTTTTGTGGAAAAGACTTAGAATTTCTAGTTTTGTTTTCTACATGCTTAGCATTCTTATGCACGTAACTACTCTTAGATGTCACAATCCCTAGTCTTTTGAGTGTTCCTAGGTAGTGGTTTACAACTACTAGCAAGCGGCTTTGAAATCTCGTAGAATTCATCACCCTAGGTTTTGCACCTAAAATTCGCCTTTTCGAATCGTGCCTTTTCCTAGCTTTTTCTAGATAATAGTTCTTCCACAAGTCATTCATATCATATGAATTCGGGTTTTAATGCATGGTTTTGACACTCTTTCTGAACTAATCCTAGAGGTGCCAAAATTTGGGAGTAGAAGTGGCTACGTGTTGAGGGTTAACGGAGCTAGAAGCCTTATTCTTAGATAACTCGTGAAGTGGACCGGTTTTGACAAAACTTGTTTCTCATCAACTTGGGAGGCAAACCGTGTTTTGAAAATTTTGGTCTTTCGATATAAACGCTAGTGCCTAACAATGGACCGTTTCTAATGGGATGAGAAACCGGTTTCCCAAGGTTGATGGTTTTGAAAACTTAGTATTCACACTTTTCCCTACGCTTTCCTAAGCTCATTTTTTAAGGCAACAATAGCGAAACTCTTTTCTTGAAGTTGAGCTTTGAAATCATCAATTTTTGCTATCAAAGAGTTTGTTTGTTTTATTGATTTAGTTCTAGCATCTTTGACAGAGTCACTTAGTTCTATATGATGCTTTCTCAAAGACTCATTTTCCTTTAGTAATTTAGCCACATAAATTGACGGTTCATTATTTCTTGTTATAATAGCATCAATGTCTTGTGTATTCATGACTAAATTACTTTTCTCATTCAAGACGAAATATGTTTCTTCAAATTGTAAATGGTTGACTCTTTGTCTTGAAGCTGAGCTTTCAAAGTGTTAATTTCAAAAGTTCACGGAATTCGTGAAGTTCTATTGTTTACATGGTTTGTTAAGTTGAAAACTTTCTTCTTTACTCTAAATCGCGATTTCAAGAGAAATGCAATGCTTTTCAAGATTTGAGAATTTGTTTGAAAGTTCATCAAAAGCCTTTTATCAACCATATCTTTTGTTTTGAAACACTTAATCTCGGACTTTCAAGAATGAGAACATTTATGAAAGTTATGTTCACATCATCATGATCAGCTTGTTTAAGTATTTTAGCGAGATGCACTATGTTGAACGAAGAAGGGTACCTCATTACATGACTCTGTTCAATTTCATTGCGATATCCTGATCCACATCATGTGTAACAAGAGTCATGAACACCGGCTGTTTCAAGCTTATCGTCTGAGCCTCAGATTCAGTGTCAAAGATCCAACATCCGGTGCCATACCGGTCTCAACACAACAATTTATTGATTGTACCGAGATACATTCGCTTTCTCGATTACAACATCCACTTCTTGTGAGACAGAGTCACCGAAGCAATTTGGTTACATCATTCTTTGTTGTTTCGATATTGCGCATTCAAGAACACCGACCTTTCGATACATTTCCCAACTTATCACAAATAACTCTCAACTGTACTTCAAAAAATAGAACTCTCATCTACTTTTGCATCATTCGAAGTAACTTCCTCAATATACTTCTCCACATTATCCATGAGATGGATAAGTGTCTCGTGAACACGCTAATGTCCATTCCGGTGTGTCTCTTGAAGGACATTTCAGCATGTCTTGATCATAATCGATGTGAATTCCCTTCTAATGAATGATAGAAAGTGTTTGTATATCACTTGAAGTGCGTATACCGAACTATCCTTATGAACCTTCTCTTTGTCAAGTTGTAGCTCCAATTGCTCTAGGTTTAACAACAGAGTTCCCTGTAATGTGGAAAAATCACGAAAAGAGGGCAATGCATGTTCGCTCCATTGATGGGTAGAAGTAACATGAGGTGAGAGTGAAGTTGTTGATAAGGTTCAATGCTTTCCTTTGCATGGCATTCAGAGCATTGGATCGCATTTCTGTCTTTTGCAATCTAGTCAAAGAACCCGAGATATCATATCCTCATTGATTGATTCAATCATCTTTAATCGTTCATGTAGCATACAAGATCATTGTTGTCCACATCATCATACAATTTAAGCACTTCGGAATCATCGGATCAAGAGAAAAAGACATGATGTGGTAGAATGCCCAAGATTTTACAAGTCTATGATTTAAACCGAGAAATAGAATCTTTTGCGGGATTTTACTAAAATCAAGACCAAACCGTTAAGCAATGACCAATGGAAGCGTGTTAAGATGATCGATGGATTGTCAAAATGATAGACAATTGTGTGTTTTCAATATAAATGTTTGTAAGGTTAGCAGAGATGTTGTTTGGTTGAGATTTGGATTGGTTTATGCACGATTTTCTAGAGAAATTTAGGTCTAAAAACATAAAACCTCAATAACTAAACTCGTGAGCGGATTTAGCCCTTAAAAAAAAACGACGGTTGACCAAATGAAAACTGAACTTTAGTTCATTCTGACATTCTCCTCGCTCTCACGGTCGTTTTGATGGGTAGAACTGAAAACGGATTACTGGATCAAAAGTTATAGCCGTTTGAAGTTTTGTCGGGAAAAGTCAACAAGTCGCTAAGAATTCTCGAACCAAGTCGCTAAGACCAAGTCGCTAGGACCCAAGTCGCTAAGATAATGCACCAAGTCGCTAACACCTAATTCGCTACACCCCAAGTCGCTAAAGTCCCAAGTCGCTAGACAAATGCAAGTCGCTAAGTAGTAACTTCGCTAACCCTCAAATCGCTAAAAATTTTGGCAATTGCTACTCAAGTCGCTAAAACTTCAAGTCGCTAAAGAGCAATCGCTGCTGAGACCAAGTCGCTACCACCAAGTCATTACCCGTAGTGGAGAGTCCACTACTTGTACTGTTAATCGCTAGGTCTAAGTCGCTAGCTCCAAATCTGAATCGCTACAAAATTGTGAAGCAAATCGCTAGCAAGAAAGTTATACCGGAGCCAAGTCGTAACTTTTAGAAAAACTTCCAAAACACACTTTTCAATCCAAAACAACCCAACCACGATGATTCAAGCCTTCCAAATCACAACCTAAACACTTATGATGATCCTAAACACAAAAGTACAATCAAAATCCAAACTTTAACACTAGAAATCAACCAAATGATGCAAAACCCACTAAACTTTCTCAAAATCAAAAACCACCTAAAAAACCACTAGAAATCCAAAGATATGTAAGAGATGATCTAACCATGGCTCTTGATACCAATTGTAACATATTGGATTTCATAAACACATCACATAACAATATATGGTTCTTTTGAATTATTCTTTTCTTCTCGTAGAGTTTACCTCTTTAAACGAGAACTTCTTGAAGAAGGGGAACCTTTCTAGAGAGAAAGTCTCCTTTCCACTTTGAAAATCACTCTTGAATTTGCTCAACTTAGAAGGTTAGATTAAGATGAATGAAGGTCCAACCCTCTACCTTGGGAGATACCCTCATCAAGTAGAGGGTATTTATAGTTACAAACTAAACGAATTGTTCATATTGTTGAACCTCCTTGATTATTACGACTGTGGATCCAAATTTTCATAGTGCATACATGGGTAAAGACCATTTTTGCTTAATCATTTTTGCTAATTTCTTTTTAAGATCACTCCACGTCTCTTTTGTGTTACTCTAAACTATATAACTAACTAATAAAACAGTAAATAACGATATGTCTACGAGCTAACTTATGCTAGATTATATTTGGGGTGACCGCTACTTCACTATGGAATTTTCTAATTCCTAACAGATTGGTTTTGGATTCATATGGTTGTGGTGACCTTTGTGTCTTCTTCGTCTTCATATTTAGTCTTTTTACATTTCGTTTTTGGTAAAGTGTTGACTAATGATGTTATACGACTAAAGTCAATGAGTTTTGGTATTAAGGTTTGTGGTCAACATGGTATTCTTCATCTTCATCTTACTCATTTTTTGGTCGGTTTATAAATAAGCTTATTTGTAACATATATGTAAGACCTTATTCATAAAGCCTTGTTCGTAAACGACCTTACTCGTAAACTTCCTTCTTCATAAATGTAGGGTCTTACTCGTAAAATCAGGATCTTACTTGTAAACCTTAGTCGTAAACCTTTAGTCGTAAGACCTTAGTCATAGCCTTAGTCGTAAAACTTTGTCGTAAAACCTTAGTCATAAGACCTTAGTTGTAAGACTTGTTCTTGCTCGCAAACTAAGGGTTTTACTAATTTCTTTCCAATAAATTCTTAAAATAACCCCTTACTCGTAAGATGAGGGTTTTGATTTTTCCGAAGACTTTTCCGTCCATCTGTTCCGACCAGTTTATCACAACTCAGAAAAACTGCATAAAAACTCTTTCTTATTGACCCATTTTGACCACAGAAGCTCTTCACAGGTTTGGTACAAATAGTCTCAAGAATATCAGTTACACAAATGCAATATTTGGACCAAAAGGACACCAATAAAGAACAGATATGTGAAACTAATGGTGAAAGTAACTGACTTTTTGACCAATATTGATACAAAAACCAGTTTGAAACTGTTACCACTTTCTTGGGGGAAAATTTTGGCCATTTAAAACTTGTGATGAAACAGCCTCAAAACAGTATCGAACCACAAATAAATCAACAAAAATAACAACCTGGCTCTGATACCAATTGTAGGATCGAAAATGTTGATGTATTTATGTGGTGCGGGGGGTCGAGGAAGCTCAAAGTAAAAGAAAGACATGGTATTATTAATGAATAGAAAGGGAAGATGTGTGCGTTTTCTAGAGAGAAAAAGGAGAAAACCACACACACCTTAATGATACAAGTGAGACATCCACCCTCCTAATTATGAATTGGAGGATATATATATATACTACTATACAAGCCTAACTTAGCACTGTTGACTAAACTAGTCCTTGCGTATAAGTAAAAGAAGAAACTAACGCAATTCCCGTAAGGGCTTTACTTTAACGAGGCTAACAATAATGCTACTAACCTTAATTTTTGTTGTAAGCATACCTCCATGATGATCCACCAAAGCAAGCCTAGATATCTTGCCATTTCTCATCCATCACAAATCATACACATATGAAGATCTACAAGATTGGTAATCCTACCATCTTCATCCATTTGAGGGCTTCTTGTCATAATAAGTTAATTTAGATTAGGCATCCATATCGACTAGACATTTGTGTCTTAGATCTTTTTTATACATTTGTATCATCACATTATGGGTTGATGATTTTGTTTGACTACATGTTTAATTCATGCTTTATATAGTCTTTTTCATCATAGACAGTAGGGTCTGAAAAACCGGCCCAATTGTCTCTGACAAGTATTTAAACATAAAATTGCCTAATACACAATCTGAAGGTCAGTGAGCATAAAGTCTCTGATAACGGTCAGAGATAATGTCACTTCATAACTATCAATGTGAATCTGATAGTTATCAGAAGTTAGATGCTCCTTGATAAGTTATTAGAGAACATGTCTCCCTGATTATCATTCAGAAAGTGATACTCACTGATAAAGAAATCAATAAGTGTTGTATAAAGCTCAAACACATGTATGGCTTCAGGGACATCAAAGACCAACTAAAGAAAACATTTCACAAACTGATGCGGTGTCAGGGAGTAATTTACGAGGAGCTAAAAACAACACTAGGGTCATTGGGATCTGAAAAATGTCTCTATGACTCTGAATACTTGATTCAGTTTTACAACCTCAACCTATGAATGCATAGGCGGGAAACTTACTTAAGAAGATAAGTTCAAGCGCTTATCCATAACGAGAAACATGCATTGGGAATATAATTTGTCAAATCGGTTGAGCCGAAAATACGCTTCAGACTAGCCTACTAGGCACGTGCCTATCTGTAGCAAGTCGACAAGTTACTGTGGACCCATGTGCAACCACTGTTTCCCCCTCTATATAAACCAAAGGTTGTAACCGAATTAAGCAGATATACAAACATAGAAAAATAATACAAAGTATTATAGTTAGGATCATCCTCTCCTAGGAACAACAGTGCAAAGTTAGCTGCCTCTTGTTATTCGAGTTTGAAGAGTTAATCTGTCATCAACCGGGGTAGTTTTCCATAGGCTATCCTTTGTAAATATTTGATTAATTTCTAATAAGATTTACAAATTTAAAAAGTATAAATAGTGCTATTAGAAATCCTGTGTCATTCTCAAGCAAACCCAACCTCAACAATGTTGATGTTCATCAGTTTTCCTCACTTGCTAAAACTATTGTTCATATCCTTCATGGTTTGCATGAACGCGTTTGCTAAAGCGGACCCATCATAGACTATTATCATCACTTTTCAGATTATGTCACACTTGATCGACAATTTGATACAAAAGTTTTTAAGTTTTTAAATGGAAATGTATTCACCCCCCCTCCTCTTCTACGTTTTCCACAATGTCCTTTTTTGTGAAACTTGTTACTTAAATTAGATCTTGAATACTGGTTAGCTTTTGTGCGATATGCATATCCTCAAATAAACGTAAGTCTTCTGAAAACATGAGTTTGTGTGATCTAACATCCACATTTGTACGTTTAATGATCCCAAACCCGTAGTCAAGATTTTCGATTACCTTTCAAATTAAGCTTTTCTTCTATTTAACTATGATATTTGTTCTGAATTATTTTCGGTGACTAAATAGGAACTTAAAACATGGTTTATATATCTGATTTCAGTCTGATATATATAGCAATTGGCACAGTCATACACATATAATGATGGGAAACATAATAGTATATGGTAATAGAATTTTTATCGGATGGACCACGACTACAGGTTTCTGTGAGACTTTGTATTATGTAGGATACATAATCGTATGTGTCATATCGTGGCGAAGCCATTCTGTAACATATTAATTTGGTGGTAATAAAATTAGTTCGTTTATTTAAAAATATAGGATTTTGTAAGGAAACTTCAGGAGCCAGTAAATGACGATGAGTCAAAAGCAAGAATGGAAGAAATTTATGACATTAAGGATATGACTCAAACTCTTGTCATGAAGAAATGGTAAGACAATCACCCAAATAATTATCCGATTTTTTTTCTACCAACATTAACGAGCACTAATGTTTTTATTAATGTCATAAATCGGTCTCTAGTATTACACTTACATTATACATTAATTATAACTATTACATGAATTTCCACGAAAGTAAATGGTTTAGATGAGCATATGGATTTTGATGTTACACATGGAGTTGTAGAAAAAGATTTGGTAAAAACTGTAAAGGTTCCCTTCAAACAAGAGAAAAAGAATAGCCAACTCCTTTGTTCTCCATACACTGTTCCACCACCTACTACGCCAAGAAGGTCCAAAATGTGTCGTCCTAAATCTAGGCTATATAACTCTGATTGGACTTGATGGATATGATATCCAATTAGAACCGTGGAAAGAGATACATATACATTTCTATTTTTAGCTTATCTATTGGACCTGATTGATGAGGAATGTTGATTGTAGTTGAAACACCCCAACCCGACAAGGGTCCGAGTGTTACATTATGGGGTCAAATCAGAACATACATGCAAGCGGAAGACTTACAAAACCAAGTCATGACACCATGACCCAAAATACAAACCCAAAAGATTACAATTACAAATGAAACAACATAAAATCAAAATACAAAAGTACAGAATCATAAGTCCGCAAGAACAGGGTAACTCTAGGGTCAGTCTCTAACCACTCCTACTCTCAACTCTCAATCCCAACATCCCGCTAAAAATATCTGCCGCCAAAGAAAAGAAAGTGCGGCTGAGCTTAAAAAGCCCAGTAAACAGATTTAGACAATATAGTAACAATATAATCAAAATAAGAAATGGATCAAATCACGCCAACACAAAGAAAGGAAAAGAGCCTGCTGAGAACATGTCAGACGAAACAGAATACGAAACACATATGAGACAAGTACTGAGACAGAGCACATAACAAATATCATAGGATCGGAGTGCATTGCTCAATGCCTAAGCATGCCACATAAATAGGCCAAATAATCATATCACAAATCATATACCGTCAAATCCAAAGTTGTACATGGAGTAGCTAGCTCACAATGTACCAAAATATGATGGGGTGTAGGAACACACACCAACCAATCACCAGATATAGATACAGATACAAATTCCCTAGGATGCATCCATACGCTCCCTGCAAAACAAATCATAATGGCCAAAGCATATACAAAATGGGAACGACGGGGACCAATCACACCGCCCCAGATAGTGCCATGCCACCGGTGCCTCAATGACATGGCCATGGTACCTCCATGGCTAGGGATACAGATAATACGGCTGGGCAATACAAGAGCAATCATAATCATATCAAATCAAATACTAAACTGAAACATATCATATCAATTATGAAACTGAACATAACATATCAGATACTGAACTGAATCATATCAAACAGATAACCAACAAATATCAGAATGAGATAGCAGATTAAATATCAAAACGAATATCAAAACGGATATCAATAGCAATAATGGTTAACAATACCAATGGATGCCTTTACTGAAAAAAGACGGAATATTTGTACTAATATTTACGAATAAAGAATGTTTTAGAAAGAGAGACTGAATATCCGTACCTTAGCAAATGAAAGTAAATGGAAATGTGAGCACGAAGAAATAACATCACGTCTTCTTCAACGAATCTTTTGGTCGACTGCTAAGAACGAAAACAAGGAGCACGAAGAACCAAACTGAAACCTTCCGAACCAACTCCACACTATCCCCCCGAGCCAAAGGTTGAGATGGAAATGAGAGATTCGGTGAGAATAAAATGAGGGTGAGGGAGTTGTGGGAGCCGATTAAAAAGGAAGACTAGGACCATTTCCTAGTGTCAAGGTTCAATGTATATAGTTCAAATTCTTTTGACACATGATTATTGTTATCATTGTTTGCAATGTGCTGCGTTTATTTTCTAATTACATTGAAGTAAACATGGAAAAATATATAAACATTCAAGTCTCTAAAATTCTATTCAAGTTGTTAACTAAAATCCCTCTATAGCGATATTTAAGGGACTTGCACACTAATGCCATTTAGTGAAGTAATGTACCAAAATAAAATGATTTTCGATTCCTTAAGGACTTATTAGTCGTGTGATACCATTTAGTTTAGGGACACATGTACCAAATTTTATTAGACTTAGAATACATTATCATGCTTGTGGTTTTTCATATGTCTTAGAGTTTATATCTCATTCATATAATACGTGGTTAAATATTTAGCTTAATCATTTTACTTAGATTAAGTTTTAATTTGCATACTTAGTAAATCTCAAAATTTAGGGTATTATAGTAGTAGTTTAGCTTATTAATCATTTTTTTTGCATGGAAATATTTCACAAGAATTGAATCGTGTTGAAGGTTCCCAGCCACTAGAGTCAATGTTCCTACATATATAAACATGTTATTGGGTTCAAAGAAGGAGATGCAATTTTGTTTTCCATGGTATGAGGCTAAGATACATACTTCGTTTTGGGTAGGTTTAATTGCCAAGGACGACAACAGAAGAGGTCGACTGTCTGATTTGGTATGTAATTATTACCTACTTAAAATTTATACAAATTTAATTTTTATATGTCATTTCGCTAATGTCATTTTTTTCTTTATACTTTGATATCGCAGCACATCGATGTATGGGTTTGGTATAGTGGCACTTTACACCAGCATATGTAGATTGGGTAATTTTGAGCCCAAATTTCAACACGCAGCTTTTTCAAATGCATATGCCAATGCATTATGCAGATGGTGTAACCTACAGTGTGCCTTGGTTTGCTCAAAGTGTTGAAAAGGTAAGAAGTTCAGTTCTACCAATTTTCATTATGTTGTTTAGCTGATCTAGTTAAGGGACCACTGGTCCTTTGTAATTGCTAACCAGTGTCATAATTAATAACTATAGAACTCATCATGCTGCGAGATATTACCACTAGTGCATCAAAGTATGTAGGAACTTAGTTTTTTTGTGTAGTGATTGGGACAGGACTTCTGCTTTTAGCCATAGTTTATCTTTCTGTATGTCTATTACTTGTTTGTTCAGTTTGGGTTGTGCAGATAGTCTTTCAATAACAGAAAAGTTTAACACAGTTTTGGTTGGGCTTAACATTTTGGGTTGGATAACTAGATTGATAAGCTTCAAAGTTTGATTAATAAGTTACAAAAAAACATATTATTCATAGTTAGATTGGTTTCAAGCATATCAAGTTTGAAATGTAAATTTTGGTAGTTAAATGAGACTTATACAAAAACTACTACTACAACCTAATCATGATTAGAGCTTTAAAAACCTAAACATACGAAATAAAAACCTAACGACTTAGATGAAATAAAATAAGGATTTTGTTTGTTTTCGTAATTCAATAATACCATCTTAGAGTATTTAAGTGCGGGTGACTTGTTACAGTTGGATCCCCCTTTATTCATACATATTCAATTCTTCCACTATTTTGTTCAAATTGCCTTTAGCGTGTATGTTAAACATCGTTCACCGCTAGCGCATGCGGCCTTGGTCAAATAAACTTTTAAATAACTATGCTAACCAAGAAGATCTTCATGACACTACATTTTTTGTGGTAGAACATTTGGCTATTATATAATTATACTTTTATCAGTAAAATGTGTGCGAGCAATTTTTTTGTTGTTATGTTTATGAAATACTGGAGTTATCAATGCAAGAAATTTTACAAAACGTGATAGAAAAAATAAATTATGGAATGCACGTGTTGGTAGACTGGATCAGAAAGCAAACAAAATTTATTCGATGATCTTGTCCCCCATTAAGAGCAGGACCACTTTGCGTGCGAACCTATCATAAACGGGTTGCACGAACCAACATATGTGTTATCTGATACATTGTTCATTCTATATACGTAACACGTGGTAAGGAGGATGGGATAAATTGAGGTAAAGGTTCTCTAGGAAGCGTGCAATGAAAAATTTTGTCGTAAAGAAGCTCGGATAACGGTTTTCCTCGTCACATACCATCTCCTCACAAGCATCATGGAGAACATGTATATCAATTTCTTCGATTCTACCTACTCCAACATTAGTATGTCCACTTGACGTATCACAGATAGCCTACATAAAAAAGTGAACAATGGCACAGTAATTGTAGACATGATAATTACAATCTGTCCCACATATTTTTTTTTCCTACAAAAAATATGTGTTCATTTTATGCCTTCATTTTTGCTATGCCAAAATTAAGGCGCAATGGTCGACCGAATCATCATAGCCAAGCAACTATAATCTAAATTAGATACACAAAAACAGCCACTTCAACAGAAGTATATATCCATTGTTATTTTTTTATTTATTTTTTTTATTAATTATATTATGAATAAATCATATATATTTCGAGAAAGACTCATATTTGCTTGCATTTGAGATGACCATGATTATACTATGAAATATCGCTATGGTTGGTACTTAAGCGGAAAAAAAAAAAAAAAAAAAAAATCTACGAATCTTTCGCTCTAATGTTTGACGTTAATTTATTAATAGTTTTACGTTAATGCTAACACCAATAAGTAGCATACCTCAACAAACCCGTTTATGATGAACGTGAGGGAAGTCAACAACCTGTAACGACATATCCCTACCCATAAAACCATTTTCCCCCCAAAATGATGTAGTCTATACAAATTGTTTCAGTGGTTTTCAAATGTGGCTTATTAATATGGCCATACTTCATAGATAACCTTTGTAGCGATTTCTTTCATCCTCTTCACCCTAACATTAGCATGTTTGTTGACATTACTTAGATAGCCTATATACTAAAAAGAACAAAATGTATTAATAATTGTAACAATAATATTTATGTTTGTGCGCAGATACAACATTGGGTACAAAACACGCTTGCATTTTATGTCGTACAATTAATTTTGCAAAAAACTGAATTACCCAAGACTAATGTTTGATACTATAAAGCATTAGCGTTACAAATTAAATATATACCTGTGCTGCAGCCATTCTTTCGGTGATAACTTTTGTTTCTGTGGTGCACAGAGATCTCACAATAGCAACCAATGGCAAGCTAAAAACATGAATTCACATATATAAATTAATAAGTTTTAAAATTGACACACTGGAAAATATGGGAAAATGAAAGGGAGGCAATAAAATTTTGCTTTTCTTGTGACCTTTTTGCCCTTGTAGTGTAAAATTGGGATGTAATAAGAACCTTTGTTAAAAGTAGAATGAACGGTGAAGATTGAATTATCTAATCTTTACAAAATTGATGATCTTCATGATCTCACCTCATAAAAACAAAATATATAACCATAATTTACGGATTCCATAACAAATATCAATTTGAAATATATAACCATAATTTACGGATTCCATAACAAATATCAATTTGGGATCTTGAACCAACCCTAAAATTTGATAAATAAACCTACTAAACGTAGGTTATTAAATACATGTGCTATTAGAATGGTTTTGTTTAAACTTAGGTTATAGACTTAGTGGGCAAACTATGAGAATTTGGTTGAATAAATTACTATTAATCTTATCAATTTGTTAGCAGTCCCGTCTGTATCGTAGGAGGCTTTAAGTTTGTATAGCTTATGTAAAGAACTTTTTTTTTAACGGCTGAAATATATATAAGTAAAAAGCTACTAGTAAGGCTCTAAGAGCAAATGTATATATACAGACTATAAAAGAAAAAACACGAGCTACAAAAACTAGAATATATCTAAGGCTTTAACTGAAAGAACTACAAAAAAGAAAGAAAAAACTCTTGTCAATTACAGTAAAACTGAGACAAGAGAAAATCCTCGTGAATGGAGGCCGAGCTACCGGTTTTCACTCCGAAGTGTTTTTGATGTAAACCCAAACAAGCCTCGGGGAAAAGAAAACAAAAAAACAACGATACAAAAGAATCAGAAAAAACTCGCGAATCTCGAAACTCCTAACAGCGCACATCAGGAACTCGAAAGGAGCAGGAGATATTTTAGCCATTCTATCTAATTACTCGACATATGTAAAGAACATTTTACATTAATGGTCCTTGCAAAATGTCTAAGAATTCACTATTACTGTAAAAATTATTCTATTTTGAGTGTTTTAATACTAGTTACTGTATCGAAAATTATTTGGCTCATTCAAAAGTAAAATCCTGGTTGCGCCCCTGTGTAATGATCAGATTTGCTTGTATATTCATTAGCTAGAAATAAAGTTGTTTTCGAAGATAAATATTGTCGTTGGTCGAAAATGAGGTTCAATGAAACAAAAAAGTTTCGTTTGGCTAAGGTTTATAGAGAGCTAGGTGTTCTAAGTTGTTGAAAACATGGATGGAGAACCTATTTTAGCTAAATAAGTATATAACACAAGTAACTTGGAAAGTCTGAAATGGAGAGAACCACGAAGGAGAATGAAGAACATCCGGATCGCCAGGTTAACAACAACAACGACAATAATGGAGAAGATGACTATGGAGATTGGATCAAGGTGCAAAACAAAAGAAAAAAAGATTACAGTAGAAGGACTGGAGGAAGTTTCCCCAACGGAACCTACAACAGGCGCTCCGTCTTCGAGAGGCTATCAATCAACAAAGCAACCTCTTTTTTCTTCACTAGATTCCCGGAATCGTGGGATTCGCGGACCCTTTGGAAGATATTTGAAGAATATGGGAAGATTATTGATGTGTACATCCCAGAAAAACGAACCAAAATGGGTACCCGTTTTGGTTTTGCTCGTTTCGTCAACATATCCAATGTACAAGCCTTTGAAAAGAAACTTATGGAAATACAAGCGGGGAAGACAAAGTTACTGATAAACATAGCAAAGTATGGGAGGGAGAAAGAGAATACAAATAAAGAAGCAAAGAAGGTAGCAACAGAGGTCCAAAAGAAGAGCAACCATATTCATATGGGTGCCAAGTATAATGGCCGTTCTTATAGAGAGGTAGCAACAGGGACTCCGACAAAAGAGAAAGTGTTGAACAACAACAATGTCCTTGAGATCCAATTCACGCAAAACCAGCTTAGCAAATTAAAAAAATGTTGGGTGGGGAAAGCTCGGAGCATCGACACTCTTCGTAACATTTGGTGTCTCTTTCAAGAAGAAGGGCTGGTGGATTGCATCATTCACTACATTGGAGGACTTTCTATCCTATGCGAATGGAAGTCGGAGGATATTGCCAAAAAAAGTCTTGAAAAAAACTACAGAAACTTAATGCAATGGATGCAAGAGCTTTCCATGTGGAATGAAGAAACTGGCTCTCCTGGAAGACTCACATGGTTAGATATGGAAGGTATCCCTACTCTTGCATGGAACAAGGTGCTATTCGTTCAATAGCAAGTGAATTTGGTTGTGTCCTTGAAATAGATGATATGGAATTTGATTCTCCCATTATGAATTCAATTGGGGCACTTATACATACACTCAATATGGCGGAGATCAGTACAGTGCTCCCTGTAAAGATCAACAACAAAATATGGAATGTCAAAGTAGCTGAAGATCATAATCGATCATTGATGCTAAACACTCCAAACTTTTTAGATAAGAATTCAGTGGAAGGTGGCGACTCGGTTAATGATATTGAAGACAATGTCGAAGATGACTACTCCATTGATTCGGATGGAAATGAGTCAGAAGAGTTTTCCGATGAGATAAAGTCAATATCACAGGTGTCGGAATCTGATTTTCGAGAGTATGGGGGTTCGGGTCACGTTGATCCTCGGGAATACGAGGTGGATGAAACATCAAAAGCACGTGATGATGAAGGTACAGCCCCCAAGGTTGCAGCTGTCTTGGAACCTATTCTAACTCCAAATTCGGCGCATAGGAACTCACATGACTATAAAGTCAATGAGAAGCATGATAGTGACCCAACAGTCACAGAACCCAACAAGATGGGCAATTTAGATGCTCTTAATGACTTGCCGGACCCTCGAGTAGAAGCCCATTATACTAATAGTGAAGTAAAAAGCCCAAAAGCTAAGCAGCCCACAAAAACAAATGGAAGGAAGCGTACAACTAAGTCTTGTAATCCAACACCCTTTAGATTTATGGGTGCAAGATTTGGTTTCCATTCATTCTCAGAAACGACGAAATTAAACACTAAACAAAAAGGTAGTCAACTGGGGAATAAGCTGAAAGGAAAAAAATTGATCATTGGAAATAATGAGGCATCATCTACTTCGATCGGATGCAGCATACAACTTGATGATCAAAAGGAAGAAGCAAAACACAAAAGTTTGGGTAAAGCTCTTGGTTTGATTTATGAATCAAACGTAAAACTCATACCAAGCAGATGGGGACGGATGTCCCGTCCTAGGGCTTTGGTGGCCTTAAGGTGCGATATTTATCTTAATGAATATCATATCTTTAAATTGTTGCGGGTTACGTTCGGATAGCAAAATATCCGACGTGAAGGAGCTTATTAAACTATCGAACCCAAGTGTCATTGGCCTTCAAGAAACCAAAAGGGAGAATATTGATCCTTCCTTGGTGAATCTTCTTTGGGGTCCTCAGGACCACGACTTTACTGTGGGTGGGTCAATCGGGCTGTCTGGAGGTACCCTCTTGATTTGGGATTCCAATATATTCAAAAAAGATTCCGAAGTTACAAGGACAAACTTCTCGGGCGCTATTGGTAACTGGTGTGGTGTTGAAAGCAAAGTGGGCATAATCAACATATATGGTCCTCAATCAAGTACTCAAAAAGAGGTCATGTGGAATGAGTTGTTTAATATTGTTAGTTCCATAAATGTGATATGGATCCTTTTAGGCGATTTCAATGTTGTTAGAAGCAGAAGTGAGCGTGTTGGGTGCTTGTTCTCAGACAGGGAAGCAACTTCTTTTAATGACTTCATTGCTAAGGCAGGGCTTCATGACTTTCGTATGGGTGCTCGTAGATTCACTAGATTCAATAAAGAAGGAACAAAAATGAGTAAAATTGATCGTTTCCTCGTTTCTGAGAACTTTTTTCATGTGTGGAGAAATCCAGTTGTTTCGGTGCTTGCCCGAACAATCTCGGACCACTGCCCTATAGTGCTTAGAGATGGGTCAGTTAACTTCGGTCCGAAATCCTTTAAGCTATTTGACCATTGGATGGAAACACCGGGGTTTGGTGATGTTGTTTCAAACTCTTGGAACAATGGGACGTTTAATGGTTCCCGTGATATTGTTCTTAAGAAAAAATTGCAAAAGTTGAAGAAAGATATTAAAGTCTGGTGTAATTCTCAAACTGCCAAAAATAATGAAACAAAGGATGTTATCAAAAAACGCCTAATGGATTGGGACGCTAAAGCGGAACAAGGGGAATTAAGCACGGAAGATACTTCTAACAGAGATGAATGGATATGGGAGCTCAATCAATTGGAGCAAATAGAGAGAAACTCTCTTAAGCAAAAGAGTAGGATGAAATGGGCAATAGAGGGAGATGAAAATACTAGATTTTTCCATTCGCAGGTGAACAAAAAATTTAGAAAGCAAAGCATAAAGGGGCTGTTTGTCAACGGGATATGGACCGAGAACCCTGACTCTATTAAACTAGCTGCTTTCCAACACTTTGAAGATCGGTTTAAAGAGCCAATTCAGAATCGTCCTCTATTTCGTAGTTCTCTTTTTCGAAATCTTGAAGAAGGATGTCAGCTGTTTGAAGCAACTATAAATATGGAAGAAGTCAAAGAAGTTGTTTGGAATTGTGCAAGCTCAAAGGCCCCGGGTCCCGATGGGCTAAACTTTAACTTCATCAAAAGGTATCGGGACTTATTAAAGGATGATCTTTATAATTGTATCGACTCTTTGATACTAGTGTTCTCTTGTAGAGGCTGTAATGCTTCATTTACTGTCCTCGCTCCAAAAAAGAAAGACCCTCTAGTGCTTAACGATTATCGTCCCATCAGTCTTATTGGTTGCACTTATAAGGTTATTTCGAAGATCCTTGCTTCGAGATTAGCCAAGGTCATTCATAAATTAATTAGTCCGAATCAAATGCCCTTCCTTGCGGGCGACAAATTTTGGACGGTGCTCTTATAGCAAACGAGATTGTTAACTTTGCTAAGTGTGAGGAGCTCTTACTTTTATTTAAAGTGGATTTTGAAAAGGCTTTTGATAGCGTGAATTGGAGGTTTCTTCAAGATGTTATGAATCAAATGGGATTCGGACCTAAATGGTGCAATTGGATCAATACTTGCTTAGCCTAACCTGTGTCGGTTTTTGATTAACGGACTCCGACAAAGGAATTTGGGATGGAGCGAGGCCTTAGGCAAGGTGACCCACTCTCTCCTTTCCTTTTCCTAATAGTGGTTGAAGCGTTGCAAGTTTTGATCTTGGAAGCTTGTAGCAGAAGACTTTACAATGGAGTTTCTCTTGCTAATGATGGCTCAAACATATCTCTTCTTCAATACGCGGACGACGCTCTTTTTTTTGGTGAATGGTCGAGTTTTAATGCCATCAACTTGGTTAGATTATTAAAATGCTTTCAAGATGCATCTGGTCTAAAAGTTAACCTTTCAAAGAGTCGGATATATGGTGTTGGTGTCCCTATTTTAGAGATTAATCGAGTTGCTAACACCATCAAATGTCTTCATGATAATTTACCTTTCTCGTACCTTGGGCTCCCGGTTGGTAAAAGCATGAGATGTGGTGAAAGCTGGAGTACGGTGATTGATAGTTTCATCAGAAGACTATCGTCTTGGAAAGCAAAATTAATGTCGATTGGAGGACGTCTTTCGCTAGTAAAACGTCCTTGGAAGCTTACCTCTTTATTTCCTTTCTATCTTTAGAGCTCCTAATCGATTCTCAACAAACCGGAATCGATTCGTTGTCGATTCTTTTGGGGTTTCAAAGATGACGAGAAGAAGTTAGTTTGGATAAAATGGCTAAATATTGTAAAAATAAATCACCGGGTTTAGAGTCGGCCTTCTTCGAGCAAAAAATCTTGGTCTCATTGGCAAGTGGTTATGGAGATTTCGTTGTGAAGAGTCAGCCCTATGGAGAAAGGTTATTAAGGAGATTTATGGTTCATGGTGGTATTGAGATGCTCGAAGTTCGAAATCTCACTCGGTGTTTGGCCAAATATCTTAAGATCCATTGAGCAAATTAATAAGATTGGTGTCCCGCTTGATTCCCTCATGACTCGGAAAGTTATCTCTGGTGAGCATACAAGCTTTTGAACGATCACCGTCCACCTCAGGTGCCAGTCTTAGACATAGCTTCCCTAGGTTGTACGCCCTTGAGCTTGAGAAAGATTGTCTTTTATGTAATCGTTGGAAGATTGTGAACGGAATTGGCAAGGTGTATGGGCTTGAGATCTCCTCCGTGACGGCTGATTCTCTTCAACAACTTATTAGTGGTCCTCCCTTGCAACCCGAAAAGTTGATGCCTGGACTTGAATGCACCGTGATCGTGAAATTTTTCGAAAAGTCTTTTCGATCTAATTCAATCTAAGTTACTGGGAGAATCAAACTTGGAGGTGAGTTTCAAATGGAACTCTTGGGTGCCGAAAAAGTCAATATTTTCTTTGAGTGCGTCTTTAAATCGCTTGCCAACCCGCCAAATTTGATAAATAAAGGGATTAATCTCGATCCGCCCATTGTCTCTTTTGTAATGATCATGAAGAAACGTTGGACCATCACTTGCCTTATTAGTTGCCCCAATATGAGGACTACTTGGTTGAAGATTTGGAGTTGGTGGAACATCCGACCTCCTGATGAACTCTCTTTAGATAACATTATTTATCGCAAAATAAAATTGCCTTTTAGCAATAAAAGTGTGGTGAAAGCTTTATTTATGCTATGTTCTCCTTTGGTCGACTTGGAAGTGGAGAAATAAAATTCTTCATGCTAAACCTGAGGAGTTGGAGAAGGCTAAACATGAAGACATTTTTCCATCGGTGCACATGTTATCTCTCTTATGGCTTAAGAATAGGAGTGCTCATTCATCTCTAAACTGGGATAATTGGGTCTCAAAGCCTTATAGCTTAAATGAGCCTTTGTGAGCTAGGTTTCTTTTTCTTCTAGTATTGTTGCTTTGTGTTTTGACATTGTTTAAGGCTCCTCCTTGTAGCCTTTTGGTGTTTGTTGCCTTTTGGCAATTTGGTGTGTTAATAAATTTTGCCTTTCAAAAAAAAGAACCTATTTTAGCTAATCTTTGGCTAATGTTAGGATGTTTCAGTTCATGTATTATTTCTCTAGTATATTTGAGTGTACGCCTGTAGGGTTGCTATCATAATTTCAATTTATACTCTTTTTATTTTCAAGAGTTATATATAGTTTTTGCATATTAATGTTCCATAATGTTAGTATTAATTAAGTCCTATTTGTTTTCCACAATGTACAGTCCTTACCTGGGAATTCTGAAGTGACTCATTTTAACTCTGGAATTTAATAGATTCTTATCTATATTTATACTACTATATAAAGTGTTTGAGACTTTCTTTAAAAAGAAGTCTTAAAAAAATAAGCCTACACACTTACTATAAGAGGAAAGCTTAAAATTCTATACATCACATTATTCAATACACATAATTTTCAGACGTACAAAACAAGAAGCATAATGTACACCACTTTAATGCACATATTAAAAAACAGAACATCACATTAATGTTATTTAATATAATCAATTAATTTACTGGTCAATAAATATAATTAATATAATTAATACAGTCAATAAATATAATTAATACAGTTATTAAAACACCCCTTACATAAGGAATACAAATTATCAAGCATATTGTACAACCAAATTAAACACAATTCCTGCAGTAAATGTCACTAATACATATAATAAAGCACATTATACAAATATTCAATCACGAACGGGCAACGGCCAACGTATTGAGTCTAATCCGCACCTGGGCTAAAAAATTTTAATATCCTCAAATTTATCGTCAAAGTTAACATAAAAAAAGAAGATGTCAGTCGCCTTACTTTGCTTAAAAGGCCACATGAAAAGCATTTGTTCGCTATAAAATATCATCGGTATTCCGCGCCTATCGCCTTCATTAAGGCATCTTTCTAGTTCTTTATAATTAGCAAGTAATATGATGTATGACAATGACAATTATTTAATGGAGGATGGTTTTATATAACTGTACAAAATTCAATCCTATAACATGGAAGGCGCATAATTTCAGGCAGGATTTGGTATAGCTCGGATTTGTTCAACTTGAGGCGCTGCTTAGCAGTATAAAATCAGAAAAGAACGAAGTAGATAATGAATCTCATATAATAGAAATCAGAGAATTTTGTTCAATTCTAATGTTTGCAAATGCAGACTTAACCCGAAAAATGAAAAAAATTATTTAAATTATTTAAAAAATATATCTTTTTTTTTAATTTATTTTTATAATTTTTGTACTTCTTTAAAAAAAATTATTTTTAAAAAATGTATTTATTTAAAAAAAACTTGTTTTTTTTTTAAATATTTTTTTAAAATGTATTTATTTAAAAAAAAATTATTTTAAAAAAATATATTTTTTTAAAATTATTTTTAACTTTTTTAAATTATTTTTTAAAAATGTATTAAAAAAAACACTTGTTTTAAAAAAAAAATATATTTTTTGAAAATTTATTTATTTAAAAAAAACTTATTTTTTAAAAAAAAACATTAATTTTTTTTTTAATAATGTATTTAAAACAAAACACATTATTTAAAAAAACTATAGTTGGAAAAACGCCACTTCGGACCAATTCTCCGAATTCTCCACCAAATGGAGTGGAAATAAAGTTACAAAAAAATACAAAGGGATGGTTTCCAGAGAATTCAGAATTCTCCGCTTCCCAAATTCCCTGCACTACCAAACATGTGAAATCAACCAATTTCCATTTCTTTGCCCCCATTATCTTTCTGCACCTCTAGTTTTATATATCCATTTTATTTTAGTATGATACAATCATCGATTCAAATGAACTTTTAACATGTTGCTAATATATTTACAACCATTTTTGAGCCTGATGATGTGAATTATTAGATCGTAACTTTTAGCCTACTACTCACATAGGTATTCTATTTTGTTATTCCTTGAAAACAAAAGATGTGGTACTTTTTCTATATAGTTAGAGCACTCTCATCCATCACACGCTGATAACGCCTAGCTTAACGCCGCCAGCAGGCGCCCGTTGGAAGCGTTGCTCAAGAACGTGCTAGGGAGTATGAAAGCGTTTTTAACTCCGCAGGGCTAGAAAAAAAATTGAAAATGTTACAAAAGTAGTCCCTGTAACGTTAAGTTTTTTTAAAAAATTACATAAAACCCCCTAACGGCTAGTTTTTAAAAAAAAATAAAAAAATAAAAATTCAAAAAGATTATTTTACCACTATAAATACCCAACTAAAATTATATTTTTTTCACACTTCCTCTCACACTTTATATACTTCCTCTCACACTTTCATAATTCAAAAAATCAAATTCGTTCACAATGGATCCAAATCAAATCAGATATTCCTCCGCTCTTGGTCGCAGAGAAGACCTAGCATCTTCCAATTTATGGTGTCTGCGTACGAAGTATCACCTTCGTTGGAACAAGAAGAAGGTATTGAATCTCAACATCCTACTCGCCCTCGCACACATATATATCAGAACGTGAGCTTGCAGAGGAACGCCCGCTCAACGACATTATTTCGCATAAGGTAAGTATTCAAACCGAATTTTCGTAGAAGATTTCAGATGAGCCGAAACTATTCCCGCAATAGTTGAAGGTATTGAATCTTATACTTCCGATAATATTCCGCATCATTTTAATTACTTTAGGCAAACACCTGATGCTTGTGGTCGAATGAGTATAAGTGCTCTAATGAAGTGTACGTCCCATACCAATTGGCGTACGGCACCTCACCCGATGCATTTGATGAATATTTGCAAATGGGTGCAAGTACTTCACAATTATGTCTTGATAATTTTAACAAATGTATTATTGATTTGTTTATGCCGGAGTATTTAAGAAAACCAACATGGTCCCACATTCAAAAATTTATCAACAACATGAAGAAAAACATGGTTTTCCTGAATGCTTGATAGCATTGACTGCATGCACCGAATGGAAAAATTTTCCGCTGGCTTGGCAAGGGCATTTTGCTAGGTGATAAAAATACCCAACAATTATGCTTGAAGCCGCTTCTCAAGATTTATGGATCGGCATGCATTTTTAGGATGGCGGGGGCGAATAACGATATTAATGTTTTAGATAACTCTCCGTTATTCGACGACCTTTTTGTCGATAATGCCCCAAGAGCACCTTATATGGTCAACGGAACTAGGTAATGAACAGGGTATTACTTGGTCGATGGAATTTATCCACGGGCAACTTTCCAAATCCTTCACGGCAACAACCGATGAAAACATACGCACTTTAAAAAGAGACAAGAAAGTGCCCGAAAGGATATCAACGTGCTTTTGGTGTTCTTCAAGGTCGCCAGGGTATACTACAACAACCGCATCGTCAATATGAAATTGCTACGATACGTAGAATCATGTATTGTTGCATTATTATGCATGACATGATTGTAAAAGATCAAAAATTTGAATTACGTGACTATAACGAACAGGTGGATCCGTCAAGAAATTTGAGGCAACGAAGATGGGTCGACAGATGATACTCACAAATGTAGTAAGGCAAAAGAAATACACTAATCGAGAAAACGCATACCCAACTCCAACAGACCTTATGGAGCATGTTTGGCAGTAAGAATCTGAACCACACTGGACAACAACAAGAGAGCTTAATTAATACGACAATGAATAAGTATTTGCTATGTTTTTTAATTGCAGGTTTTTTTTTTTTATTTCGTTGTATATTTTTTAATTTTTTTAATCTCGATTGTAATATGTTTTTAATTTTAATGAAATGTTTGTTTTAGTTTAATAAATGAAGTGTTTGTTTTAGTTTAGGGGTTGAAATTGAAAATATGAAATATTATTGGTGTTATGGTGTTATTGGGATGTTATGGTTGTGAGGGTTTGTTTGGTTAAGAGAATTGAAGATGGAGAAATGGAAATGGCTTTAATTTCCGGTGTTCGCAGAAAATGGAAAAGTCGAAATCGGAGAAATCAATAAAATGGAGAGTTGGTAGAAATGTAATTTAAGTAGCCTCATTTCCATTAATTTTGTGAAGAAATTGGAGAAATGGATTAATTTTTTTGAATTTTATTTTTTTTTTATTTTTTTTATTTTTTATTTTTTACATTTAAAAAAAAAATTAAAAAAATTTAAATGAAAAAAATATTAAAAAAAAAAATAAGTTTAAATTATTTTTAAAAAAAAATAAGTTTTTTTTTTAAATAAATACATTTTAAAAAATATTCTTTTTAAAAAAACAAGTTTTTTTTTAAGTAAATACATTTTAAAAAATAAGTTTTTTAATAATTTTTTAAAGAAAGTACTTAAATTTTAAAAATAAATTTAAAAAAGATAATTTTTTAAAATATTTTTTAAAAATATTTTTTAAAAATATTTTTAAGAATTTTATTTAGACAAAATATTATTTAAATAAAAAAATTTTCATTTCTCAAGTCAAGTCTCTGTTGTTAACAAACATTAGAATTGAACAAAATTCTCTAATCGATTTCTATTCGAGATTCTATTCTCTACTTCATTTCTTTTCTCTGAATTTCTCTACCAAACGCACCCGAGCGTTTTTCGTGACATGTTAAATCGTTAAAGTTCGTGGGCTACCGACGCTGACGGTGTTATTGGTGTTATGGTGTTATGGATGGGAGTGCTCTTATAATAGAGATGTTAGAAAATGTTAATGTGTTATTGGTATAAATTCCATAGCATTTTAATTTTGGATGCTTTTGATTATTGACAAAGTAATGCGTGTTGATGAGACGGCAGAGTAGTCAGAAGAGGATTTTTGTTGTGTTGTTGTTTAGACTTTAGATAGTTGAGTGTGTGAGTTAGATGCATGGCTGACACTTCTGAACATATTGAAGGGTTGAGTTCAAGTAAACCATTTAAACTTCAACTAGGAGTAAATGTGTAATCACTTTTTGTTCTGTGTACCCAATGGATTAGAATTAGACCACAAACATAGATTCATCACAGCAATTATTGTACAGTGAAGCACTCGTGAATATTTTGAAAATGTGTTCCTCCTTTTATCACTCACAAGAAAATGAGTAAATTAGAAGTTAAAACCAAGGGTTTTAATGTTACATGTAAGGGTTGAAAACGGACACAAGAAACCTCCATTATTTTGCGTACATCTATGTCAAAGACTCGCCATGCATTTTCGAGTAACTAAAGAAAACCTAGCTCATTCATTTACCGTTTACGTTTAAAGTAGTACCAAGTAAAAAACCAACGTTCTGTAAAATTGGGAAAAACAAAAACAAGATGTGTAGTTCTTTTGAAACATGTCATCCTATCTAATTTTTCTGCGTGTCAGTTTTATTTATTATCACATCAAACTATAAAAAAAAAGGTTATACAGACATAAACGACATCTTTTCATGTGATAGATATAGTACAAACAAGTTTTTAATGTTTGTGCTCTATAGCTAAGTTGGATAAACGACATCTTTAGATATTGTGACGGGATATACATTGGCTATACTTGTGCGTTTTGACACGTCTATTTGTAAGATGATTGTGATACGAGGATACAAAAACCCGCGGCGCAGACCGATTGTTAAGGGTGAATATATCGCTGTTTTTACGTAATATTATATGCAGTTAGTTACATATGTAGGTATTTTGGAGAATTATATATTTTATTGCACCGCTAATTTCTTCAGAGGTCACGGCTACAATACAATCATGTATATTCTTAATTCTATAACCTTGTATAAGACACTAAAAGGGTATATCTATAAGCACGTATAACTCGCCTTATTAGTAGTGACTTAAATACCTATTCAAAACGATTGCACCCAGGTTTGACACTTTGATGTGTGCTTAAATACACATCATTTTATAACTAAAACATGCTAAATCGGACTAATAACCATTAAACATGTCAAATTATATTGCAAATATACACCGATTATGTCTAATATTAGAGGTTACAAAACCGTACGCGTTGTTGGTTAATAGTTAAATATATACGTTGTTTTTCCGTATTATTGTATGCAGTAGTTACACGTAGTATTGCAATGATGTTATCATGCTTTGTATTTAAAGTAGTATATTTAATATTTTAATATGAATTATGTATATATTCGTTATTTTGCATATTTATTTGTCACTTTTGTTATGTTTTTGGCTCTTATAAATTGCACGATTTTATGCGTTTATGGTTTGTGCAATAGGCATGTGAAGATGATATATTCTCAAATTTTTTTTTATTTTATTTTTATTTTTTTTTATTATTTATTATTATTATTTTTTTATTTTTTTTTTGTTATTTTCATGGTATTTTTATACAACCTGCGATACACGTCCTATTGATCGAATAATTAACTATTTTTTCGTAACGTTGATGCACTTGTTTGTATATGACGTATTTAGATGGCTATAGAGAGGTCAATAATTAACTATTTTTTCAAATTGCGATGCATTTACGATTGTGTCTAATATTTCATAGCTAAATGGTTTGTACTAATTAGGTTCTTACTATTTAAGATAGTTACTTAACTTTAAAAGAGTACATGTGAAGAGTTTTTTTGAAAAATGTTATATTTAATCAAGGCTTTTCATATGTAATATTTTAATATTAGTAAGTTACATAAATTATTTTTTTCCTATTTAAAATACGTATGATGCAATGTTTTGTTTATAAGTTGTGAGCTAAGATAATTAAATAATACGGAGTAAACTTTATTAGAGCAGCAAGTCTCACTTCAAGATAATTACAACTATTAAAATACCTATTTTAATAGTTAGATTACAACTATTAAAATACGTTTGATGCAATGTTTTGTTTATAAGCTGTGAGCTAAGATAATTAAATAATACGGAATAAACTTTAGTAGAGCAACAAGTCTTACTTCAAGTTTAAAGTGTAATAGATCGAGGATGTGTCATATGATCATATGATCCCATGGTATATTGCAACAAATTTAAGTTGTTATAAATACATATGCTTAGGAGTTAGGAGGATGTAATGTTACTCAAACGAGTATATTATAGCAATATAGTGAGTATTATGGTACTTAAAGTGAGTTCTTCACTTCTAGAAATTACGCCCATACAATGAGACATGCATATATTCCAATTGAGGTCACGTTGGTAGTCATTGACCTTCTAAGGGGTTATCTCCAAAACCTGAATATCATATATAATTTGTGAGACCTTTGTAACTTTGAAACGTCAAATCTCTTTATTATAATGACATATTCGGATAATAAACAACTTAATTTATACGAACCAAGCAATGAAGCAATAAAGATGGGCTGTTAAAAGATCTTGTAAAGAAACTATAAATGGATACCTTAACTTTATGATGAAAATTGATGTACGTTAGAGCAACATTTTACAAACTTTTTTGTTTGTTGAAGAATATGAACATCATTTATACATAAATATATATAAGAAAAAAACAATTCTAACTATATATATATATATATATATATATATATATATATATATATATATGTGTGTGTATATATATATATATATATATATATATATATATATACATAGCATAAATGAAATATAATACTACATATCTCATATTTTCTTTTGCTTAAATGGGCATTTTTCTTAAAGCCCAATCCAAATCTCTCGACAATACATTTCCAAAATTGATTCAGTCAGATGACATATTATTTAGCCCAATATGCAATTCAGTCCACAACCAAATGATATAACCCGATCCAATCCTTAAACCCAATCCTAACACAACTTATATCCGGTTTAATGATATAACCCTAAATATTCTCACTTCACCCAGTTAGCCCTAAACATACACTCAAGATAACCGCCTCTCTCACATAACATTTCTCATCTCTCCCAACTCATCAAACCGATCTCAATCTCATCCTTTATCACCAATTATAACTGAAGCAAACAAACACAAACACAAATGTGATAATCCTTTGAGCAAACGCTAGCACCACTTCGTGTGAACCTTCAAAACTTCTTGTTTCTTTGAATAACACTAAATGAATCTGAGATTATTTGATTGTTTTTCATTTTTTGTTCGAGCCTCATATGTGAGTTGGGGAGTGATGTTAGGGTTATGTTAGTTCCGTTTAGATTTGGTGTCGGTATATGGACTTGCTATGGCTGTTGTTGCTTCGCTTTACAATCGTAATGTACCGGTTTTGATGGTTGGTTTCACCGATGATGGTACACAACTGAGGCTTATTTGGTTGTTATTTATAGGCTCCTGATCAATTAATAAGCAAATGTAACATTTCGTTGGTTCGTGTATGATTGGGATAAGAAAAGGGACAAATCTTTGTGGTTGTGTGTGTGAAAGGTTGTGCTGCAAAAAATGAAAGAAGTGCCAGGCTTTTATATATGCGGATTGGTGGAAGGCAGAAGGCCTAAAGTCTATTGATCCAAACTTCTTATATTCTTTATTGGTTTTAATATTTAACAATATTTTGATTATTTGTTCTAATTGTTCTAATTGCCTGAGATGATTGGTATACTTGCAACCGTCCGATCCTTCCTATTCATCTTCCGGTGTTACATTTAAAACTTCAGAATTGAAGTGTTCATAATGCCCCTTTGTTTACCCAACCGAAATAAATTATGTACATTAGTTTGTTCAATTATATGTATGCTTGAATCAGGTTGAACAGTACTTTCTTTTGTGCACAAACCCTCTTGCACGTTAAATTAAAGGGTTCAACTTTATAGTATAATAGATGCGACGAATATCAAACTTCTATGGAAAGCAGGACCATTTAGTGAGCGTATGTCCGAGGTTTTTGGACAATTTTGCAAACAAGATTAGTTTCTTAATTGCTAGTTTCTTAATAAAATCGCCGTTCCAAAAAAAAAATTAGAGTATACAATCAGAAATGGATACGCAACCCTAAAGGCTACATATAAAACATTATGACATGCATTGAATGTTTGTACTTTAATAATAAAACACTCACCTCTATCTATAACTAGCGCCAACCGACCTAATGCACAATCACTTTTGCATCTTTTTAACTTTAGATGTAGCCCTTAAGGCTACAAATAGCAAAACACTAAAGTTTTTACTCCGCTTACAGTTGCTTGAAATATCAAAATGCGCCTGGTGTTCAATCACTTTCCTATAAAGTTTTCAGTTCGCTTAAAGTTACACCTATGTCATTAAGGATTAATTAATAGTTGGGCTGATCCAAATTACTTATGATTGATATATTTAGGGTGTGTTTAGTTGAGAGAAAACACTCTTGTTTTCCACAAAATATTTAGTGGAAAACAAAAAAAACAGAGATCGCATTCAAATTAGTGTTTTCTAATAAAATTCTCTACAAAACACAAAATTACTATTTCCAACTTTAATACACAAAACTACAAAACACTTTTTTTTTTCACCTACTTTCCTTTAAAATACCCTCAATCCATTTTCGTCCATTTTATACGCCATTTGTTTTATCCGCTTTATAATGGTTTTATATCGCTTTTTGTCGCTTTTGTCCATGGTTCGATTTCATTGCTTTATGGCTTTACGTTTTCGTTCGCGGAGTATTTTGTATCGATGACGCTGGTCTTTTTTATTGCCATTTAGTTTAGTTCCATTCGTTTATTTTCGTCTCGCTTTTTACGCTTTCCTTCGATTAAGATGACTGTTTCTTACGTTTTCTGCCTTTATTGCTTTTCATGCCTTTTTTCGAAAGATGATTTCATTCAATTTATTGCCACCGATGGTTGTCCATGATGACCATTGTCTGATGATCCGATGACTTGAAGTTTATTCATCTATGACACGTTCTGTTTAGTTATCATGTTGTCTGCGTTTGCTTTTCGTTTTTATTTCGTCTGATGATTGTCCGAGTTTAACCTTATCATGTCCTTTTGCGATCTTATAACATTTTCGATGTTTCGTTTTTACGGTTTTGTTCAACAAAATCAGAAAACGAAGAAAACGTGAAGAAAACATAATAAACGGGCTGGAAACGAATAAAATATAATAAACGGGGTAAGGAAACAAACGAAATGGAAATGAATGAACAGAAGAAGATGAAATAGGGAATGAAAATCAAATGCGAAATAAAGGAATAATGGAATGGACGAAAATGAAAATGGATGGAATAAAACGGACGAAATAGATGAAAACATAATAAAATGGACGAAACATAAAAGGAATGGAATAGGAAGAGAAATGAAATATGGAACGGATGAAGACCTGACCGAACATGGATGGATGAAATATGACCTTTAATGACCCATGACCCGACCCGTTTTCCATATCTAATAAAACATATAAAAATGTTCAAAAACATATAAAAGCGTACAAAATGGATAAAACATACAAAACGGATAAAACGTATAAAACGGATGAAATAGGAAATTTTACTTTATGTCGAATTTAATGTTTTTATGTCAATAGAATGTGAAGATTTTTTCATGTTATTTGATGTTATATTTTACTTTTTTAATTCTTTATTTTCTCATATTATATTTTTTTAGTTATTGTATAATTTAGTTTGTTAGTTTATAATATTTGTTTTTGTGTTTTGAAGATGTTTTTATAATATTACAAAGGTGAATAGAGAATTAAGATGTTATTGTATAATTTAGTTTGTTAGTTTATAATATGCAGGTCCACATCCTTTGTGCACTCGATGCAATTATCATCACTTAGGAGATCGCCCTGCAAAGCGCAAATGGACAGACGGGCCACTTCGCAAAAATTGCTCAAAAGAACGGAAATCAAGGACGAGGAAAAGTATACGACGTGTGGAAGTCTAGATCACCTTCGCATACTTGCCCAAAGTCAAAAGAACTCCCAATCAAGGAGGTAATCGTCCAAACCTCGCATTGGCAATAGAAGGTCCACCGAACCGAACATTGAAATTCCTCCCGACGGGTCGAGCATTCTATCAGGGTACCGAGGAAGCCCGCAACGCTTAACGGGTACATTCTTTCGAACAACTACTTTATTTCTGCACACATGATTTTGAGTGCTTAACTTCCTTCCAATTCTTACCACGTTCACGACTTTGATTAATTTGAGACCTATTGATATCAACCTTAGTTGTTATATATTTTGTTGATTGAATTTGATTGTGTAAGCAAACGAATATCGGTTTAATCTTTCAAAAGACTTCATTCAAGGATTTGAATCCTACCTTTCTAACAACTTGTTTTCTAGCTTGATCTAGTGACAGTTCTTGTTTGATGAGTTGCAAAAATCAAGCTAAGAGACAAGTTTACTCAAGTCGGTTTAGTTTAATCTCATGACAGTTCTTGTTTGATGAGTTGTGAGATTAGATTATAATCGACAACCTAAAGGTCTTTTGAGAGCTACGTTCGATATTGGGTAAGTTTACCCTATCAAATCTAATCACGGGCACGTACTTAGTTGTATGGGAACCTGCACGCATGGGCATTAATATGATCACTTAGAATGTTCGCAGACGAGCATGAACTTTTAGAACTCTTGTCGAGGTTCGACTATAGTATCGTTAATCGAATCAACGGGACGATTCACTGACATGGGAAGAATGTCACATTTTCAAATTCCGGCATTTCTTAAATTGAATATGCATCATATTAATTCATTCATGGCATTTCATTTCACATTTAAGCAACATTTTATATTTAATAAGCGTTATCAGCGTGAGTTATTATTTTGAGCACAATCTCCATTACTTTCAAAAAATGATCCGATATATTTTATACTTACATTTAGTTTATAAAAACTATATTTTGAGTTTACCTAGTGTTTGAAATTTATTTTGTACATAAATCGTTAAATTTATATTATTACGACGTTTTTCTTAAAAACTACACGATTATTATTATTTCACTCAAATTTTGCAAGAAATGTATTTTTATAATTTTTATGATCTAAATATATTTTATCTTGACCATTGAAAATTTATTTTTATCTAAATTGCTACCTAAATATTCAAATGTGTATACAACTTACTACTATTACTTAACAATACTACAAGTTACAACTTATCTCTATTTAACTTACTTTACTTTTACATTTTACTTACATAATAAAATAAAATAAAGTATATGTATTATTAAATACTTGATTCACCTAATATATTGCAAGATCTTTCACTTATTTAGTCTTACACTTCAAAGACTTTTACACACACACATAATGCAAAGTGTAAAAAAATCAAGGTTCTCTCTTCCTCTCTTCTTCTAGTGACCGGCCACCTTAAGGAGATCAAGAGAAAATTCATCAAAAATTTTCTAATCAAGTTTTATACAATCTAGATAACACTCTCATTAAGGTTTTGAAATAAAAACCTAGGGTGTTTAGGTTTAACCTTGGTTCTTAGCACCTCATCATAATACTTGTAAGCATGTTTCTTTCATTTTTCATGTTTCCTTATCATCTCATATGTATCTTTTCATTTTTGGAGCAAGCATGCATGATTTGTGTTGTTTATACCATTTTACATGATTTTTAGAGTTATTTATATATATGGTCATCCTATAATTATCCCCTTGGTATACTTTGGTCTTGATGATGTCTAGGAACCCATGACACCCTAAGAAGGTGTATGGTAGGATTAGATTAGTTTTGGAGTTGATTTGAAGGGATTGGAATAGGTTTAGTACGAGAAAAACTATTTTCGATACGTTATAAAAGTGTTCTGTCCTTGTTTTGGTTTTCTGGAAAATCCGACAGTAAGCACGACATTTTGGCCTTGATATTTAGAAAATATACTTTAAAACGAATCCGTGGCGCTTGAACGGATAATAACGGACTTATAACGAAGAAGTTATGGATTTTACAAGTTTGACGACGAAAAATATATTTTTCAGAAAATTCAGCAACTTATTTTTGGTTTGTTCGGGTCAAAAACGAGCCTTAAGCTTCACAAATTATTCCGACTTATCAAAAATATATTAGTATACTTTGATACGAAGCTAAGCGTATTATCGTAGCGGATTTGAAACGACTATGATATACACGTTTTCATAAACTTGCCGTAACTATTATTTTTAGAAAAACTATATTATTTTACGAGATAAGTGTTACGGTAACTAAAATCACCATCTTTAACCCTTATTATCTTTATGTTGGAGACTATGTACTTGAAACTTCTAGATTTAGATAAAACTTTCCAAAACCGTCGATTCGTTTCCTAACGATTGACATTACACCGTTACGACTAGTTTTCCATAGCCATTTTATCACTTTATAAATTTTCCGACGACATTGTTTTACGACGAAAAGTGATAATTTCACTATAAATCATTATAAAACCATTGTAGGATGACATTTTGATGTAAATACTTGTAAAGTGATTTTTGAAGGGTCAAGACGTCAAAAGGGTATTTTTTCGACGAAAAGTATTATTTTCAAACTCGCAAATGGTATAAATAACATATGAAATGCATGCATAACATTACATTGCAACTCATTACATATCATATCATTCATAATAGGTCGGTTTAAGATCACGCTATATTTCGGTGTACCCACTTTTGTCTTCGCATCTATTCATCTAGTGAGTAATCACATCCCCTTTTACCGTTTACTATATTTTTGGGGTGAATGCATGAACTATACTTGAATTAAATTGATTCTTACTTTGTGAACTCTTTTGATTAGAACTTGTGAACTCGAATCAAATCCTTGAACTAAATTACGAAATTACGACTTATTTGAACTAATTGAACCGTACGTGTTATGATCTTGACCTAAAGTCTCCCATGTTCGGAGCATCACTATAAAGTCTCGCCTTATTGGTGGAGCGGTCTCAATAAATCTCGCCTAGGTGGTCGAGTGACAAAGGAGTCTCCCTTGTTGGAGCAGTGCAAAGTCTCCCATGTTCGGAGCATCACTATAAAGTCTCGCCTTATTGGTGGAGCGATCTCAATAAATCTCGCCTAGGTGGCGAGTGACAAAGAGTCTCCCATGTTCGGAGCATCAACTTAAATTATTATATACTTGGTACTATATTGTGAACTATTCTGACCACTTACATTTGTCTACTTGACGCACTATATTTTTTGTGCAATGGGTTGTGTACACACAGGTTGCAAGTTTTGTATGGGCGGAATTTGGCACTGAGTGGATACACAATGCCTTTGCTTTGAGAACTATTTTCGTTGACCGAAAGCTTTGAATATTTCTTACGAGTTTTCTTATTTTGTTAAACGTGTTTACTCACCAACTATTTTCATAGTTGACCCGTTTTCTCTCATGCATTTCAGTGATCGTTAGTAAGCTTTTCTATCAAGTCTTGCATAAAGAATTTTTCACTTGTCGCTACAAGTCGTTATGTAATAAAACTCAATATTTTGGAATCTAAACTTTGTAATATATTTGCCGATGACGGCTAAACTAGTATTGTAATGGTGTACTCTTTCTTTTAAATATTAACGTTGGTATGATCTATTATCTTGTGCTTATGTTCCCTTCCGTTACACCTCGCTTTCGCCTCGGTGAGGCAGATTGGTATCGAGCCAAAGGTTATAGAGAATGCCGATTTTTTTCAAAAATAAAAATCACAGCTATAACCAAAAAAATTTATTTTATTTTATTAAACATTGAACATCATCAAGTCATCTAGTCCTACCGTTGCATTGTTACTCATAAATTATACATAGCCTGATCAACTATGTCTAATTTATGAAGAACCATGCAATGATAAGTGTGGTAGTTTTAAATCATGTTTAGTCGAGTCTTTTGAGTCTGGTCACCTGAAGTTGCATTGGTCGGGTGGGTATGCATGGCATGTTTTTACGTTCACGTCTACATTACCGTACCTTGTTCATATCTTCTCGTTTCCATCTTTCGACTTGTTAGACATAGCATGTCTCTGTTCCTGTCATGTTTCGATCACTATAACACACATTACCGTTCGCACCTCATCTGACTTTGTTCGAATGTCGTTTACTCAACCCGATGTTTTGGTCCTCTGTAGGATCATGGTCGCAAGAAACACCTCGGGAGGTAACAGCGGCAACCCACACAACGGCAACTCAAACAACAATGACCATCCAAACAACAACGCTGCTGGAATAGCGGATCTACTCACCCAAATTATAACACATCTCCGATGCTAAAGAACCAACAACGGAGAAAGGTACTTCAAAGCCGTCGGATGCAGGCTACAAACTTTCATGACATGTAAGCCAATGGAATTTCATGGTACTGAGGGTGCCATTGGACTGCTAACCTGGTTCGAGAATGTTGAGTCGAAGCTTAGTATCACGAAATGTGCTGAAGGAAACAAGGTTGAGTTCTCTGCCGGTCTATTACAGGGTCGAGCATTGACCTGGTGGAACAATCAACTGCAGACTAGAGGAGGCATGCGCTATCTTGGGAAGCATTCAAGAAACTACTAACTGATGAGTACTGCAGAAAAGATGAAGTGCAGAAACTGGAAGAAGAATTTTGGAATCACTTGATGGTAGGAGTAGAGATCGACAAGTACACGATCCGGTTCCACGAGTTAACTAGGATGGTTCCTCACATGGTTTCCACTGTGGAGAATTGATTGACCGCTATATATGGGGATTGATACAGAAATTAGGAGGGATGTCACTTCGTGAAACCAACCACTCTGCAAGCGCGCTGTGAGTATGGCTATCGCTTGACAAATGATGTGATCAGTGCGGAGAACTAACAAAAGCAAACGACAATGGACGAAAGCGACAGGGGAGATCACGGGAAACGAGACCGTAATCAACAAAACAAGAGGCAGCGAATAACCCAGAACTATGGGGCGACCACCCAGGAGCGCAAAGGATATGCAGGTCCACATCCTTTGTGCACTCGATGCAATTATCATCACTTAGGAGACTGCCCAAGGTGCGGCAAATGTGGACAGACGGGCCACTTCGAGAAAAATTGCTCAAACAGACGGAAATCAAGGACAGAGAAAAGCATGTTACGAGTGTCGAAGTCTAGATCACCTTCGCAATACCTGTCCAAAGCTGAAAAGAACTCCCAATCAAGGAGGTAATCGTCCAAACCTGGCATTGGCAATAGAAGGTCCACCAGAACCGAACATTGAAATTCCCTCGCACGTGGTCGAGCATTCTATTTGGGTACCGAGGAAGCCCGCGCTTGGGTACATTCTTTGAACAACTACTTTATTTCTGTGCGACATGATTTTGAGTGCTTAACTTCCTTCCAATTCTTACCACGTTCACGACCTTGATTAATTTGAGACCTATTGATATCAACCTTAGTTGTTATATATTTTGTTGATTGAATTTGATTGTGTAAGCAAATCGAATATCGAGCGAATCTTTCAAAAGACTTCATTCAAGGATTTGGAATCCTACCTTTCTAACAACTTGTTTCCTAGCTTGATCTAGTGACAGTTCTTGTTTGATGAGTTGCAAAATCAAGCTAAGAGACAAGTTTACTCAAGTCGGTTTAGTTTAATCTCATGACAGCTCTTGTTTGATGAGTTGTGAGATTAGATTATAATCGACAACCTAAAGGTCTTTTGAGAGCTACGTTCGATATTGGGTAAGTTTACCATATCAAATCTAATCACGGGCGCACTTAGTTGTATGGGGAACACATGCATGGGCATTAATATGATCACTTAGAATGTTCGTACGAGCATGAACTTTTAGAACTCTTGTCGAGGTTCGGACTATAGTAGTATAATTAATCGATCACGAGGACGTGATTCCGCTGACATGGGAAGAATGTCACATTTCTCAAATTCCGGTCATTTCTTAAATTGAATATGCATCATATTAATTCATTCATGGCATTTCATTTCACATTTAACGCGTAATTTTTATATTTAATAAACGTTATCGCGTGAGTTATTATTTTGAGCATTTAATCCATTACTTTCAAAAATGATCCCGATATATTTTTATACTTACATTTAGTTTATAAAAACTATAATTTGAGTTACCTAGTGTTTTAAATTTATTTTGTACATAAATCGTTAAATTTATATTATTACGACGTTTTTCTTAAAAAACTACACGATTATTATTATTTCACTCAAATTTTGCAAGAAATGTATTTTTATAATTTTTATGATCTAAATATATTTTATCTTGACCCGTGAAAATTTATTTTTATCTAACGTTACCTTAAATATTCAAATGTGTATACAACTTACTACTATTACTTAACAATACTACAAGTTACAACTTATCTCTATTTAACTTACTTTACTTTTACATTTTACTTACATAATAAAATAAAATAAAGTATATGTATTATTAAATACTTGATTCACCTAATATATTGCAAGATCTTTCACTTATTTAGTCTTACACTTCAAAGACTTTTACACACACACAACCAATAATGCAAAGTGTAAAAAAATCAAGGTTCTCTCTTCCTCTCTTCTTCTAGTGACCGGCCACCTTAAGGAGATCAAGAAAAATTCATCAAAATTTTCTAATCAAGTTTTATACAATCTAGATAACACTCTCATTAAGGTTTTGAAATAAAAACCTAGGGTGTTTAGGTTTAACCTTGGTTCTTAGCACCTCATCATAATACTTGTAAGCATGTTTCTTTCATTTTTCATGTTTCCTTATCATCTCATATTTATCTCTTCATTTTTGGAGCAAGCATGCATGATTTGTGTTGTTTATACCATTTTACATGATTTTTAGAGTTATTTATATATATGGTCATCCTATAATTATCCCCTTGGTATACTGTGGTCTTGATGATGTCTAGGAACCCATGACACCCTAAGAAGGTGTATGGTAGGATTAGATTAGTTTTGGAGTTGATTTGAAGGGATTGGAATAGGTTTAGTACGAGAAAAACTATTTTCGATACGTATAAAAAGTGTTCTGTCCTTGTTTTGGTTTTCTGGAAAATCCGACAGTAAGCACGACATTTTGGCCTTGATATTTAGAAAATATACTTTAAAACGAATCCGTGGCCGCTTGAACGGATAAAAACGGACTTATAACGAAGAAGTTATGGATTTTACAAGATTGACGCGAAAATATATTTTTCAGAAAATTCAGCAACTTATTTTTGGTTTTTCAGGTCAAAAACAGCCTTAAGCTTCACAAATTAATTCGACTTATCAAAAATATATTAGTATACTTTGATACGAAGCTAAGGACGTATTATCCGTAGAAAACGGATTTGAAACGACAAAGATACAATACGTTTTCATAAACTTTCCGTAACTATTATTTTTAGAAAAACTATATTATTTTACGAGATAAGTGTTACGGTAACTAAAATCACCATCTTTAACCCTTATTATCTTTATGTTCGAGACCTTTATGTCGAAAACTCCTGAACTGAAACTTCTAGATTTCGATACAAACTTTCCAAAACCGTCGATTTCGTTTCCTAACGATTGACGTACACCGTTTTACGACTAGTTTTCCATAGCCATTTTTATCACTTTTATAAATTTTCCGACGACATTGTTTTACGACGAAAAGTGATAATTTCACTATAAATCATTATAAAACCATTGTAGGATGACATTTTGACGTAAATACTTGTAAAGTGATTTTTGAAGGGTCAAGACGTCAAAAGGGTATTTTTACGTATTATTTTCAAAAACCCGCAAATGGTATAAATAACATACGAAATGCATGCATAACATTACATTGCAACTCATTACATATCATATCATTCATAATAGGTCAGTTTCGAGATTCACGCTATATTTCGGTGTACACCCTTTGTCTTCGCATCTATTCATCTAGTGAGTAATCACATCCCCTTTTACCGTTTTACTATATTTTTGGGGCTGAATGTATGAACTATACTTGAATTAAATTGATTCTTACTTTGTGAACTCTTTTGATTAGAACTTGTGAACTCGAATCAAATCCTTGAACTAAATTACGAAATTACGACTTATTTGAACTAATATTGAACAATGCGTGTTATGATCTTGACCTAAAGTCTCCCATGTTCGGAGCATCACTATAAAGTCTCGCCTTATTGGTGGAGCGGTCTCAATAAATCTCGCCTAGGTGGTCAGTGACAAAGGAGTCTCCTTGTTGTTGGAGCAAAGTCTCCCATGTTCGAGACATCACTATAAAGTCTTATTGGGTAGGCGGTCTCAATAAATCTCGCCTAGGTGGCCGAGTGACAAAGGAGTCTCCCATGTTCGGAGCATCAACTTAAATTATTATATACTTGGTACTATATTGTGAACTATTCTGACCACTTACATTTGTCTACTTGACGCACTATATTTTTGTGCAATGGGTTGTGTACACACAGGTTGCAAGTTTTGTATGGGTGGAATTTGGAACTGAGTGGATACACAATGCCTTTGCTTTGAGAACTATTTTCGTTGACCGCTTTGCTTTGAATATTTCTTACGAGTTTTCTTATTTTGTTAAACGTGTTTACTCACCAACTATTTTCATAGTTGACCCGTTTTTCTCTCATGCATTTCAGGTGATCGTTAGTAAGCTTTTCTATCAAGTCTTGCATAAAGAAGTTTTCACTTGTCGCTACAAGTCGTTATGTAATAAAACTCAATATTTTGGAATCTAAACTTTGTAATATATTTGCCGATGACGGCTAAACTAGTATTGTAATGGTGTACTCTTTCTTTTAAATATTAACGTTGGTATGATCTATTATCTTGTGCTTATGTTCCCTTCCGTTACACCTCGCGTTTCCGCCTCCGGCGAGGGTGTGACAATCTTCTAATGTTTTGTCGATAACAAACGTAAATTCATATTAACGAAACAAATAAAATACGTAAATGGTTTGAACTAATAGTTTCTAACATATTCACATTTTTACATAAAACACTAAAACAAGTATAAGTGATTTTATGATTTAGATACATATATACAACAACTAGTGTTTACATATTGGGTTAACATATACTTAAACTAAGTATACTAAAATGGGTAAAAACATGTAAATACTAAAATGGGTAAAAACATGTATATACTAAATAAGTAAAAACTAGCTAATGGTTTTGACCCATAACCCATGGTTTTATTTATACCACTTAACCAAGTTCATTGAATCTAGAAAGAAAACCATGGATCAACCCATAACCCATGACCCATGACCCATAACCAAAATACTCATGGGCAAAGAGGAAGCGTACGGATCCCTAGCTTTGTCCTAGCCGGATCCCTTGTGGTAGGGATCCGTGGGATCCGGGAACAGTAGGATTTTTCCTCTATAAATAGTGAGCCATTTCTTCATTATTTCTCACCCATTTTCAATCCCTTTCTAACACACATTCCCCTGAGTTAAATCTCACTAACCTTAGATCCAAGAGATCTATGCTTGTAGTTTTTTTTTGTGTGATCTTTTAGGTTCCTCTTAAAGGCAAGATCACCACCTTTGAAGTCGAGCAAGCTCAAGTCCATGAGTTGCCATGCTTCCTCATCATCAAGGCTACTGAAGTCTTCTTGTTGATGATTCCTTTATTTCTTCAAAGAAGTGTAGTGTTGAAGACATTAGTGAAAGATATCTCAATAGTCAAGACGAAGATATTAGTGAAGGGTATCTATTATCTATAGGATAAATCACTTGTGGTAGGTGCTTAGAAGTCAAGACAAAGAAGCATTAGTGAAAGGTGCTTAGAAGTCAAGACAAAGAAGCATTAGTGAAAGGTGCTTAGAAGTGAAGACACAAGACATTAGTGAAAGGTGTCTTGTAGATCTAGTCAAAGGTATTAGTGAAAGGTGCCTTAGATGTACATTCGATTTGGTGTGTTTTGATGTACAAGATAGACTAGAATTAGATCCAAGGATATTGATATCCTTGATGATGTTGTAAAGGAGTAGATCTCCTTTGGGATTAGTCATTGGTGTAGTGTGGTAGTAGTTCCTCCATTGCAATGGAACTAGGTGCTTAGCCTAGTACCTTATAAAGGGTAGGCGACGTTGTGAAGGTGTAGTTCACCTAAGGTGTGAAAGAACTAGGTAATTAGCCTAGTACCTTATAAAGGGTAGGCGACGTTGTGTAGGTGTGGTTCACCTTGGAGTGAAAGAACCCGGTGGTTAGCCTCGTACCGGAAAAAGAGTAGGCGACGTTGTGAAGGCTTCTCCGCCATAAGGAGATTGGTGTAGTGATTACAAACTCTCGAGTAGGTGACTCGGGGAGTGGAGTAGGGCAAGGAAGGTGACCTTGTAGCCGAACCACTATAAATACTTGCGTTGTGATTTTGTGCTTCTTACTCTTATCTTTTCATTACTTACCTTTATATGTTTGTTTATCAACATCCAACACACACATCCAAATAGATTGTCATAAGTCAATCTAAATAGATTAAAAGGAAGTTTTAATTGGTAAAACTATTCAACCCCCCCCCCTTCTAGTTTTCCACACATGGGTTGCCTCCCACGAAGCGCTTTTCTTTATTTATGAGTCTTGTAGCTAGACTCGAAGTCGTGCCCCTACGTGGTCTCGTGCACGCTTACTTGCCCATACCTAAGCCATTCCAATGTTTTCTCATTCTTCTTGTAATCATCTCCTAACTCTAGGCATTTTTTATAGTACCGCTCATTTTTTTCATAAGTATGCCTAAGTCCATGTTGTTTATCTCTCTCACTAAGTATCGGAATGGGAGCCATCCGATTACATGCCTCTATATCTTTGTACTTAAACCTAGGGTGTGTACGGGGCATTTGATAGACAAAATCTTCAACTCCATCGGAGAATGTGATTAGACCATCGATCATCCGTTCATTTAACCTAGTCATTCTCTTAAATTTTGTTCCAAAGATAACTTGGGTAAGACTTCCATCAATGAATTCACCTAAATCCTCTAGGACCATGAATTCAACCACATAGGCAAAACTTCCAACAAACACATCCAAGTAAATGATCGCGTCAACAACATTATCCCATTTATAGGCTAATTCATCCACCTTTATTTTGTTATATAGGTTTCTGGAGATTAAGTTTAAAGGTAAGAATGAGAGCAAGTAAGCATCAAAACTTTCAAATCCTATCTTACATGGGAATTGCATGTTAAAGGGGCCTTCTTTCTCAAACATTGGGAGGGGTCTTCTTCCATTTCAAAACTAACTTCATCAATGTCCTCTCCGTTGTCAAGTGCTTCACCATAATCAAATTCCTCATCGGAATCTGAGTCATAGAAAGGACTTTGTTGTTGCCAATTTATTTCATTATGCCCTAGGTGATTTCCAAAGTGGTGAACGAGTGAGAGGTTTTGTGGGATTGCGTTCTCAATTTCGGGATTGAGAGGAGGATTGGGGGCGGGTAGTGTGAAGAATCTTTGGCGGAAGACACGTATCATGGTGAGTGATAGGTTTTACGAACAAAGGTCACGAAGAAGGGGGATAGACTACGAGGAAACTAAAAATGGAAAAAAGCTTACTTGATAGGAATCAAGCAAGGAAACCTAAACGAGGTGGACTCCTAACTAGCTATTCTATTCCCCGGTAGCGTCGCCAAAAACTTGATAACGCTACACGCGTCGTTCGGGGTCAAAGGAACTTCCTTTTCGTCGAGCAAGTTTTTCAACACCCTAGGCAATGAACCTAATCGTTGTAGTGTAGTATTAGCGTAAGCCACGGGAATTGATATCGTTCTCTAGGGGAATAGGAATGCTAGTGAGAAGTTACTACGCTAAGGTTGGGGTTGAGGAAGATTATTTTTTTATCTTTTTTATGTTTTTTAGGAAATGGAAAGGTACGAATCTCGGGGTTTGAATTTGGGGGGTTGGTACTTCTACCGATTATTTTTACTTATCTAATTATCTAATCTAAGGTGAGGGTAGTCTATGTCAATTGTTGTGTGCTCGTATCATAGTTAAAAATGTATTTGCTTAGGTTTTATTACTCCGTAGTTATCTCCTATTGATGGTTGAATTGTCACGTCTTTATTCTTAATCGCGTTGTGTTTCTAAGGTCGTAGGGTATGCGTTTATCCCTAACTCTTTGAAGCTACCAAAGGTTAATGGCTACAAAATCTCTAGGATTTATAAACTTTAACTCTAAGGTATTCTTTGGATGTATAGCCTACAATTACTCTAGGTGATTATAAACTAAGGTTCAACAAAGATTAATCAAGCATTACAAGCACAACGAATGACCTATCGCAATACTAGGTCAATAACAATTAAGATAAGAGACAACCAATCAATATTCAATAACTAAGTTTCATATTACCTAAGCAAACACACAAGTAAATTAGCCGGACATGGGGAACATGCAAGCATACACACAATCAAAGGAAGACATAATTAAATTAATGAAGTAAAACACTTATCTTGAAGTAAGATAGGGTATGGAACCCGAAAATACTGTACAAGACAGCCTTGGTTCAGTTTAGGTTTTTACTCCAAAAGACTACACACTGAAAACTGAAAAATTCGGATTCTATATATAAGATTACAAAACGTCACCCCTTTAATTTAATTATGATGCCGTCGGGTCGCCGTCATTAGGGTTTCGTCTTGGCCACGTTAGTATTGCGACGGCGTCACCTTATGCTTGTGACGCCGTCCTCTTCAGACTCTCACTTCTTCTG
>OU343224.1:33810348-33908044 GCA_910596185.1 Chrysanthemum makinoi
ACCTTTCTCATCCTTGATCATCATTTAGTTTTAGTTGAACCTTGAATTTGGGTAACTCATTAGCATTAGTTTGGAGCACTTGTTTGGCTAGTTCATTATTTTAGTTTTTAGAGATTTGGTTGTGTATCTCTTGTTTTATTGAATGAATACTTATATGCTATGATTATTTTGTGTGTTGTGCTTGTTATATTGTACATATATCTCATTTCCTCAAATAGCATTGCTTGACATTTCCTCACTCTTTGAAGAAACTGTCATCGATAGCGGATCCTCCCAGTACCTAGGACGGATCCCTCCTTGGAAGGGAACCGTGGGATCCGGTACAAGAACACAAATTTCTACTAACTTGAGTTTTATTTGGAGGAAATTTTGCACTATACTCTTGTTTTCTAACCTTTACTTTGTAGATTTTCAAAATACACATGAAGATTTTGACACCATAAAGCTAGGGGAGCTTTGTGTCAAACGATATTGCAAAAACATTTGCAACATTAATCCGTTTTTGGATTATACTTCATGATACCCCATTGCATCTTTGCAATATTCAAGGGGAGCACGTTTTCGTCACTTAGACGAACCATTTGCAACATTAATTAGTTTATTTTACGTTATGTCCTTGACGCCCTTTCATAGGGATGGACTCGTCAAGGGGAGTTAAAGACTAGTACCATTCCGTCACTTGCTCTCTTTACATTTTTACATAACTTTTCTTATAAAAATTGTGCTAGCTTCTTTTAACACTTTTGTTTTTACAAAAGGGAGAAGAAAGTAAAAACTACAAATTCAAACTTTTACGAATTTTAGCTTTTTCTTAAAATAATTTTATGTTTTGTCATCAACAAAAGGGGGAGATTGTTAATACAAATAAGCAGTAAAAGCGTTTATTTATATTTTACGATCTTCTAATGTTTTGTCGATAACAAGCGTAAAATCATTTTAACAAAACAAATAGAGAATGCGTAAATAGTTTGAGTTAATAGTTTTCTAACACACTTACGCTTTCACATAAAACACTAAAACAAGTTTAAGTGATTTTATGATTTAGATATATATATATATATATATATATATATATATATATATATATATATATATATATATATATATATATATATATATCGGTGTTGCAAAAATCGGTCAACTCATTCGATTAACACCGATTAATCGTGTCGGCCGAGTACCTTGGCGATTTTGAAATTGATCGAAAAATCGCCTAGGATAAAAATCGACCCTAGCGGTCAAATCGGCCAAATCGGCCGATTAATCACGATTCGGTCAAAATCGGCCAATTCGGTAAAAATCGGCCAATCGGGACAAATCGGTCATTTTAAAAATAATAATAATTTAGGCATTATACTTAATTTGGGGATACGTATATTTCACTTATAGCACCAATGGGCATCATAATCAATTGGAGCCTTTATTGAGGTTTGGAAACATAGCAGGCTTGGAATCGGTTAAGATTTTTAGTTTGGTCTCTAGAAATACCAAAAACTGCAGAAATGTCAATCCGATTAATCAAGATTAATCCCCGACTTGACGATTCTACATTTCTACGGGGTGGTCGACCGCCCGGCTACCGATTCACGATTTTTGCAACATTGATATATATATATATGTACAACAACTAATGTTTACATATTGGGTTAGCACATACTTAAACTAAGTATACTAAAATGGGTAAAAACATGTATATACTAAAATGGGTAAAAACAAGTATATACTAAATGGGTAAAAACTTGCAAATGGTATTGACCCATAACCCATGGTTTTATATATACCACTTAACCAAGTTCATTGTATCTAGAAAGAAAACCATGGATCAACCCATGACCCATGACCCATGACCCATAACCAAAAATACCCATGGGCAAAGAGGAGCGTTCTACGGATCCCTGGCTTTGTGCTAGCCGGATCCCAAGTGGAAAGGATCCGTGGGATCCGAGAACAATGAGAATTTTCTCTATAAATAGAGAGCCATTTCTTCCTTTCTATGCATTACTTTACACACATACTTCCCCCAAGTATACTAACCATCTAACCTCAGATCTAAGTGATCTATGTAGTTTGTCTTTTGTTTTGTGTGATCTTCTAGGTTCCTCTTAAAGGAGAGATCACCACTTCTTGAAGAGCGTGCAAGCTCAGTCCATGAGTTGCCATGCTTCCTCATCATCAAGACAACTAAGGTTCTCTTGTTGATAGTTCTTCCTTTCTCCATAGATGTTGGGTTGAAGGCATTAGTGAAGAATGCCGAAAGTGTCAAGATGAAAGCATTAGTGAAAGGTGCTCATCATCCGTGTCAAAGCATTAGTGAAGAATGCTAAAGGTGTCAAGGCGAAGGCATTAGTGAAGGGTGCTAAGCGTTGTGTCAAAGGCATTAGTGAAGGTTGCCAAAGAATCAAATCAAGTAGTATTTGTGAAGAAATGCCTAGGTCTTATAATCGATGAGGTGCATCGTTATACATATAAGTATTTGTTTATTTACAAGGATGGTGATATCCTTGATGGTGTTGTAACAAGGAGTAGATCTCCTTATGATTAGGTGTTGTGTGGAAGTGAAGGGTAGTAGTTCCTCCATAGTAATGGAACTAGGTGCTTAGCCTAGTACCTAATAAAGGGTAGGCGACGTTGTGATAGGATTAGTTCTCCTAAGGTGTGAAAGAACTCGGTGGTTAGCCTAGCACCGTATAAAGGGTAGGCTACGTTGTGTTAGGGGTGGTTCGCCTTGGTGAAAGAACTTCGGTATTTAGCTTTATGCAGGAAAAAGGTTAAGCGACGTTGTGAAGGCTTCTCCACAAGGAGTTGGGTAGCTACTTGAACTCGAGTAGGTGACTCGGGAGTGGAGTAGGGCAAGGAAGGTGTCCTTGTAGCCGAACCACTATAAATAACTTATGTCGTGGTGATGTGCTTTTTACTCTTTATATTTCATTACACGTTTATATATCTATCTATCAACGTCCAACATAAACAATCAAATAGATTGACATAAGTCGATCTAAATATTTAAAAGTAAGTTTTAAATTGGTAAAACTATTCAACCCCCCTTCTAGTTTTCCACACATTCCACAGTGCATGGTCTGTAATAGCAATGTACTGCCTCATCTTCATACTCCAGAGATCATATTCTCCCTTCCGATACTTGGGGTATTCACGAGTGAGGTGATGGATGGGGGTGGTGCAACTTCAGTCGACATCTTTAGGGTTTGTTGTTAACTAGGTTTTTTTAATGGTTTCTTCTTAGTCAGAGTTTCCACACAAGCTCATTACCACTTGTTGGATCGATGCACTCTAACCAAACTAACTTAAATATCTTGTTAAGGGTTTAATAACCCTGGGATAAATCCTAAGTTATTAACAATGAAACACTGAACAATCTCTATTAAGTATCACGAATTTACTTAACAAAGCTAAGAAGAATTAACTTTAATTTCAACAATTATATTAATACTTAGAACCACGTTTGTTATACGATTCTTTAACAACTCTAACACTCTAATATCGTATTCTCTAAAAGCTCTAATAATGCACGTACATCTAATGTCAATCTAGGGGTCCTTTTATAGGCATAAGGATAACCCTAGTTGGTTTACAATTACAAACCTTGTACGACAAGTAATACTATACTAAACTTAGAACATTCTAGATAAACATTACTTTCCATAAAACATTCCATTATAACCGTCTTTGAGCTTTGCAGTACTTTGATTAAACAAGCGGTACTTTGACTTTTACTTAACAAGTATTTGACTTCTTCCAAAGACTTTGCTTTTATCCAGTACTTTGTCATTCTTCACAAAGACTTTCATATCCCAACAGACTCACATTTATTTCTTTGCAAAATTAATTATTTAACCAATCTTTTTAATTTAAGCTTATTATCCTTTTAAGCTTATTTCCAGCTTATTGGGATAAGCTGGTGGTCCCACCTTATTTTTCCTAGAATCCTTGTTCCTTAGAGTACTTTTCCTATTTTTTCAGAATTTTCACTTTTCATTTAGTATTTTTAATATTATTATTAGTATAAAAGTGTTTTTAATTCATAATAAATAAAATAAAAATTAGAATAATGCAAATCTTTTTTCTAAAATTATTTTTAGTTATTTAGGACTTAGGAAAAATAAATTTGAACTTCTAGGGTTAAAATTTAAGAATTTGGTTTTTCAACGCTCGTTAAGTTTCCAGTTTTGCTCGTTTTTATATTAGGTTACATTTTAGGTTATTTGTGCTTTCCTTACTTGTTTTATATGCTTAATTATTGCTTTTTAGCTTATGTTTGCTATTCATAGTTATAAAATCCAAAATATCTTAAACCATTCAAAATCACTCGATCAGGAACCGACTCAGACGTTCTATTTCACACTTTGTTGGGACAAAACAACCCGGGAATATAATCTACTTCCGGATATATAGTATTTCTTGCTAGTTCTCAATCTTCTCATCTTAATTGTATTTCTCATTTGATCCTACCTCTTTCTTGCTATATATAATATATACTATTACTTTGCTTGCATCATTATGCATATGTTCAGTAGTAAAATACAACGAACAATTCAGTGCAATAGCAAGATACACAACAATAACAAAATCTTATATGGAATACACAAAACAAGATACACAACAATAGCAGAATCTAGTATTGACTAATACAAAACAAGATACACAGCAATAGCAAAATCTTTTAAAGGACTAAATGGACAACTATATCTACTAAATTATTGTTCGTTACTGAGATTACACAATCTTGGGTTTTAATTGTATATATGAAAATTGGCAATCAAGAACAACTAGCATAGTACCCGCGCAAAGCAGCGGCGGTACCCAACATGTAAGTTGTTCTCGTACATTGATCTTTAAGCGGCATGCAATGAGAGTTAGTAATTGGCAGTTTACCCGTTTGATAGTTCGAAAAGAGTAGATGCATGTTTAAATTTCCATAAAGTATATCAATACAAATATAGATATCCATACTTATACTCATTTGAACTTTGTATAACTTGAATGTTTATGATAAAAATTACAACTATAAATTTTTATTATTGTAAGTTTGTAACATCCATTTTAATACTAAAATTTAATGTGTCCTTAGTGTATATTATAATGCAATAATTATAGTGTAGAAGTTAATTATATGAATTACTAATTATAGTAACATGTGTACGCTTAAAAAATTAAATCTTCATTCTTTAGAAAGTCCTAAATACATTATAAGGTAGTAAAGATTAGTAAAATTATGGAAAAATAACAGATAGGCCAAACAATATTTATTAGGAGTTAAACAACTCAAGATTAATTTGTTCCATTAAGACAATTTTACAAAAATAAAAAATAATGTTGTAAAAATCGCTAGGCGCTAGTGAGGCGGTCGGGTAAGGCCTAGCGATTAATCCGTTAGGCGGGGATTAATCGGGGATTAATCGGAATGAAACTTTTATGGACAAAATTGTAATTTTAGATATTATATTATATTATATGTATGAGATAAACATAGTGCATTAAAATTCAAATATTTTAAGTGTTCAAATGTAAACTGTTGTTCCCCGTTCACTATCGTTTAAAATAGTTTAGAAATATAAAACAAGTTAATAGTGAACAATGACTGAAATTAAAGTAAGTAAAACACACAAGGTAATTTTCAACATCATATTCTTTATTAGAAATCAATAAAAAAAAATACGTTACCCAAGTACTTGCGGAATATTACTTGGGATTGAAATGACAAAGTTTGGTGACTCCTCTCTAAGCTCAGGCTAAGTCTGAGCACAACTCTTAGAACCCACCGAGCTATCTCAGGGATTAAGTTGTATTTGGAGGAGTGAAAAGATGGCTTGCATGTATGTGTGTTTTACAATTCACGAGCTTAACCTTTTCACTCCATCTCTTATGCTATTTATACATGTATGATTTTTGACTATTTCCTAAGTGACAACCGACATCATACGTAAGACAAAAATCGATGTATTTTGTCTCTACATAAAGACTATTTTAGGTAAGAGACAAGACTACTTTCCTAAGGTCGGTGATGACACCGAGCCCGATCTTTTGCTATTCAGGGGAAAGTTGACTTTGGTTGATAAGGACTTCGCCTTATCGATTCAAACTTATCCTTTATCCGGCTCATTCTTCGGTCTTTACATCCTTCAGCCTTCTACTTCAGTTTGTCTTCTGTAAGAGTTGGAGAGGATTCTTAGGATTCAAATTGAGTTATTGTCATCACTCATTTGAATCCATCATCTTCTTCTTGACTCGTCTTCACCCTTTAAGTTCGCCTTACTAAGTGGAGAGACTACTACTTCGCCTCATCTTGAGTATCACGAAGATGACTCATCTTGAGAGACTATGCACTCTTCGGTGACTGTTAGTGTTTAACGGACTAAACACTTGGGCTATTTTCTATTCAAATCCTAGATTAAGGGGTTTGGGTATTTCTTGAACCCAACAGTCTCCCCCTATTTGGATATACAAATAGCCTAAGTGTTTGATCCGTGTAAGTGAGCAAATGGCTTCTTCTTACACTGAATGTACTAATGAATACAATAAGGAACACTGAGTAATTTAACAAAACATACATCTTTTATTGATCAAATTATATAGCTCCTATCACTAGTACAAAAAAATAAATTAAAGTGATCAGTCCAGATGAATTCCTAGTGCTTCAAGCTTGACTTTCTTTGTGATCAGTGTTTCCTTGTCAGGATGATCTTTTATCTTGGCATTTAAGTCAAGATTGCCTGAACTTGATATTAGCAGAGTCAATTTGTGAAGCCACCGGTATGTAGCTCAAGATTGTTGCCACTCCCGCCTTGTCAATATCGCTCCACCTTTGGAAAGCTGGGTTTCCATATTCATCAATGAAAAATAACCCTCTTCGGGCTTTTCAATCACCAAACAAGGTTCACAAACTTAACACCTTCAGTGGCTCCCTGTTGCATTCGAAACCGGGCACTTTTATCTCAGTCGGAACTCAACTCTTCCTTTTGCCGGTGGATGATTGTGGTTGAGATCCTTGAGGTGCGATTAAAGCGGTGAATTCCCAGCTTTGTCTTTGGTGCATCCTCGGCCTTTTCATATCTTTTATCGAGCATCTTCATCATCCTTAACCACCGTATTTTGCTTCTTTTCAATTATTGGACCGAGTTTATCAAGTTCTGATCCTAAAGTCGATGAATTTTAGGGGATCATGAACCTCAAAATGCCTTTTATCAACCCCCCGTGACGTTCATTGCCAGTGGTTTAGACCTGGGGATGATTTTGACATCAGTGATCTTCTCAAGCAGTCTTCTGCTTGTCATTGTCCAATTATAATGGTCAATTCTTGCTTTCCCGATGGCTGCAGATCTTTTGTTCTTTTCTTCCAACTTTCATTTCAAATGCATTTTGCCGCCTGAGCATCCTTGAACTTCGTCTCCGCTCTGACCTTTTCAAGTTTCTTAGCATCAATTCCAATGCTGACTTCCTCGACAATCACTTTAACTAGTGCTTCCTTACTCTTTTTATCTTCCTCGACTTGTTTCAATCTCCTTTCTTCTTTAGTAAGATATTTACTTAGCTGTTGAGGTGTGAGAAGGTATTCGATGTCACCGATTTTGTAGGGAATCTTCGCTCAGTAGTTGTCATTATGCCTTTTCCTTTGTCCCGCCACGAGGAAAATGATGCAACCAAGGGTGGTGTTGTTGTTATGATAGGTGGTGTGACCGCTGCTGTTGTTGTTGATGTTGTTGGTAGTACTTGATGAGATGGGTATTCGAGACGGTGGTGTTGATGATATTGGGGCTGCAGACACGGTGTTGGCTCCCCTCGGGTGAAAAGGAGTTTCTTCACAATATTCTCCCTCAACCGCTCTTCGAGCGCCAATGAGGGCAAGAGTTGGTGTTGTGCCGGCGGGCGGAGCCGCTGACTCTTGAAGGCTTGATAAATTTCAAAGATCATAGCCTTGATCAGAACCTTGGCTACAAGTCCGGCTTTATTTTTAGGACGCTGCCGTTTCATCGGTTTTGTTTCAAAACCCACTTCATTCCTATGACAATGGCGACATCCGAGGACATTTGATCAAGGTCATGACCTTGTTTTATCAAACAGCTGCATGCTCTTCTTGCATAGCTCGAACCCGGCTTGGGTGCTTTAGAGCCTTAGTGACACTTTTAGGTTCTATTTGATAGGTAATCGCATATAGACATTCATTGGCTGAATCTGCAGTTAACTTAGCCATGCTTTAGTGAGCATGCCTCAGTGGGTTCACCAATAATGTTTACAAGCTCTATGTCCTGAGATTTTGTCCACTTACATTGTGGTCTAGGATCTGAGCTTGGAGAGGTCACTGGAGACTCGGAGTGAGTTCGTGCTTGAGCCACAGAATTATTAAGAGCATCTGTTGAGATGTCTTGTTCATGTTGGGGTTCTTGAATCACAGGTTCCTGAACATTTGGTTTAGTATTACCTATCCCAGACTGATTGATTATCAATGAATTCACTGATAGTTGGATGGGGAAGGTTGTCAGGTAAGACATAATATGAGATGTCGATCACTTGATATGAGGAATTAAATTCTGTTGTACTCATCGGGAGGATATCTTGATGAGTCATCAATTCTATTTCCTCCACCGAGGTGTTGGTGAACTCGATGCTTTCAAGACTTTCATCAAAGGTGACATGAAAGGTTTCCTCAACTTGTTGTCTCCTCGTGTTAAAACCTCGAAGGCTTTGGAGATCAGTGAGTAGCCTAAGAAGTATCCATCATCCGCTTTTGCATCAAACTTGCCTAGATGATCCTTGTGGTTATGAATGAACACAGGACATCCAAACACATGAAAATATCGATGCCGGAAGTCTACATTTGAAGATCTCATATGGGGTTTTATTATGTCTTTGACAATGATTGACTGTTTTGAGTGTAACATGCGCTTTGATCGCTTCAAATCATAAATGCTTTGAGAGGGTGAGCCATTTAGCATGGTTCTAGCGCCTCAATGAGAGAGTTCTGTTTTTCCTTTCAAATGACCCCATTTTGTTCGGGGGTATAAGGAGATGAGAAATTTTGAGAAATTCCTTTTTCATCACAGAAACTCTCAAGTTCTTGATTTATGAACTCCAGTACCATTGTCGGATTCGATTTGTTTAACAAGAATATCATTCGGTTTTCAATCTTCCGATGAATGACATTATTGTATGGTCACGACTCTTTTTGGAAAGAAAGTATACCCAAGTGTATCTTGAGAATTCATCAACAATGACAAATGTATACTTCTCATGCGGATAGATTCGGGACTCACATGTCCAAAGAGATCCATGTGCCGGAGGTGAAGGCAGCTTTTGATGGAGAAATTTTGTTTGGTTTTGAATGATGCTATGTGGTGTTTACCTTTTTCACAGGCAGAGCATGGTTTGTCTTTTGCAAAACCAGTGATGGTAAGCCAAGGACCTTGTTTTTGTTTTGCCGGGTTGTTGAGGTTTTTGAAGTTTAAGTGTGAGAGTCTCTTATGCCACATCCAATTGATAGTTTCAGTGGTTTTAGCAAAGAGACAAGTTCCATCTTGGGAGAGTGTTGACATGTCTTGCACATAAACATCATCTCCTAGAGCTATCAACACAACCTCCTTGTTGGCATTGAAGATGGTACCTTGTTTGTTATTGAATTGCACAATGTACTTAGCATCACATAGTTGACTCAATAATCGATGAGATTGTATTTTAGACCATTGACATAAGCTATTCTAGAAAACTATTCCATTGCAGTTCTTGAACCATAACCTTCAGATGGGACATGATGAGTTATCACCAAACACAACCTTGGGTCCGGTTCCTCTATATACTTGTGCGAGATACTCCTTCACACTAGTCATGCTTTGAGCATCCACCGCTTCTAGATGCCAAATAGGCTCCTCTGGCGTGTCTCGCACAAGTAGTAAATGAATTAGTTTCCACTTAGTGACCCACTTACTAGTGGGCTTGGGTCTCAAAGTCTCTTTGAATTTGGTGATTGACTCATGGTCGATGGTTGAGTGCATTGTGCTACGGGTTTTGCATTTGGAGACCGAGGAAGACTTCGGTGACTCGTGTTGTTTTGAACCTCTCCTTGCATGAATGACACTGTCATGTTGGGAAGTCTCATGAGTTGGATTACCGCATATATCACAGCATTTGTTCATGAGACAATCATCCTGATGATGATCATTAAACTCACAGTGAGGGCAAAGAGGAAAAGGTTTTGCTCTATTCTTGGGAGCAGTTTTGGAGGATAAAGCATACTGATGACCAACTTTGGTATAGTTTGCTTGATTGACATACTGTAGGTGGTTCAGATGCGGATCATCCTTTTTGTAGATCATGCAAAAAGGATTCGATAGACTATCGCTGGTATGGCTGGTGTAATGACAATGACGGCTCACACTTCTCGCTTGGGTTTGTTGGTGGATTTTGACTTTGATGAGCTAGATGAGGCTGACTTAGTTACCTTGATTGAATCAGATCTTTTCGATGGATTCCATCTTTTCACTACCGGTCGGTCGAGCTTTGGTTCAACCGGTGGGAACAGAGGATGATGAATTCTCAGTAGGAGTAGACTCTTGTTGAGTTGGTTTTGTTGGTCTTTCAGATGGTTCTACCAAGTCCAGACCTTTCTTTTGGTGAGTGAGGATTGAATTGTAATGGAGTAAGCTCAGAGCTTGGTGCAACACCCCGAAGAGGTTTCGGTGGAAGCGGTGCTGAGATTCGGTTTAGACTTCGAGATGATGTTCAGCATCTTGGGCACGTGGGAGTCCAAGCATGCTCTTTAGAGCTTGGCTTTCAGGCTCTAAAATCCTTCCAGAATCGAAATTTGGAAGCTTACTCTCAGGATTGACCCTTTCAATCCAATCACTTAGTTTAGGAGTAGTCAACATGTTGGTAATCATACCACCAGACACAAATGGCTTAGGACCCTGGTCTTTGTTGAGAGAGTCGGTGAAGATGATCTTCACCTAAGACTCTCTTCTTGCTACTGGGGCTCCCACAGCATCAAAGACCCTAGGATTCTTAGCAGTCCAACTATCAAGAATATCTTGAACCTTTTTGAGTTCGTCTTGAAGAGCATGATTTCTTTTAACTAGTTCAGGTGTTTTGAATTTGCAAAGTGAGTGCCTCAAGCTTAGCTTGTTTTAAAAGAAGCAGTTCATCCCTACACTTGTTTAATTCAAAACTTAGCTTGTTGTATTTTGAAAAAAGATTTAGTCTTTGCTCCTCTACGAACTTAAGGTCAACATTAATATAATTCATGTAAGACCGCCAATCGAGTCATCATTCATAGAAAGTAGAATATTTACCTTCTTCATTGTGATATTGACCCATTCTCCATTTCTGGTGTGATTCTTTCCAAATGACTAGCTTGTCCTCTTCCGAGAGGGCCATCGGCTAATGACATGCACCATTTCATCATCATGACACGGCTCTTCATCCCGGTCGAAGGTCTCGGAACAAGGCCTTTGTTTTTACCCCGCGCAGATTGAACACTTTTTGTTGTTTCTGAGGGACCGGCCTCGAGCAATGCAAGCTTAGCTTTGACTTTCTTGTACTTAGCTTCAAAATTAATGCTTTGTTTTGATTAGATTTGTTTTGAAAGTTTTGATGAGACTGATAGATTTTTGGTTGAAATTAGCTAAAGCCTGAGGATGATTTGACCCGATGGTTTATAAGAGGGTTCGAAATTGTTTTGAAAACGATCTTTTGAAAAATGACCTCTTTTGTGACACTTAAAGCATTCAGTGTCCTCATTTGCTTTGGCATTTGAAAACCTTTGTTTTTTATAAACCTTCAGAGTTAGCAAGGAGTGCCCTTTCCACGAAATTCAAGTGTTCAATGGGTCATTTAGGTACTCCTCACTAGATCTATCATCGCTCATCATCGAATTTTTGAAAATCTTGAACAACATTGTTAGAATAGAAAGCGTTGATATTGGTGATGATGTGGTGGTGGACTTCTTGACTTCCTGAGACTTCTTTAAGTCAGGGTATCGTCTGTTGATGAGGTTTTCCACATAGACAAATTTCCCATAAATTTCAGGAAGCTCAAGATTCTGGATATGATTAGCATTCCTAAGTCCATGAGAGAAATTCAACCACTTCTCGGGAGATGTTGACAAAACCAATATTGATTTCATGTTTGGACAACTTAACACCATCATTTGACAGTTCATTTAAAAGAGTTTTGTACCTGGGGTAAGTTTGAGAGAGTTTCGAGTCCTTAGCCCGAAGGTGTTATACTCAAGTTTCAGTCCATTATCCTGTTTTCCTTGGTATCGATGGGCCTTCATGACTATGAACTAGGTCATCCCAGGTTTGTTTAGCTGTACTACGCTTATAATGACTCCATAATATTGTCAGGAAGGCAAGATATTATGATACTTTTGAGTCTTTGGTCCTGGTTGACCACTCTCCTTTCATCCTGGTTCACTGAGCTCAGGTTTAGGCAAACCTTCAGCCAGTCTTTGGGACAAATGGACCTTCATTTATACACTTGATATAATAAGGTTCCATCCCAATCAAATAGCAAAGCATGCTTTTTCCATTTGTTGAATTTGCCAACTTCAAGTCTAGGCAACAATAATAAGCTCCACCCTTTTCGTCGACTAGTTGGGGTACATCAATTTCAGCCATTTTAGGATCCTAATTTAAAAACTTTTAGAGCGGCCTAAAAAAGAGTTTTATAATTAACCTGGCTCTGATACCACTTGTTGTTCCCCGTTCACTATCGTTTAAAATAGTTTAGAAATATAAAACAAGTTAATAGTGAACAATGACTGAAATTAAAGTAAGTAAAACACACAAAGTAATTTTCAACATCATATTCTTTATTAGAAATCAATAAAAAAAAATACGTTACCCAAGTACTTGCGGAATATTACTTGGGATTGAAATGACAAAGTTTGGTGACTCCTCTCTAAGCTCAGGCTAAGTCTGAGCACAACTCTTAGAACCCACTGAGCTATCTCAGGGATTAAGTTGTATTTGGAGGAGTGAAAAGATGGCTTGCGTGTATGTGTGTTTTTACAATTCACGAGCTTAACCTTTTCACTCCATCTCTTATGCTATTTATACATGTATGATTTTTGACTATTTCCTAAGTGACAAACTGACATCATACAGAAGACAAAATACTGATGTATTTTGTCTCTGTTTACAAAGACTATTCTAGGTAAGAGACAAGACTACTTTCCTAAGGTCAGTGATGACACTGAGCCTGATCTTTTGCTATTCAGGGAAAGTTGACTTTGGTTGATAAGGACTTCGTCTTATCTGATTCAAACTTATCCCGCCTTATCCCGCTCATTCTTCAGTCTTTACATCCTTCAGTCTTCTACTTCAGTTTGTCTTCAGTGTAAGAGTTGGAGAGGATTCTTAGGGATTCAGTGAGTTATTGTCATCACTCACTGAATCCATCATCTTCTTGACTCAGTCTTCACCCTTTAAGTTCCGCCTTACTGAGTGGAGAGACTACTTCTTCGCCTCATACTGAGTATCCTGAAGATGACTCACTGCGAGACTATGCACTCAGTGACATGTTAGTGTTTAACGGACTAAACACTTGGGCTATTTTCTATTCAAATCCTAGATTAAGGGGTTTGGGTATTTACTGACCCAACATAAACATAATACATAATTTTTCAAAGTTCAAAGTCAAACATAGATATTACTCGATTTGTTGACAATTTTTAAGCGATCTTTGACCGATTAATCGGCTTGTTGACCAATTCTTAAGCGATTTTGTTGATTAATTTTTATGCGATTTTGTCCGATTAATCCGATTAGATCGATTTTATCCGATTAATCGGTTTGTTGACCGATTTATAAGCAATATTTGACCAAACCGATTAAATAGGCCGATTATGATAAATCAAGGCGCTTAGTGAGCGATCACCGATTATGCGGAGATTAATCGGCCGCCTGAGCCGATTTTTACAACAGAGATAAAAAATATCCTACGTATAAACGTAGATATTGTGAGACGACAATGTCTTTAATTGAAGTAAAATGCAAAACCATATTATTATACTAAAACACATAAATTACTTACCATTTTCAATAGAATGTGTGCATCTTTAATGTATGACCCCCTGTTTTTACATATTGTGTGTAAATGGTGTTTAGATGAAAATATTTGTCACTTGTAGATAACGAAAGTGAACCTAAATGAGGTAAATGATGATTTTGTAGGAAAAGGAAATTGTAGCGGAAACAAAGAAAATAGCGGGAAAAAATAATAGAAAGTGAGAAGTATATATATAAAACATGGTACACTTAGGGGCAGTTTGGTTGGGGGGTTTTGATTGGGTCTGAGATTAAGGTGCCGTTTGGTATAGGGGGACCACCCCAAAGATTTGGATTTGGCTTTATTATAAACGTTCGGTTCAAAGTTTAGATTTGTTTGGGCCCACATAAAACCAAAAACATGGGGTTGGACAAAAGTAGTCAGCAAGGGTGGGATTTGAAAAATAAAACATTGGTATTATTGTGACAAGCAACGTGAAGCAACCATGTCCAATTGTACAAATTTCTTTTTGTCCTTTATGTTTTAAACTAATATATTTATTTATTAAATAATTATTAATATCTTAAATATATATTTTTCTCTCTCCTACATAAAATCCAAATATAATTCTAAATCCAAATCCAAATCCAAATCTAAATCTTAATCCTAAACCCATATACAAACCAAACGAGTTATAAAAAGTGAAATTAAGTTGTTTGGTTGCTTTTTTAAAATTTGAGTTTGGATTTGTAAACCAAATATAAGTGTTTGTGTAAATGTAGGGGATTATGTGAGGTTTTATGATAATGGTGGGATCATTCTCATCCTCATATTTTTATTTTTTATCCACTTAATATTATTATAAATAATTTTTAATTTACATCTTAATATTTTAATATATTTTAAGGGTTTTCTTAAACACAGCCCTATGGGTTGCGTGTAAGAATTCCAAACTTATGAAAATAACAATTAATAAACTCATATAGTCCATAAATATATATTTTTAATAATTAGAGGTAAGTGATTATAACTAAATAGTTCATTGAGTGTTTATTAAATGTTAATTATATATTTATAAAAGTCTTTCACACTACTCATAAAATTGTGTTTAACAAAACCTTATTTTTAAATATTATTTTTGCTTTTCTACTTTAAATCTAAATTAAAATCCTAAACCAATTTTAAAATCTTACAAGGCTTTTGGTATAGGGGGTTTACCCCCAAAGACTTGACTTTGGATTTAATAATATTGTTTGGATAAAAAGACATGTTAGGAGGGCCCACTTCAAAACTTCTGAACTCAACTATAGGCAAAACCCACCCTCTCATATTTTTTTTCTGACACATCTTTACAAAAAATTAATTTTTTAATATTTCTTGTGTTAAATTCAAGTGGACCCTTCTCATCACTACATTATTTCATAATAAAATATAATATAATTTAATATTAAATCATATATAATTTTATATAATAATACTTTATTAATTTTATAATATATTTTTTCTCTCCTACATCAAACCCAAATCCAAATCCTAATTCAAATTTAAATCGAAATCCAAATCTTAATCCTAAACCCACCTACAAACCAAACATGCCCTAAATTCAAATACTACTAATAAACCCATCTACAATCCGAACTGGAAATATACCCGATCACACCACTATACCCAAAACAAACAATTTTCTTTTCTATCAATTTTTATTCTTTTAACATCTAAATCCCTCAAAACAAAACAAACGGGCCCTTAATTAATTATCCATCTGACTCGAAATTCGTTACATGAAAAATATTGGAGGATAAAACTTCCCTCCCAAATTTCAGTAAATCATCTTCTTTCCCCACTCTTAAAATCCCCAAAAACATAAAAATTCCAAAATCCAAACCCTCACTCTCTCACCCACACTCCATAAACTAATCTCCCCCTAAATTCATAAAAAACCCCCAAATCAATCAAACCCCAAACCCTAACCCTAACCCTAGAAATTCAATTCCAATGGCAGCACAATCACAAGGCAAAATCCACCAAATCGAACTCGAAAACTTCAAATCATACAAAGGCCACCAAATAATCGGACCGTTTTACGACTTCACCGCCATAATCGGCCCTAACGGTTCCGGCAAGTCCAACTTAATGGACGCAATCTCCTTCGTTTTAGGTGTCCGTACTGGTCAGTTAAGAGGCGCTCAGTTGAAGGATCTTATTTACGCTTTCGATGACCGCGAAAAGGAACAAAGAGGTCGTAGGGCTTATGTTAAGTTGGTTTATAGGTTGAGTGATGGGACTGATTTGTTGTTTACGCGTGCGATTACGAGTGCGGGCGGTAGCGAGTATCGGATTGATGAGCGAGTTGTTAATTTTGAGGATTATAGTAATAAGTTGAAGACCCTTGGGATTTTAGTTAAGGCTAGGAATTTTCTCGTCTTTCAGGTAGCGTTTTAATACGGTTTATGCTGCTTTTAGTTTTTGTTTGTTGTTTTTCAGGTATAAGTAGTTGTTGATTATGTTTAGGAATAAGTGAATTCGTGCGTTTTTTAGTTGAATTGAGAATTTGTTGTGTTAATACTGTTTGTTAAAGTTGATTGGATGCTAAATATACGGAATTAAGTAAATTTGTGCGTTTATGCTAAGTTTATTGCGTTAATACGGTTTACGGTGCTTAAAGTTTATGTTTCGTGTTTTCAGGTATATTAATTAATGAATGTAGTTATAGATATGTTGCACAAGTGGTATGTATTATGCTTAGAAATATAAGAAACAATGTAAATTCCCGTGTTAACGTGTTTATGGTTGTAAACATGAGATGTTAGTTTATTGCGTTAATATGGTTTACGGCGCTAGGAGTTGCTTTGATGCTAATTGTTTGGATTATACCTTGTTAGGGTGTGTTTGTTTTCTGTTTTTCAGGTATTATAGGTTGTTGATTATATTTAGGAATAAGTGAATTTGTGCGTTTTATTGTTGAAATGAGAATTTGTTGCGTTGATATGGCTTTTGCTGCTTAAAAGTTGCTTTGATGCTAATTGAGTAATTTTTTGGATTGAGGAAGTTGGATAGTATAGTAACGCAAACATTAATATATAGTGTCTTTGGTTTTGTTGTAAACATGAAAGAATGTAAAATCGTGTATTTATGGTTGAAATGATGGTTTATTGCGTTAGTACGGTTTACACTACTTAGAGTTGCTTTGATGCCTAATCTTTGGAAAGAGCTAGTATGAGAACTATCGTAAATTATTGCGGTTTTTATAAATGCAAGTAGAACCACTTAAGTGCCGTTTTCTTTTTTGGTATATTTGCATAAGTGTTTCTGGTTATATTTTGAAAGATGTAAAATATTGAAAAATTGCTGTATTATTTGGTTGAAATGATGGTTTATTGCGTTAATACGGTTTACGCTGCTTAAATTTTATTTGAATGCTAAATGTTTGGATTGAGGAATTAGGAAGAGTATAGTAAACTATTGTGGTTTTGAGAAGTGTAAGTACAACTTGTTAGCGTGTGTTTGTTTATATATATTAATAAATATAGTAACAATTGTGATGCAAAGTACTTCCTATTATATTCAGATAAATATAAAAGAATTCAGACTCGTATGTTTATGATTAAAATCATAGTTTATTGCGTTGGTGAGTTAGTATGGTTTACGCCACTCAAAAGTTGCTTTGGTGACAAATCAAAGAGCGAGTATGAGAAGTATAGGAAACAAACCGAAAGTTGCTTTACCTTTTTTAGTTTGTGTTTGATAAGGAATCGGGTGAGAGTATCTATGAAAATGTAACTCTGAAACTTTTGGCTTCCGTAAATGTCACTGTGGATAAATAATGTTGACCATTTTCAGTTCTGGTTATTGAAGAGAGAAACAAGCAGGTCTATAAATGACATTTCTTGTAAGTAAATATTTGCTTGCAAGTAGGGCCTGTTCTCTCTGATATTGGCCAATATCACTTTCCAAGATAAGAAAGGAGAGATTTTAATGCCCATGTGACAATAATTTAATCCTCCATTGGCCACGGAGGTTCCCCCGCGCTGACTCCGGGCTTTCCAAAAAGGGTAGTCGCCCTCGGATTAGTCGGCGCGCAATGTCTAGTTGGAAACCCAGGTATACCAAAAAAATAAAATAAAATAATAATAAAGAGATCATGTTTAAGTGTTCATCAAGCAGTGATTTAAGGCCTTAAAAGTCTTTTCTAATATTGATTTAAGTTCAGGAATAAAATTGCTCATGTATGGACTTTGCTTATTGTTCTTTTTTTACCTTTTCTTGGCATCAACTGTAAATTAATAGGACTTAGTGCTTTGGCTAAACTAGTGGTTGTCTTGTAGGTTATCATTGACCATTTATGTTTGTTAAAATGCAGGGTGACGTGGAGTCTGTTGCATCTAAAAATCCTAGAGAACTTACCGTGCTTCTTGAGCAAATTTCTGGGTCTGACGAAGATAAGAGAGCGTATGAAGAACTGGAGGAAAAGAAAGGAGCAGCTGAGGAAAAGTCAACGCTTGCTTATCAAAAGAAAAGAACAATTGTCCAGGAGAGAAAGCAGAAGAAGGAGCAGAAGGAGGAGGCCGAGAAGCATATGCGTTTGCAAGAGGAGCTGGTATGCATTTTTGGGCTTATTAATCTCCATACATGTATATGTGTGTGTCAACGCCTGCATACACACATCTGTATATGTACTTCATGCGTATACATGTATGTATGTGGGTGTGCGCATATGTGTTGTGTTAACATATTTCATCTGGCATCTCACTACTAACATATATGCACGGTCTTCATGAATGTAAACGAGCATTTAGTTGCAGTTATATTGATGCCGTAGCTTTATAAGTTACTCTATTTTGCCACTTTTTAAAATCTAGTTAACACTTTCGGGGATTATTATTTGGAGCTTGTTTTTTCTCCACTGAAGTTGCTCATATTTTTTCTTGTTTCTTGCAGAGATCTAAAAAGAAGGAACACTTCTTGTGGCAGTTATTCAACATAGAAAATGATGTTGAGAAGGCCAATGAGGAGATTGAAGCTGAACAGAGAAACCTTCAGGAAATTATTAGTGAGTTGGATGGTTATGAAAATGAATCACGTATAAAAGAGAAGGAGCAAGCTAAATACAGAAAGGAGATTGAAAAACGTGAAAAGAAGATTGCTGAGAAGAAAAACAAGATTGATAAGAATGTGAGTTAATTCTCTCGTACTACTATAAACTTGTACACTCTGCTCTCTAAATATTTTTCTAGATTGAAAAGGAAGTAGGAAAGAATAGTAGAAAAACCAAAGAAGTTGTGTTCTCAAGTTTTTTGGATAGAAGAAAGGAATTGGGTAATTTTTAGTCATAACTTTGGTCCCAGATGTGAAAAGATTCAGCGAGAAAGGAATAATCGTTTAATAATATTTTTTACTTTTTACCAAACAACCCCTGGTTCAAAGTAGCCTTTTTACTTAAGAAAGGTATATTTGTAAAAAAATTCAGCTTTCTTTTCCTTTCTCTCCAAATATTAAAGCATCTTATTTTTTTTGTCCATGTTGAGAACATGCAAAAGATATTGCCACCCCCTCTCCCCCTTTATTTATTTATTTCTTTTTAACTCCTCTTTCTTCTCAAACTTGAGAGTACAGCGCGATTTTTTGGCTGTTAGTAACTGATAACATATATCATATTTAGTATTACAAAATCCAGCACTCATGATTGAACATATTAGACAATAATTGGGATGTCAAGGTTATGTGATTGATATATGCCAGGATGCGGTGGAAAGACCTGACATTCTTTTGATTGACTGAACCAGGCCTACCTCACTCACTACAGTTTTATCTCATCTCAAGGGTAGTAGGATGTTAGGTTACAACTTCATACTTTCATATACACATTTTTGTAGAAAAATTCTATTTTCTTCTTCAAAACCTTTAGTTCTTTATAAGGAAGGTATAAGGTTTATCTCTTTAGTTTACTAAGACATTAATGGAGACTAATCTGAAAACTATGAGAATCAACATCATGACTTAGTTGTGATATAGGATGTAACCCAACGTGTTAACATAAAGTTGATTCAACATTTAAATCTGTTGGGCTGTCGAATTTATTAATGTTTTTTGTTCAGTTTGAATCACAATCATGCTCTAGACAAGATTTTTGAGGTTGTTGAAGTCTTTACTCTCTATATCATTCTTCACTTTGTAAACACTTATTATGGATGCGTTTCATATTTTACAGCAACCAGAGCTTCTTAAGCTGAAGGAGGAGAGAACTCGCTTAAATGCTAAACTTAAAAACACTGGGAAAGAGCTTGACAAAAGGAAAGTAGAGAAGAAGAAACACATGGTTGAAATTGAAAAGATTCGGAATGACTTGGAGGACCTTACCAAGCAACTTGAGAACTTACAAACAAAAGGTCAGTCTGAAGGGGGGAAGCTTCATTTAGCTGATGATCAGTTGGAGGCTTATAACCGCATGTAAGTACTTATTCATCTACTGTTATTGCAAACAGGCCTTTGATATATCATGTGTGAGTATCTTCAGCTTAAAAAATGTATTTGTCTGGTGTTATCAATCTGAAAAACAAATAGTGGAAAAACAATAAAGAAAAAAGATAGCAGTTTATAAATTATGATAGTCTCTGTTGTAACTTGTATGGTTTGTATTGTTAAGTTGACCTTTTGCAGTAAAAACACAAAGTTCAAAGTAGAACATACCATATTTACTAATTGTTAGTGGTTTCATACGTCTTTTTGTCATCCTTTTTTTGCACTTAATGATTTCAAGAGCAAAACCGTCTCAAGATTATCGGCCTATTAATTCACAAAGCTGTTTTGCTGCAGTAAGGAGGAAGCTGGTATGAAAACTGCTAAGTTACAGGACGAGAAAGAGGTTCAAGATAGGGAACAGCATGCCGACCTGGAAGCTCAAAAGAATTTGGAAGAGAATCTCCAGCAGTTGGAGAGTAGAAAGCAAGAACTTGAGTCACAACAGAAACAAATGCAAAGCAGGCTCAAGAAGATTGTAGACGCAATTGGCAAACATAATGACGAGCTCAAAAAGCTCAGAAAGGAACAGAATGACGTCAGAAAGAAACTTGGCGATTCCAAGTAGGTGATTTGACATTTTTTATTATAGATGTAATGATGTATTAATTCTGGTACTCCTAAGTCTTAACACATGTGATACTTATGCAGAGAAAAATATGAGATGTTGAGGACAAAGATAAGCGAACTGGAGAATCAGTTACGTGAGTTGAAGGCTGACAAACATGAAAATGATAGGGATGCAAAGTTGTCACAAGCAGTTGAGGCTCTCAGACGTCTTTTTCCTGGTGTTCATGGTCGTATGACTGAACTCTGTAGACCTACACAGAAAAAATATAATCTTGCTGTTACCGTTGCTATGGGTAGATTTATGGATGCTGTAGTTGTTGATAATGATCAGACAGGAAAAGAATGTATCAAGGTAAATAATACTCTTAAAGTTTGTTGTTAATGTTTTAAGCTCGCAGTTAATGTGTTTAGCAAGTACAGCTGGTCAACATAATTATATGATGCATTATTCTGATCATTTGTCTTGTGCAGTATTTGAAAGACCAAAGGCTTCCTCCTATGACATTTATACCCCTTCACTCAGTTAGAGTAAAGCCAGTCTATGAGAAGCTGCGTACCTTAGGTGGAACAGCAAGGCTTATCTTTGATGTGATGCAATATCCTTTGATACCTCCATTTTTTTCCCTTTTATATTGAGCACATGTAGGTTTCATGGAATAACTGTTAGTTATCATCTGAACTTGTTAACTTAACAATCACACATTTGACCCAGTATTGGATAAGGCTATTCTATTTGCTGTTGGCAATACTTTAGTCTGTGATGATCTTGATGAGGCCAAGCGTTTGAGTTGGACTGGGGAGAGATTTAAAGGTAAAAGACAACTTATTTATATCTTTGCAAAATGGTTTTTTATTAGTTTCTAAAACTGATTTTCAATGTGTTTGTAGTTGTGACTGTTGATGGAATCTTATTGACAAAGGCTGGTACCATGACTGGTGGTACAAGTGGTGGAATGGAGGCGAGGTCACATAAATGGGATGATAAGAAGATAGAAGGTTTGTCGTTTAATTTATCTAAGTTTTTAGTCTTATTGCAGTACTATTTACACGAGGGGATATTAAATAGGTCTAAAAAAGAAAAAAGAAGGGCTTGAAGCAGAGTTACAAGAGCTTGGGTCGATAAGAGAGATGTCCTTAAAGGAGTCTGAAGCATCTGGAAAGATCAGTGGGCTTGAGAAGAAGATTCAGTATGCAGAGATTGAGAAGGTTTTTTGAACACTGTCAGAATTTGATTTTTCTTTGATAACTGAATTTACTACTGAGCATCATCCTGCTAATGAGTTTATTTAGTAACCAATGAGTTGTAGACTTTGTGTCATTTAAGTTACAAATGAGTGTGCTGATATTATTTTTTTTCATTTCTCTGTTACAGAAAAGTATGGAAGAGAAACTTTCAAAATTGACGGTGGAGTACGGTAATATAAAAAAAGAAATTGGTTATATTGAACCTCAACTTCTTAAGGTACTGTTGCAACTATAAAGTCAAGCCTGTTATTCTGTTGACCTTATAATATGCATAATGCTGATAAGGAAGGGCTTTATTAAATTTTGCAGATAAAGGAGAACATAGATTCAAGACAACGCAAACTATTATCGCTGGAGAAAAGGATCAACGAAATTGTTGACAAGATTTACAAAAGGTTCAGTGAGTCTGTTGGGGTGGAAAATATTCGCGAGTATGAAGAAAACCAGCTTGCAGCTGCCCAAGAGTTAGCTGATGAAAGGCTTAGCTTGCGCAATCAGCAGTCAAAATTGAAATATCAGTATGTTTATTAAATTCTTAGCGTGCAAGTTGTTGATGCTTTTTAATAGATTGAATACTTAAATATGTATAAAATATCTCTACACTGGTTTTACTGTTTTGGCTCTCAAATTAGTTTTTGATATGTACTTTTAACTTTCAGGTTGGAATATGAGAAAAAGAGGGACATGGGAGCTCGAATTGCTAAGCTAGAATCATCACAGGAAGAACTGAAAAAGGCTTTGGTTGAGGTTGATGAAAGAGAAAAGGAACTTAAATCAACTATAGAAAAAGCTACTGAAGAAATTGAACAAATGAAAGAAGAAGTACAAGGTACTCCCATTTTTCCCCCCAAGTAATAGTTTATGATGTCATTATAGGATTTATTACCCTATTTCACCATTTATTGTGTGATTAATAAAATCTGTCACCATTTTCTTTCTTCCTTTCTTTAGAATGGAAATCACAATCAGAAGCATGTGAGAAGGAGATGAAAGAATGGAAAATAAAGATATCTGCTGCTACAACCAACATAACAAAGCATAAAAACAGAATTGATGCTAAGGTTAGTACTTGATCATGTTGATTTCTTTAAGTATTATTTTTTTTCAACATGTGTCATGGCTTTAACATCATGGTTTTGCAGGAGAATTTAATTACACAACTAAATTCAAAGAAACAAGATATTCTGGAGAAGTGTGAATTAGAGCAAATTACTCTTCCAACCGTGGCTGACCCGATGGATGTTGATTCAGCACCCGGCCCGGTGTACGATTTCAGTGAGCTGAGTAGATCACTTCAGAATCACATGAGACCTGCTGAGAGGGAGAAAGTTGAGGCAGATTTCAAGCAGAAAATTGGAAGCTTGATATCAGAAATTGACAGAACTGCCCCTAACTTGAAAGCTCTAGATCAATATGCTGTTTTGCTGGAGAAAGAGAGAGAAGCGAGCAAAGAGTTTGAAGAGGCCAGAGATGAAGAGAAGCGAATACGCGAACAGTTTGAAACTGTGAGGGATAGAAGGTAAACTTTTGTTATCATATATTATTGGGTCTTTCCTGCATAAAATACATACATGCTTTTAATTTTTCTATTTTAGTCATTGTGCCAATTTTTTGTACATCTGAGTCGATTAAATGGATTTGGCCCATCATGGTAGTTTAATAAGCAAAAATCCCTTGTTACCGATTTATAAAAATGTTTTTTTTTCTTCCTATAAAAATGTATTATACAGAATGTGAAAAGTTATATGAATAACATGCTAATATTACGGGTACAAACTACGAAGTGACCCAAACAGGACACGAAACCATCTTTGAATGACTCAATTGTTCAAAAAGGTGGTACAGTGACTTGAAACGGGGCAAATGAAAAAGCAAGTTGGTATTTTATGCTTAAAAACCCGTATATATATTTGTAACTGAACATGTAAACTGTTATACCGAAACTTGTATTAATGCTGGAGTTTCTCTACAGGCTTTCATGCTTTATGGATGCTTTTAACCATATTTCTGGTAATATTGACAAAATCTACAAACAACTCACGAAAAGCAGCACACATCCACTGGGTGGGACCGCGTATTTAAACTTAGAAAATGTGGATGAACCATTCTTGCATGGCATCAAATACTCAACTATGCCCCCTACCAAACGTTTTCGGGATATGGAGCTATTATCAGGTGGGGAAAAGACCGTCGCGGCCCTTGCTTTACTTTTCTCCATCCACAGGTACATCTCTAAATATCTTTTATTTTTCGCTATGTAAGCAACTTTAACCTATTAACGTTTTTCTATTTTTTTCCAGTTATAAGCCGTCACCGTTTTTTATACTGGATGAGGTGGATGCAGCCCTAGATAATCTTAATGTTGCTAAGGTTGCTGGATTCATCAGATCAAAATCATGTGGAGGAGAAAGGGCTAGTCAGGATTTTCTTGAAGGGAATGGGTTCCAGAGTATTGTGATCTCGCTCAAGGATACTTTTTATGACAAGGCTGAAGCCTTGGTTGGGGTTTATAGGGACTCTGAAAGAGGGTAAGCCTTTTCTTAATATGCATTTATTTTTAAAATTTTATAAACTAAAACATGAGAAGTCCCAAAATATAGAGAAGTGTACAAATACGAAGTTTATGATAATCAAAATAATTTATTTTCTAATGTTTAATTAGAGCGCAAATCATTAATGAAAAGTTCACTCATAAAATCTGTTCATCAGATAAGCAATCTTAAACATCTTTTATTAGTCGAGCCAGTTCTGATAAGCAATCTCAAACACCCTCAAGGTTTTTGTGAGCAAGATAGGGGCCAGACCAGTCTAACGTATAACTGATGTTTCCCATGTCTTTCTACTGCAGCTGTTCAAGAACTTTGACATTCGACTTAACATCATACCGGGACTCATAACAGCTTTGAAGATAGGTTTCAGGTGCTTCTAAGCTCAAAGTATTTGGTAACGCTTTCATCATATATCGGAAGTACATAAGCATGACCTATCTCTAGATAGAAATGTAGGTATTTCAGGACTTGTTTAGATGTTAAAATGACCGTGCAACCAACTTAAGAATTAGTCAAGGGCTGTGAGCATTTGTGCAGGATTTACTAGCTTTTGTGTCTATTAGTGCTGTTAGTTATCTTTAAACGAAGAATAATCTGTTGTTGCATATTTGTTGGTGGAAAATCTATCTTTACATACTTTGTGATTATTTACATTTCATAATTTGTTGACAACAGAGAAGCTACTCAACTAGCATTTTATCTATGGTATGCGCCTGCCTTTATTATGTAGACGTGGTTAGCTGATCTGGTGTTTGAACTATGTCAAATTCCTATTATAGATTTTTTGAAATAGCAAGTCGGCTTGATAAAATTTGGTAACTATGACGATTTTACAGAAGTTTCATTTGTGCATACTTGAGGTAAAATTTTGTGTTCGCACCATCAGGTACATACTTGAAATATAAATTGTAATTTTTGTGATTTTATCCAACTTATATAATCCATATATTTTAACACATGGAACGTTTTTTAAGTGTTACAGCGTCTCCTTTTTTTCCGAATCAATGTCTTTCATATACAACTGTCCAATAATCCAATTAAAATGGATTTCCCTCGTTGAAATGAAATTATGTGGTCACCTAACAAACCTTATTTTAGCAAACAAATTAGTGTCGTTAAAACAGACGCGAGAAAGCATTAACCACAAACTTATAAACAATAACAATCCACCCACAAACAAATCACCCCCAAACCACCACTTTCCGGCCACCAACACACTGCCAGAGCTCAATACCCCGAAACAATGGAAGACGACAAAGACCCACAATCGCCAAACGAAACATTCCATGATACAATCGAAGGAGACCCAACACCCAAAATTGAACAAGAAACATCAGTCATTGCAGAAATGAGGAAAAAGAAACGAAAAGCATTAATTGATCTACGTACAAAACTTGAAGATTCAATAAAAAATTACACCCTTATAAGAGACAAATACAAATCATCAAAAAACCTACGTGAAATCGAACTATGGGGTGTCCCATTGTTACCTAGTAAAGGTTATGAACGTACCGACCTTATTCTTAAGAAATTCTTAAAAGCTAAAGATTATAACGCGCAAAATGCGCTTGAAATGATTGCAAGCACTCTTATGTGGAGGGAGGATTTCAATGTAGACAGTGTGTTGGACGAAACGTTTGGGGCCGATCTTGATAATATTGGAATTATTGAAGGTACGGATAATACTGGACATCCGTTGTGTTATCAGTTATATGAAGGTTTTAAAGATAAGGAAATGCTGTGGAAAAGATTAGGGAATAAAGAATCGTGTGATGAGTTTTTAAGATGGCGGATTAAGTTAATGGAAGGATGTATACGTAAACTTGACTTTAAACCCAATGGGTCGGATTCTGTTATTCAGATTATTGACGTGAAGAATATACCGAGACCGCTCTTGAATGAGTTGTTTCAGGGCAGTAAGAAGTATTTTTCTATTTTGCAGGAGAATTATCCCGGGCTTATTTTTAGATTTGTAAGTTTTTATCGAAACCACAATGTTTTAGGAATGTATAACTAATGCAATTTCTAATAGCTGATTGTGAAAAGGTATATCTTCTTTGGGTATGATACAGGTGATTGTCAATGTTCCAATGTGGTTTTTTGCATTCTATACATTAAATATGAGATTGATGACAAGAAAGTACAAAGTTATGTATGTGAAGCCATCGGCAATCACCGAGACCCTACTCAAGTTAGTTTTCCACTGGTATATCTATTTAGTTTTGAGAAATTTGTGAAATTAATGATATATATGCTTATGATGGTTTTAGTTTTGAACGATTTGGTGATCATGCATTACTAGTTTTCTTATTCTTTTTTGATGTAAAGGTCATTAAACCGTGATGTTAAATTGCTGGATATTAAAAATCAATGATCAGAATGTTAAAAATTGCTCTTTCTTTCTAGTTTCTAGTCATAGAATGATTAATTTTTGCTTGGATGTGGTGAAGATTTATAGAGCCTGAACACCTTCTGGCTCAATACGGCGGTGTAAGAAGAAAAGGCGGTGAATTCACACCGGATGAAAAAGTGACGGAAATGAAGCTCAAAGGATATGCAACAGAGAACATCGAAATACTCACGTCAGAGGTAATTTGTTCTATCTATATTCAACATGTAACTTAAGGCTGGATACCATGAATCTATATAAATGTATGTACCATTGTATTATTCGTAATTAGTCATGTATATCAATGAGCTGAGGTTTCTGAGTTTTAGAGCTTAAGAATGAGCTTTACAAGTTCAAGCTCAAGCTTATAAGTTTGCAGTGCCATCAGGTGGATTTTGGTGGTCAATAATCAAATAGTATACCGTATGAGCACAAAGAAGCGTAAGTATATATGTAAAAGAAGTTACTATTGAGATCCAAGTTAAAGGTGAGGTTTTTATTTATTTATTAGTCATAGTATTGATCAAGACCCTTAAGATTTAGCAACTACTACAGATGAGCATCTGTCTCGGACACTATTATGAAAAGAATATTCAAACTCGAGTTGAGGCCATATTAGCAACTACTTTGCTTAGTTTGACTCGTTTACTTTAAGGTATCAAGTTATCAACATCAGAGTGGAGATGAAAAAAAATGCATAAATATAACCCATACCAAAAGATGATAACAAGAATATGTTAAAAGCATTGAAATTGATTTCCATACTCATCGATAAACTTTTTGGTAAATAAACAGGTGGGGATGACAGTATATTGGGATGTAAGTGTAACCGGAAGTGATGTAAGTTGCAAAGAAGAATTTGTACCAGAAGATGAAGGTTCATACAATGTCTTGGTTCAAAAAGGAACTCAAGTTGGGAGAATGTCTTCAAATTTATTTCATGTATATGAGCCTGGCAAGATTCTTATTACATTTGTCAATCCTACTTCTAAAAATAGAAAGATTTTCTATAGGTACAAACTCAAACCAATTAAACTCATGCACACTGTATCAATTACAGATTAGATTGTACTTCTTTTTTTCCGAAGTATAGTTGCTTCATTCTAGCCATTATATGTACCCACAGATGCACTTGTGTTAGATTATAGATGTTGTAGTATCTGTAATATTCAAGATATGGTTTATACGGATATTGGATAGGACAGACCGGTAATCGAACTCTTAAGCGATGGGCGGAGCTATTAAGGGACCGGGAAGGGTCCCGGCCCCCTAGGCCTAAGTCCGTTAGTGTATTTTTTTGCGATTTTATGTGTATTTCCGGACAAAAAAATTTATTTCGGCCCTCCCATTTAATGTATTTCCCCAAAAAAAATTGTTTCGGCCCTCCCACGAAATTTTTTCTAGCTCCGCCAGGCACGAGAAATCGATAAAAACGTTAAGAGTATTATTTTATATTCTGTTCTCAAAATGAGATTTAACATTATTAGGAACTTTATTAAGATTTGACATAAACATGCCATTATTAGTATCCAAAGGCAACAAATACACCATGTCTTCATAAGATATTCATACACTTGTTTAGAACCACACTTATTTAAAACGGGGCGGGACATAAGGTTCTTCCTAAGCCCCGATACATACACAACATTAACTAAAGTAATAGTTTTTTCCAGAACTGGATTCTAATACAACATTTTCACGTCCAAGTATTGATTTGGTTGACTCGCTTCCCATATGAAGAATGAATCCATCTTGCACTCGATGAAAAGTATCAAACCAACAATGATCCTTACATGCATGACAAGTTGCACCGGCGTCAATCCAACAAGCAATTGCGTCATCCCGCACATAACATACTTCAAAAATATACGAAACATAATGATTAAAAGGAATTACATTAAATTCCAAAACCACACCTTGTGATGGAATAGGGTCCTTAGACCATTGTCCCGAACCAGAAGTGCTTGCATTATTGTTCTTTTTACCAACCCGACAATCTCTCTTGTAGCAACCAGTCTTGCCACACTTCCAACAAGTCAATTTAGACTTCATGTTAGAACCATCAAATTTCCGTTTTTTTCTCTTGTACTTCTTGTTCTTACCATCTCCTATCATGTTCAGAGAAGATGGTCCATCAATATCTTTACCCTTGCATTTACCACTTTCTTCCGCCCTTTGTATTCCTCTATCACTACTACACAACTGGGCAAATGCTACGGAAATTTGTGACGGAAATTTTCCGTTGCAAATATGCAATGGGTTTGCAACATATTTTCAACGGATTAGCAAGGACACAGAAACCCGTTGCAAATCCGTTGCAAAAACTAAAGTAATTTCTTTTATAGTTATTTTTATGTATTCCGTTGTAAATCCGTCAAGTTTATTTGAAATTTGTAACGGATTTGCAACGGAGTATTAAAAATATATATAAAAGAAACTATTATTAGCTTCCATTGCAAAATCGTTGCAAATTTTTAAATAATTGTTATGGATTTGCAGTGGAATAACTATAATAATTTAATTTTAATTTATATTTAATAATCCGTTGCAAATCCATTGCAAAATCGTTAGGAATTTGAAACAAAATATTCAAATGTAAATATAAAATAAAATATTATTTGTTTCCGTTGCAAAATCGTTGCAATTTGTTGTATAATTGCTATCATTTTGCAACGAAACATGATCATAGTTGATTTTTGTTTATTTTTAATATTTCATTTCAATCCGCTTGCAATTTACAAAATAATTGCTATGGATTTGCAACGTTAACCAATAATTATTTTTCTATTTGTTTCCAACATTCGTTGATATTTCCGTCGTAAAGTTTGAAATAATTGCTACGGTCATGTAACATATAATATTTTCGTTGTGTTTCTGCTAATACGTATAAAACAAACAATATCGAGCATACCAACACACATTGTAAGCCATATCATGAACCAATTAATTGTCTACATCCCAACACTTGTTCCCTGATAGCGTATGAAAAATAATGGCAATCCACTAATTACACGTTGGTCAGGTCCATTATCAACACTTGATAAACCCATTATCGATACTTGACAGACCCTTATACATTAAGATGATGAATATTTAGCAACTCACACTACACATACCGTAGACGCTTGGTAAGGTTTTTATTTGTTCATATACTTGGCATGTATATTTTTTGCTCTAGCAAACTTAAACTATGAATATTAACTGACTCAATATAAGAAACCCGATAACCCAACTAACCCAACCCAAATCAACTCGAATTAGATAACCAAATCTTATAGGGTCTGGTGGCGGGTTACCTTTTCTAGTTGAAAAACCGAATCAACTCGACTCAATAAACCAAATAACCCAACCCGTTAACACCCCTAACTACCAGGAGTTTTATCGGGTCGGGTTGGTCGGGTTCATGTCAATTCGGGTCGGGTCAAAATCGGTTCGAGGCTAAATATAACATACCCGAACCCGACATTTTTTGAACTCAGGTTAGTCTGGTTCAGGTCAATTCGGATCGGGTCCACTCTGGTTGTGTCTATTCGGGGTCAGGTCCACCCAAATATCAGTAAAATGGTTATAATATTGCCGGTCTATTTTAATTTAGATAAATAAATTTTTGAGGTCAAACGGGTCAACCTGAACCCGAGGCATGCAAATAGTTTCAACCTAATGCCCGACTCTATTTAGTACTCCGGTTGACACGAATAACCTGAATATTTTTTATGACCCGAATATCCCGACCCGAAAAATATTTTGCCGCCTTTATTTTTCCGCTTGCACTTAACGTCCAAATCGTTGGTCATCGAAAGTTTTGAAAATTTTATTACATGGTACCTCACCGCAACGTATGGATACCCTGCTACTATATAACACAACACAAACACCCTTTTGATTTACACGAAACTATTTATTTTCTAAATATAAAGTTTTAATAATACAATGTACTAATTACTAAAAGAGGAAAGTACCAAAAAGTGCCAAAATCTTTTTGGTAGTCCCCTTTGTGGTCAAAATTTTCTTCAATCTCTAAAATGGTCATGCGCAGCCACTCGACTGCGCAGCTCCACCAGAAACATGACACGTATCATAAGTAAATTACACTTTTTACTTTTTAATCTATCCAAATAACCTCTAAATTTGCGCAACCGACGGCTACTCAACTTACTTTTACTCGACTTGCATTTTTTCACGTGCAAAAAGTACAAAAGGTAAAAAAAAAAAGGTTCAAAACAACTTTTCACTGTGTACCTTCTTCTTTCTTTTCCAATGCACCTGGAAACCCGATCGGCAATAACCATCGTATCATACACAAGACTTAATCGATACATGATTATCAATCCAAATCTGATTATCATTCTCAAACTTAAACACAAACACAAACACAAACACAAACACAAACACAAACACAAAACAACATATATTGTCGCCGATTGAGTTGATAGGATTTTTGTTTATTTCCAATGGATTCATCGTTTCATCGTGTTGATGTAAGTATCATATTTAGATGTAATAAATGTTTAATCCTTTAGTTAGGTTTGGGATTGTTACAGATCAGATTGTACTTTAACGATCAAGTCTTTTGGGTATATCAATTTTGGTTGAAAATAGTTGGTATCTTGTATTTTTTGTACCAGTAACACAATATACCCATGAAGACTGAATAATCTTGTAGCTAGTATCATGTATAAATTAGTTTTATTTTTAATATTTTGTTTTTTGTTAACCTAGGTTTATGATGCGAAGGTTAGTTTGAGAACTAAGCTACACCTTCTGAAAACAATATCCAAGAAGTTGGCTGAAAAAAAGGAAAGGTATAACAAGTTTAAAAGTAGTGTTTTTGGCCCTTGGTTGGATATTAGAACGGAGGACCATGATAATCTTGTCCTGAATTTTTTGCTTCAACACCAAAGGGGTATCAAAGATGCTACTACTGATACGCCTTTTATTTTTGATATTGGTCACAATACATTAGAGTTTGGTAGGAGGGAATTTTGTTTGTTAACCGGTTTCAAATTTGGAAATCCTTCTTTAGACCATTTGAGTGAGAGCGTCTCAAATTTCCATAACCGGGTATTTCCTACTCTACCAAGAATAAAGGGTGAAGATCTTAAAGCACTTCTTGAGACGGATAAGGATTTTAAAAAGCTATCTCATGATGATTCAGTCCGTGTTTGTCTGTTGCTGGCTTTAGAGTATGTATTCATGGGTAACGAGCTTAGGCACGTTATACCCTATGAGATTTTGGCTCTAGTGGATGATTTGTCTGCTTTTGATGCTTTCCCTTGGGGACAATATATTTGGTAAGAGCTTCACCTTAGGGTGTATAATGTTGATTCAAGACACCGTAAGGATATTTTGCAAAAAATTGCAACACACGGGAAAAAATACAAGCCTCAATATTCTTTGAATGGATTTGTTTTCGTCTTTAAGGTTTGCATGCTTTTCTCATTTATTGCTTGTCTCATGTATGCTTTCTCATTTATGTCAATGCAGTGTAAATGTTGACCCAACCCACCCATACCATAAATGTTGACCCAACCCAGCCTTTATTATCTAAATGCTATGTTTGACTCCCCAAATCCACTTTTAAGTTTGGTTTGAATCAACTCTATAGTACAACTGCATTGTTATCAAAATATGTGGTCATATGGAATAGAATACCTCATTTATTGTGACGTTTATATGAATCTAATAACATAATGCAGTGACGCAATTTTGTCTGACTTTTGAAGTACACAAATTTTATCCGAAACTCTTAGATTAGAAACAGATGCTTGACTAATAGTTGTTGAAACGCAACATGTTCTTATTAAGTGCAAACTTGTAGCTGAAGTTTGATATATCTTTGTTACGTTCGCATATACAAGTTGTTATAGATCTAGTTTTAAAAACTTTACAGATCTGGTTATTGGACATTAATTTAGTTTACAACTAGCCATTAAGTTAGTTTATTTATTTAACATTAATGGTTTTAAAATTTTTACAGATATGGTTATTGGAACTTTTTCCGAATGCTACAAATTGGTGGCACAAAGTCGATGATGTTGTACCCCGTTGTGTTTCGTGGAGTAATGGTATAACATTTACAAAAGGTGATTGTGAGAGGCTATTATATTCTAGAGAGTCAATTAATACACTTGTCCCCACCGAAAAGGAGATCAATACATCATGGTGGACATGTAGTTTAGACTATTTCAAGAATGGGTCAACAGAAGATGCATCTCATAGACCTTTGAAAAAGAGGAAGGTTATTCCGCGTAAACATGTTCACACGGAGGTTCACACGGAGGTTCACCGTGAGGTACATGTTCGCACTGAGGTGCATGGCTATGAAGGATTGGATGACCCAGCGCTTGCAAAGAAGGTTGAGGATATTGAGCGTTCATTTGGGAGTCGTTTAAGTGCACTTGAGAAATGTGTGAAACCCCCCAAGGATGCATCTTTTATGCAGATGTCGAGTGAAGTTGATCAAGACTCAAAGGTTTGTTGTTTATAAACAAATTTTTATTTTTACATTGAATGTGTAAATAAGATTATTATATATTACCTTATTTTTGCAATCCTCTAGTAGATTATCGAAAATTCGAACCTCGAGGTGAGCTTATAAAGAAGATTGAGTATATTGAAGCATTCTATGGGAGACGTATAACAGCACTTGAGCAACTTGTTAAGAATGGCACTAACGAGACTATGGAGCCTTGTAGTGTACATGATGATGAACCAAATGTTGTTAATACTGCAAATCAAGAAAAGGTAAGTTCTTGAATTTTGTTTCCTTATCAACATGTCGTATATTATTACAAGAAGATTGTTAAGGGCTAAGATTAGTTGAATTTTTGCAGCCTTCTGTGAACGAGACTTTGGAGCCCTCTGTGAACAAGACTTTGGAGCCCACTAGTGTGAAGGTCGATAACAGGTTTAATGATAGTGTGGAGCCCACTAGTGGAAAGGTTGAGAACAGCTTTAACGATAATGTGCAACCCTCTCTTGAACCTGACAATGCAAATTAAGAAAAGGTAATATTATTACATAACGAGACTATGGATATTATTACATAACACTCGTCATACAATAACGAGACTATGTATATTTATACTTCTTATGCCACCCTCAAATGCATTTGATAATGATGTCAAATTGCATCCTGACATGGATATTCAACATGATTATTATAACGATGGAATCAACATGTTTGACACACCGTTTGATAATCAAGTAGTCAGTTTAAACCATATTCACCGTTTGTATGACCGAAACATGTTTATTTGATCATATATCAGTTTACTTAAATAGAATGACTTGATTACTTGTATTTCTACAGGTAGTAGAGGAACAAGAGGAAGAAGGGGCATTGAAGAATACGGGTGATCCGCTTCAGGAACAAGATTTAATGGCAGTGGAGACTCTTATGCAAATATGTGTATTTAATACTCCTGAAAAGGTAAATTTAACATTAAGTTTTTTGGTTTTAAAATCAAATAAGACAATCTTTTTATTCTAATTTTTTTTTTTTTTTTTAATATAGGAAAAAGACAATGATTTGCAGTCTCCTTCAATGAAGGATCGAGATTCTGTTCCTAGTAATGATGATATGGAGAAATTAGCAACGAAGCATCCCGATTCTGTTCCTAGCAATGATGATCAGGATAAATCAGCAATGAATGTTCCAGATTGTACCCCTAGCAATGACGATAACGAGAATTTAGTTGATATCTACTGTTATGGTGACGGGCAGACATCTATTAAAAAGATACCGGTTAATTTTGCCCGAGAGACTAGAGCGAGCAGGTATCTTCAAGACCAGTACACGAAGCGCCTTCAACCACTCCACAAAAGCCTAAAGTCCGTGCTAGGAAGAAGAAATGTGTTAGCGTTTTCGCCGTTGGTTTCACATGGTGGTGAAGAGATTCCCCCGTGGAATGAGGTAACTTATTTTACTTATTATTTATTGTAGATGTTGTAACGTTGGTTAAGTACTCTGGACTAGACAATTCTGTATGATATATCTGCAGGATCTAACTCGTCCCTCTGAGGTCGCGACAATTAAGAGTGATTGTGCCGAAAGAAATTATGGATTTTTTGAATCAAAAGGAGGACTGGAGATTTTATTTTCCATGGGGAGGAGATGGCATATATGCATATCATGAATTTTGGGAAAGGTTGGTGGGCATCAGGAAGTATAGAAATGGATGGCTTTTCGATACGGTAAATTTCATGATAACAATTTTTAATATTTATGGATAATGTTAACTACTTAGGTAATTTATTATTTTATTTATTATTTTTTTGGGCATCTTGATCTATGGATAATTTTTCTATGGCATTTTAGACCTGCCAATGTTGATTGGGCAATGGCAGGTCCATTTTTTAGCTCCATGATTCTTACCAACAGGATGCCGGGTTTTTTGGTGAGGAGTAACTTATGGTCTCCCCTGGTTTGCTCAATCTGTTGAAAAGGTGTGTTTAAGAAATTTTTGATATTCGTATAGTAGTATTTGATGGTTCTAATTGATATGTAGTATTTATTAGATCACAATCAGGCATGACCATAATAAGTAACCTTTAGTTTTCGCGATGATCACACATATGGTTGAAAAGTCATTTTCTAGTAGTTTAAGGAAATTCCTAAATAAGGTAATGTGAGGCTGTTTTTGGAGCTTATTTTCTAGCTGAAAAAAGACTTTGAAAACCAAAAGCAAACTACAACAACAAAGTTAGAATAGTGGTAATCCTAAAAATGTAACTTGGGAAGGGCATATACACAGATTAAAAATAATCGTGATGCAGAACAGGAAGTTGTGCAAAAACAGATTTTTAACTCAACTTTATACTATGCTAGTGGTTATTATAGTGCACTAAACTGAAACTAGAATTAGATGGGCATACAAGGATTTAATAAAAACAAAGTTTGCACAATTTGAGTACCAATTAGACTAAGAAAAAGGGCCCATACAAAGCAGTAATGCTTTGTTGTCCTGTGCATGGCAGAAAAACAGTTAAGCTCTTATTTTTACCAAATCCTAACAAAACTTATGCAACCTTTCTCTAACATTCACACTAACCTAAGAATCCTAATAGAAGTTTGACTAGGTAAGTCAAAATGGTTAAAAACAATTATTTCACCTTTCACATGCCTTGACCCAAACAGCCCCTTGTGTAAGTTTCTTTGGAGAGAGAAATGGAGCTTGGGAGCTGAGTGTGCTTCTTTTGAGCAAATTTGAGCCCTTTGATTCAATATTTTAAATACAATATTGTTTTTGTTGTCTTATGTTTGTTCAACAATATTGTAGGTCTATTTTCCTATCAACGAAGATAATGTACATTGGGTTCTGGGAGAACTCCATCTACGCTCCGGTGTCATAACAATATATGACAGCCTCTCCAGGCCTCTAGTTGAAAATCGAATTTGGTGGCTCAACATGAGGAGATGTTTTGAATGTAAAATTCCAAAGTTTTTACAAGAAATCAAAGTAACGAAAAAAAAGGAATTGATCCAAAACATTACTCCATCACCTTCCGGTATGCGGATAATGTGCCAAGGCAAGGCCCTCTTTATGGTGACTGCGGTATATGGGTGATGATAAAATTGTATAGGTTGTCGAATAATCTTCCATTGGCGGTCGGTAATCCTACTTTGGCAGCTTTGGCATATAGGGAGCGATTGGTAGATTTCTTTTGGAAGTACAAGATTGAAGTACCTTTGGCACAAATTGATTGAAGCTGGGGTTGAAATGTGGTGCTGAAAGGTGAGAAGCTGTAGTAGTTGGTAGAAATAACTCATTGATGTGCAAGTTCAAATAACTCAACTGGTGGTTGCAAATGTATTTTGTAGTTTGGCAAAACTTTGGTACTTTGGTAGTTGAAACTGTAATAGTAGTTGCAAATGTATTTTGTACTTTCGTCGTCTAAACTGTAGTAGTTGGTTGAGCATAATATATTGTAAACGAATGTTGTATGTGTTTAACACACACAGGACCTTGTTTAACACACACAGATCTTTGACAAGACTTTTCGTAGATCGTTAGTGTTGCCTAGTACTAATAGAAAATCTCTACAACTTGTATTCTATAGCGGAATGTAAATACAAGCTGTTATAACTAAGAACACTTACTTTGGTAGTTTCGAATTGTTTCCTATTACAAACTATTAAGTTCCTTTTATGAACCCTAAACTATTACTACTCAATCGACTAGTATGCATTTAATGACTAATACACTAAACAATATTGTATGCTAACTGTGACAACTCGTAATTTCAGGTCATTTTACAAACTTTAAAAGTTTCACCATTTCATCAATTATCGTAAACTACGTAGTATTAAATTGCGTAACCTTAATGGTTTAGATGCGAATTCATGAACATATCATCAAGGACATTTCATATAGACTAGATTTAGTCTACATAACATTGATAACATCATCTCATATTGGTTCATGCAATGTTGTATGTAAACGTTTATTTTCCATTAAATACTTAAGCACATTATTTTGAAACATCCGACACTTCAAAAATATCTAATTATATTTTATACTCCTTTAATACTCCTATAAAAATATATTATTGGTTTACTATAAAAAATTATATTAGTTTACCGATGTTTTCAATTTAATATAAATTGTTATGTATAAATTGTTATGTATAAATTACGACGGTTTCGCAAAATTCAACACGATAAATATTTAGCAATTCGTATTTTTATAATTTTTATGACATCGATATATTTTATTTTGTTCGATTAAATTGAGCTAGCGCTACACTTAATAATTAACTAAATGTATAAAATACACATTATAACATAACTTTAACTACATTTAACTAAAGAAATACACAACTTTACTTCCCCTTTTATCTTTAACAAGCACTAATAGCTCTTGTACACATATTCATTTTTTCACTAGATATTTGTTATCTACAAAGACTTTTCAAAATAAAAACATTCAACACTAAGGTTGTAAAATGCAAGAAAACCTCTCATCCATTTGGTGGTTCGACCAACTCAAGAACAAGAAGAAAAATTCATCATCTTTTTCAAGATCATGTATTCATCAAGTTCTACTAGTTATATATCTTAAGGTTTTGAAATATAAACCTCTAGGTTGATTATGTAATTACAATAAAAATCCCTTCATCATTCAAGTCACGGTCAGAGGTTGCGCCTCATTTTAGTAGAACATCTTAGATAGCCCATAGATTTATTCCTCAAAAACCACGGGGGAGAATATGTACATCATTTTTTTTATTACGATACCAAGTATTCAAATTCATTACATTGCTTAAGATCAATTGAATGTCCCCATTATATATGTCAGAAGCGAGGGTGAGTGGATAGATCTATCGAGGGTGACTCCTCCATCCGGGTTTGGTGGATTCCAACGGTTAAAGCGGATGCATTTCATTTAATATCATTATTTGAGTTGTTTAGCAAAACACTCTTGGGGGCGAACATGGGGGCGAACATATAGAGTTTCGTGTCAAGGAACCATTGTCTCGCCATAACTTATACTTGTGGTACTTTCGTTTAAACATACACATAAACTCTATGACCTAACTTTTAGCACTAAGGCATTCAATTATGTGGACATTTAGATGGACGCCGCGTCTCACATTTATACACTAAAAACAACTACAAATTATTTTTCTCCGCACATGATTTTCATTTTAAACTCTGAATGTTTTTATTTCAAGCGATGTAGTATTTTCCAAACGACACTTTATCAATATAACCTGTGATTGTGATGCTGTGATTTGTAATGACTATTCCATAATTTGGGGGTGTGACACTAACCGTGGGCAGTACAAGAATAATGATGAGTTAGCATGTAATTAATAAAGCGCATGCTGATCCTAGTCAGCTTCCACCCTTCAGCAGAAACACGGCACGGCTTTTAATCTTCAGCAGAATCCTTCGCCAGTATTGACAGCAGAAATCCTACTTCGCATAATTCCCAACAATCCTCCCCTAAACTGGAATTTGACTTGGTTAAGTTCCAGTTTCCTAACCTTGAAAGATCTTAGAGACTGCAGTAATAGAGGATTGTTCTCAAACATCAGTAGCAAAGAACCAAGAATAATCTCATCTCTATGATGACCAAACATTGAAACGCCAGATCTTTGCAGCAACAAAAGACACACTGTACATCAAAACTCATTAGTTGCATACTATTCTCATCACATCCAGGTGTGTTAACTCCTGTGAGAGGTGAATCATTGAAAATAATGGATTTGATGTCTCTTTACCAATAGCCATCACTACTGGAGTAGCCAAATGTTTAAGTTCGAAAACTATGGTACACTGATAACCATCTGATTTATTGGCAAACCAGAAACCATATAAACGGATTTGATGTGTCTTTACCTGTAGCCGTTTGCTCAGGACTAGTCAATTCTTAGAATTGGTGAATTGATAACCAAATATGGATTCAGTTGCCTTAACCACAAGCCATATACTTGTGGGCTAGCCAATTCTTGGATTCCAAAAGGAATATACCATGGTGAATTGATGACCATACAACACTCAGCAATAAAGCATGGGTGGTTGCAGACCCTATGATTTTGAGCAAATCATTACAGCTATCAACAGATTTGATGTGTCTTTACCAAAGCTGTACCCTTTGGACTAGCCAACTCTTCGATATACACAAGGTATATCTAGTGAGTTAAAAACCATCAACTATGAACAACAAACCTGCAAAAGAAAGTTAGTTATTTTTATTTTTATTTATTTTTTTTTTTTAACTAAGAAAGAAACTACCAAGTGTATATAATACAAATAGTACCAAAAGGAATATAAGGCAGAAGACCATGAGAGATACCATTATGACGATGAAGAAGCAGCTTGATCTTGAAGGAGGTGAGTCTTGATCAATCTAACCAGTTGTTCAGCCTGTGGTCTTTCATTTCCCACTGGATCTGGAGGAATTTCCAATTTCTGAGTCAACATCCTCTCCATAAGTCTTTTGGACAATGGGTAAGTTCTTTCGGCAAACATGCAGACTGTGATTCCACCCTTCGTCTCAACTACATGCACACGAGGCAGAGGATAGAATCTCCAGGACTCAACCCGCCATAAATGTGAGTTCTGCCAAATGGAATGTCCTTTATTATTGGGAGATTGAGAGCTAAACAGGACATGAAGATCTCCTAATAAAAACATCCCGGAACCCTGTGGTGCATTGTTGCAGTAATGGGAGGTAACGAGAGTGTACAGAGTAAGCAAGTCTGCCCTATCTACCAAATGAAGTATTTCCTTCAAAAAGGTGAACTCCATAGAAGTTTTGTCCTTTCGATGTATGACATTCAGCTCTTTGTTTGTCAAAGTCCAATTAATCAACACATTTTGATATCCATCAGGAAAATCATAGGAAGACCCTTCTTTAATAAAGGTTGACGCATCAGCCTCAATATCCAAGGTAGTGATTTTGGCCATCCTCTTCTTCCTCCTTCCAGGCTTATAGATTCCTAAAGATGGTGCATCTTGAGGTTCTTCATTAGATTGGCTGGCACGACTAGAGGAAGGAGAAGCACCTTCACGAATGGCATTCATCCTTACTAGCAAATTTCTAGCCTTTCTAGTTTTTAAACTTGCTGTATCAGATTTTGAGCCAACAGATGCCACAGATGGAGTGGGAGCTGGTACATTAGGTGCTTCAGAAGAAATGGCAACTGGTTCAGCAGATGGAGTCTTGTCAGGTGAGCTAGCAATCTCTGTAGGAGTTTCAGCAGAGACCATAGATGGTTCAGCAGAAGGAATCTTGTCAAATGAAGGAGTGGCTTGAGAAATTTCTTCAGAAGTAATCAGTTGAGAGATCGTCTTTGTCGTAATATCATCAAAATTATCCACTACCTCAACAAACTTTGGTCTTTTGGCCTTTGGTGCTACTTCATTCCCAGCAATCTTTTTCAAGCAGGAAGTGTGAGATGAAGAGTACTTCATGATTTGATTATACTTGTGAATCAAAACATGATCAGGGAAAGCCTTGACTTGCTTCATTGACAGCCTAGAGTTATACAGAGTGGAGCTCTGGTTTTTCACCACAAGTCTCATTTGAGCTTTAGTGGGAGGTCTCTCTTTGTTCTTTTGGGCTGTGATGGCTCTCCTCTTTTCAGCTGCTTCTTGCTTCCTTTGTCTTCCACGAGCCATCATCAGTTCCACAAAACTTTCATTGTTGAAGTCTGCACCTAAGATACTCTGAGCAAGTGAAGGGTTTGATATGACTTGCTGAGTGTAAGCATCCCAATGAGTGTCAGGTAGCTTAGTACGCATTTCATCTAGTTCCCTTTGCCTTCAGGAGGCAAAAAACAGACGTAGATTGATCTTCAATCTGTTTAGCCATTTCTTCATCTTTCTTTCTCTCATTACACTCAGCTAGCATTATGTCTTGTTCTCGCCTTTCCTCTTCACTTACCAAGTCTGGACCAAGCTCATCTTCTACCATTAAACCTTTCCCTTTATTAGTAGGCTCCTTAGTACAATCATCTTCAGTAATATCAACTAAAGGAATCTCAGTAGTAACTCCCAAATCAACTTCAGAAGAAACATGTTGTGAGGGTTCTTCAGCAGGAATGGACACTGATGGTTTTTGTATGACTGAAGATTGACCAAGTTCAGTAGCAACATCCTCCATTGGGGTATCAGCAGATGCAGCTTTGACAAACTCTGGTTCCTTGGATACTTTAGTAGATGCTTTATTCAAGTACGATCTCTTTCTCCTTTTATAAAGAACATGTTCCTTCTTCTTTGAAGATTCCACAACTACTGATGAAGGATCATTAAGAGACACATCATCTAACATATCGAGAGACCCATACTGAGGTTCTTCTTCTTCCTCCTCAGAAGAAACCACAAGCTTCCTTTTGGTGCCCTTTTCAAGTCTGTCTTCTAGGTCCTTAACTTTACTCTGTAGTTCTTCAATCTTACTACCAAGAGTAGACTTGGTTTCTGCAAGTTCCTTTTTCAGACTAGACACCTCAGCTGCATACCTGTTCACAAGATCATACACATATGTGAGAGTAATGGGGTCCTCAGCTCCACAAGCAGATTGCTCTGTGGTAATGGGAGCTTTATTGGACCTTTCAGTGGAAACATGGTCATGCTCAAAATGAGGAGGTACCTCATTAAAAGTTTCCCTTTGAGGACTAGGTGTGGTCATTCTATTCAGATCAGACTCAAACTCATCAAGAGGATCTTGTGTTGGTGTTGGACTAGGACAATGTGCTAGAGTTGGTGTTGGTGGAGGCTGCTCTGGAGCAACATGAGAAGCTTCATCAGAAAAGGAGGGGCCCTCATCAATATTAACTGATGGATTGCCATCACTAGCAACATTTGAAGAGGGTGGGATGTTAGCAACATTCTCCTCATCAGCAGCCTCATTGCCTTGAGGCAACATAGCTTCTGTCAACGGATAATGTGCCCCCTCAAAGTTAGTTCTCATAGAGGCAAAAAGTTTGGCTAACAGAGCTCCTACGGCATAAAAGGCTTGGGTTTGGGTAGAGGTGTCTATGATTATTTGTAAGAATCTAGGGTACATTAAAAACTTATGTTGTTTTCTATTGATATTTTCAACCAAATTGTCAAAAATAAATTTAGAAAAATTATAAGTTATCCCTTGAGATAGACACACAATACCATATGCCAGTTGAGAAGAATTGATCCCATGCTCCTGATTTGTTGCTAATGCACTGAAGCAACGTGTGAACCAAGAATCTCCACTTAGGGCAAAAATGCTTTTTCAACCATATGTCTGTCCTGGTACCTTGATACCCAATAGCTCTCAGCCCCGTGAGTATCTCCTCAGTGCTAGTGTGATATACCCCATCAGTATCATCCAAGTGAAGCTTTCTCCTAATCAGCTCCTCTGGTACTACATACTCTGTTCCGTCAATCATGGCCGCAATCTCTGTTTCACTCCGTGTGGAAGCAGATGCCCAAAATTGTTTGACCAACGATTCATAAATTGCATTAGGAGAATGCGTTAGGGCATAGTGAATCTTTGATCTTTTCAAGAATTCTACCATAGGTACATCACACTCATCACCTTTTGCATTTCCCATAAACGCAACTTTGTTGTGATCCTTCTTGAATTGAAGAGCCATTTGATGAATTGATATTTTAGGGTTATGTTTCTCGTAACAGTGAGGGTTTTTGGGTGTAGGAGAAGAGGGAAGGGTTTTGTTTGAAGTGAAAAATGAGAGTGATGGTTTGGTAGAGGTTTGTGCAAAAATAGTCAAAAGTATTGGCACTGTATTGTTTGACTACGCTTACGTGTACATCTACTTTGACCATAGACAATTTAACTCTTCAGCAGAAACAGATACTCAATCTGCTGAAGTTATACACTTCAGTAGAAACCAACCCAAGACTAGGATATCTTCGGTAAGATTCTAGAATTACTGTGCCAACTAACTCGCATTAACTTACATTAAACCTCGAACCCGTCTATAAAATCATCCCAATGCATACTTCTCTCACATACTTTTACCCCAAATTACCATCACAAACCCTAGATTCATCATACACCCAATCAACCAAAATTAACCATGAATACTTCACCAGAGGTTGTAAATCCAACCTCTTCTCCATCATCCTCATCATCCAGTGATTTCCTCCAGTTTTGGTCATATCCACCTAAGCCCTTTGACATCCCCATTTCTCTCTTCTTTCTGAAGATGATGGTGTAGTGGATCCAAGTGAGTCTTCTGATGACTCGGAGGAACCCACTATGAGATACCTTCATACTCCCAACCTCCAGCACCTCAACCTCAACAAAGGCCTCATGCCGAAAGGGAGGTGGTGCTTGCTCTACCTGCGCCATGTTTTGGTGCATCTTCACACATCGTATAGAGGAAGAGCTTAAGGAAGGTGAATGGATTGCTTTTTGGTGAAATCAGCAGATGAAGCACACAGGACATGTGTGGTCATCTTCATCATCATCGTTTTCATTAATCCATCCTTCCCATTTTGATCCTTAGCTTCCTCGTCCTAGTGGTCATGCATATCCAACCATCGAGATAGAAGAAATGGGTGGTTATGCAAGTTTTCACAAACGCATATCCAGCATCTAGTGTGAAAGATGTGAGCGATCATGCATATCCAACAGCCCGTTAGATGTTGGAATAGATGATATGAACTAGATTAGGATTATGTATAGCTCTGTTCTTGTAGTTGCATTTGAAGTTGATTGAATTTTGTAAGCTGTAAGCTGTAAACTATTTCTTGAATGAATGAATGAACAATTTGACTTCAATTTCTTCTCTATGTACTCTTACTTCAATAGAATCAACTTGTTTACTTCAGCACTTTAGTTTCAGTAGAAACAAGCTTCAAAGCTTACTTGACCATTTATAAAAGAATCACACTTGATGAATCTTGGACTTGAACATGGAATAGACAAACTACACTTGAAATAGATAAACCGTAGAGAAAGAGACAAAGTCATAAGATGAAGCATCGGTTATTCTGCGGCAAGTCTTTTGACTTTTTGCCATACAGATGGTGTGATCCATCAAAGTCAACAGTAATGGACAAGTCAGTGGGCATGAATTCACCTCTAATACTTGTCATTGGACCATTTAAACTTTAAACTGGATTTGCCGAGGCACAGCCACCTTTTGTTTTCACAATCTTAAACATCAAATTGGTCTTAATAGGATACCAAGCATCAACAAGTTAGATTCAGAGAATAGCCATAAATTAACCATGTAAACTACCAAAACATTCATATGGTTCTGGCGTCCAAAATCAAACGTCCACATAAATACCCTCAAAATTACTTCCAAAACATTGCAACCATAATCCATCTGAAATTGACCCACAAGTGCCTAAAATTACTTCCACATAAATACCCTCAAAATTACTTCCACATAAATACCCACTTTAGTTTGGGTTACATGTCATTTCTAAAAGTGACCCTTTCTAAAATTGACCCACAAGTGCCTAAAATTGACCATTAAAACCTAATTCCATTACAATGTGATTAACAAAACTGAAACAACATCTACACTAGAATTGCATATACAAAATGGCAACAAAATCAATAAGGATAAACTAAATATTATAACGATTCATTACCAGCATAATCATTTCAGTACAAAACTTAATTCGACTAATTATCATCCAAATACTTACATAACTTCATTACGGATATTCAGAAACCATAAACCAAACTATAATTACATACGAGTTATATATAAATATACCATACAAACCAAATTACTTACTAATGATCCATACCCAAAAGACATTCACATACTTAGACCACTTGAAAACCAAAAAGCTTCAACACAAAAGTGACGATGTCACTAAACACTAGTCAAGTCTTCATCAATCTCCATGAGGGTCACACCATCTTGCTTCTGCTCAATCCCATCACGAATCAAATCAACAGAAGCTTTAAGTCCCGCAAAATATCACGATCATCTACATTCATCTTCACCAGACATGATAAAGCATCCACCCCTTTCTCATGGTTTGGGCCAAGATAATGGAGCTCCCTAACTGTCCCTTCACGTAAGCACATCGCCTAGCTCTCTGCATATTACTTCCAGTTTGACTAGGCGAGCTTGTGCTTCCATCACTTCATTGTTAAAGAGATGCTTGAACATGGTTGCAATATCATCGGAACCACTAGCGCGACGCAACTCATCAAGATTTGGGGTTTGGTTTGCCATTGATTTTGCAAGGCGGTGATTTGGGATTTGGGGGTGTGTGTACAGTAAAAATAGATGAAAATTAAGAGATTAGGTAGGGATTCAATTGTTATTACGCGTATAAATAGACAAATCCAACACATTTTTACTCTCCCCAAAATTAATTAAAGCATAAAACCGTGATCGAAGAGAATGATTACAAAAGATAACTGAAGCCACAACATTTGAAAAAAAAAATGAAACTTACAATAGAAAATCCTTACACCATGAAGTATGAACTAATACAAAAATAAAAGAATGACACAAATAACCTTATATTTCAATTACCTTGTTAGAGACCATAATATACTGATAACATTAAATACCAACTAATACATTACACCATCTTGAATGACCCACAAGAATTAACACATGTTAAATAAAAGCACTAGTACCTAAATTACAACAAACAAGGCAATGAAACATAACCATCATAAATTACAATTAAAAATGCCCATCATCAATTAGTGTTATCACCGTTATTGGACACATAAGGAAGAGCACTAGAACCTTCATCAAATTCATCATGAGCTGCGTCATCAAAATCATCAAAAAGCATCCTTGGTGTAAATAGACTAGCTTCTTTAAACCGCTTTTCATGCGGTGATCTTAAGTAAGCCGGTGATTGAGATTCTTCATTTTCCCATGCACTAACCTCTTCCAACGACATACAATGAAAACCTTTCTTTCTTTTATCATGGTTTTTTAATTGTGTTGTCACCTCCTCATCAAACTCATCTTTACGCAAGTTTTTGTGATAGTAATCAACTAGGAATGCTTGAGGAGTATGGGAAACATATACCTCAATTTTTCCGTGTAGTTGAGCCAATTCATACATCTTCTTAACATCTCTATCACTTTCCACTATAGTCAAACCTTCTTCCAAGCTACATTTTGGTATACAATAAAACCAAGCCCAAATATCTTCTTTTTATTTTTCTAACAACATGTCGCACATTTGGGAATACGACAACGTTTTAGACATAGATAGTTTAATTTCAATAATTTTTCCACCGCGTACCTTAGGGAAAGACGTAGAATATGCCTTTATTGAAAACTTCGAATACAATATCATTAGAAATATTAGACATCTTGTTTTTAATAGAAAAAATCCGAATTAACAAAAATAAATTTAGCCAAAAATAAAAGTGTACACAAATTCTTCTAGTATTAGTGAACAAACACAAATGAAGTGTGTAAATAACAAAAAAAAAGGATTAATATAGTGATCTGATTGGATATTACCTGATGGATAATAGATCTAATTCAAAGTCGTGTGGTCGAGTAGTGATGGTCGAGTATCCTAACATGTATTAACTACAACAACTAACACCTATTAATTGATTACATTAATATTCATGTATTAGTTACAACAACTAACCTTTTCCCAACTAACACATAATATAATTAATGTGATGGGGTATATGATAATTATATAAATAGAGGTGAGAAACATGTGATAAGATTACGAAACCTTAAAAGCTATGAAATGAATTCACCACCAAATTACGAGTGGGAAGAATTACTTGATATAGACGACTCTGATCTCCGATTATCCGCCACAACACAAAACACAATATCCTCTCAAGTTGATAATTATTTCGAAAATCCTGTTAGAAAAATACCCGGTCTGCAGGTATTCGGGATGGTGTGGACGATGGTGTAATGATCACACAGGAGTTTATTAGGAAAGTTGTTGACGATTTGGTTGAGGATTCGGATTTTAAAAGTGGTCCATGGGTTAACGCGGTTGAGTTTATGAATGCTGATGGCGGGATCATTGTTGGTTGTTTTGCCGATATAAAAAAAATTTTAAAAAAGGGAAACTTGAAAAGGTTGTTGCTATAATCAAGTCTTGTACTCTGAATGTTTTGGGTGATCTAAAAGTAACATTGAAAGACGTTTCGGGTTTATGTCGGTTCAATACATCACAAAGTTGTTAATGATGAGAGGTTTAAAACCAATTTACCGTCGAATCGTCTTGATACTTCAAAATGTTTCTGTATTTTCTCCCAAACAATCTGGCAATCATTATCTTAACATCACAATCAAAAATTTGGTCAAGGTTTTATCCAACGATGAGGTTCTTGAAAGTGGCAACGGTGATGAAAATACTGGAAGTGGAATATTTATGTAACCATTTGGGTTTGATCCAATGTATTTTCATTTAACGAATGTAGTAGTATAACCAATGTAGTAGTATAACTTATGTCTAGTTACTAGTTTGGTTGTAGTATAACTTATGTTGTAGTATAACTTATGTTGTAGTAAATCAATTAATTCGAAAATTTAGTTTTTACATATAACAAATTTACTTGTTAATTCGAAATGTGCATCAACTATACATTAATTCAAAATTTTGGTTTAAAACTTAATGTATTAATTAATGCACTGGATACTCGACTACTCGACCGACGGCTACTCGACCTATGGTTGGGTAGAAGTAGTAATTAATTGTACAAATTAATACGCATTTAGTATTGCATCTACTACATATGTGTGTTAGTTGAGAATTTAAATGATATGAATAAATGTAAAACTTAATGTATTAATTAATGCACTAGATACTTTCGAATTCTACTCGCTAGGCTACTGTCTATGGTTGGGTAGATGTAGTAATTGATTTTACAAATTAATACACATTTAATATTTCATCTACTACATATGTGTGTTAGTTGTGAATTTAAATGATATGAATAAATGTAAAACTTAATGAAGTAATTAATGCACTAGATACTTCACTACTCGACCGACGGCTACTCGACCTATGGTTGGGTAGAAGTAGTAATTAATTGTACAAATTAATATGCATTTAGTATTGCATCTATTACATATGTGTGTTAGTTGTGAATTTAAATGATATGAATAAATGTAAAACTTAATGTAGTAATTAATGCACTAGATACTCGACTACTCGACCGACGCTCTCGACCTATGGTTGGGTAGATGTAGTAATTAATTGTACACATTAATATGCATTTAATATTGAATCTACTACATATGTGTGTTAGTTGAGAATTAAGTGATATGAATAAATATGCGTTTGGTTTAAAAATTAATGTAGTAATTAATGCACTGGATACTCGACTACTCGACACACTTATATTAAAATATTTCTCACAAACACTAACAATTTATTTAATAACTAGATTAACGGACATGAAATTAGATGATAGGACATGAAATACATTGTTCGCATAATAAAACAACAAATTAAAAAAAGGAATCATCCGAGACCCAACCCTCGTCACTAGAAGTATATGATTGCTCAGGTCCAAGCCCCATTTCCCATCGGTATACAAATTCTCGTTGTTCCCGGCTCTCTGAGCAGCTTCCTCACGTTCCTCGGCTAGTTCAAACTCAATGAGTACTTCCATATCTTGTTCAAATAGTCGAAGTTGATCCTCGTTAACCCAAAGCGGATTGGGATTGTATTCCAAAGGTTGGTTTTTGCGGCTCGTTTTCGAGTGGGATGTTTGCCGCTTCATTTTCATTTGGGATTACCGGTAACGGAACTTGCGGTTGAACGTTTGCTACTTCATAGTCATTTGTGAATACCGGGAAGACATATTCAGGTGAATCGTAAGAAACATGCTCATTTTGTGGTGGACTAGGGAATTGTTGAGAGAAATCTTTGTGTGACATTTTGAAAATCCGGAGTTGTGCGTGAGTTGAGTATATGAGTTGTGTATGTGACTTGAATGGGTATTTATAGGCTAGTCGGTCGAGTAGCTTGGTCGAAGAATAGTGAGTATCACAAGCATTAATTAATACATTAAGTTTTACATTTATTCATATCATTTAAATTCACAACTAACACACATATGTAGTAGATGAAATATTAAATGCGTATTAATTTGTAAAATCAATTACTACATCTACCCAACCATAGGTCGAGTAGCCGTCGAATTAGTAGTCGAGTATCCATGCATTATTACTTCATTAAGTTTTACATTTATTCATATCATTTAAATTCACAACTAACACACATATGTACTAGATGAAATATTAAATGCGTATTAATTTGTAAAATCAATTACTACATCTACCCAACCATAGTCGAGAATGAAGATTTACCTTCATTAATTATTAAGTTTTACATTTATTCATATCATTTAAATTCACAACTAACACACATATGTAGTATATGAAATATTAAATGCATTAATTTGTAAAATCAATTACTACATCTACCCAACCATAGGTCGAGTAGCCGTCGGTCGAGTAGTGGAGTATCTAGTGCATTAATTACTTCATTAAGTTTTACATTTATTCATATCATTTAAATTCACAACTAACACACATATGTAGTAGATGAAATATTAAATGCGTATTAATTTGTAAAATCAATTACTACATCTACTCAACCATAGGTCGAGTATGGTCGGTCGAGTAGTGAGTATCCAGTGCATTAATTACTACATTAAGTTTTACATTTATTCATATCATTTAAATTCACAACTAACACACATATGTAGTAGATGAAATATTAAATGCGTATTAATTTGTAAAATCAATTACTACATCTACCCAACCATAGGTCGAGTAGTCGAAGTAGTCGAGATCAGTGCATTAATTACTTCATTAAGTTTTACATTTATTCATATCATTTAAATTCACAACTAACACATATGTAGTAGATTAAATATTAAATGCGTATTAATTTGTAAAATCAATTACTACATCTACCCAACCATGGGTCGAGTAGCCGGTCGAGTAGTAAGATATCATGCATTAATTACTTCATTAAGTTTTACATTTATTCATATCATTTAAATTCACAACTAACACACATATGTAGTAGATGAAATATTAAATGCGTATTAATTTGTAAAATCAATTAGTACATCTACCCAACCATGGTCGAGTAGCCGGTCGAGTAGTGGAGTATCTAGTGCATTAATTACTTCATTAAGTTTTACATTTATTCATATCATTTAAATTCACAACTAACACACATATGTAGTAGATGCAATACTAAATGCGTATTAATTTGTAAAATCAATTACTACATCTACCCAACCATAGGTCGAGTAGTCGAAGTAGTATGAGATTAGTGCATTAATTACTTCATTAAGTTTTACAACCAAACTTACATTTATCTACTAACTTTAAATACTACATTTACTTTAAATCATACAACTAACATAAATAATTTACACCAAAGAGCTATATATATATTAATGTACTTATTTGAAAGAATTAGATTGTTCACTCAAAAGAAATGGGAGAATCGGCTACTGAATTTAGTGTATATTTCGTTTTTACGGAGATGTGACTTTTGGTGTTTGCCTTAAAAGAAATATTACTTACAATCAACTGGTAGCTATTGTGAAGAAAAAGTACAAGTTTAATGATACGTGCAACCTCATGTTTACGTACAAAGTTGGTACAAAGTGTGTCCACATTGTAGACGATGATGATGTGAGATTTTACACAAACGAAATTTGCAAAGGAAAAGGTACGCCACATACTATTTTTATTGAAAAGATTGAGCAATGCTCTGTGGGAAATCCTTCTTCTTCTAGTTCTTTGGGTATAGATCTTAACATTCCTTTATCTCCTTTTGATTTAAACCCACAATACACTGTTTACAATGATTCCCGAATACCAAAACAAGAATATTTCGAAAATCACCGTAATTTAAACCAACAATACAATATTTACAATGATTCAAAATTACCCAAAAAAGAAATTTTTGATTGCCATAATGATTTTATGGCAAGAGAAAAGTTTGAGCATAATTGGCAAATGAATACTTTAAAAAACATTCACAACCCACCAGATCCACAACCTATTATAAAACTCCAAAAGGAAAAATTGATCATGCTAGATGTATTTTGGAAACGGGTGAAAGATTTGATAATAAAAAATGTGTTATGAATAAAATTGGTTATAAAGCTCTTTTAGATGGTTATGAATTTAAGGTTAGAAAATCGATCCGTAAGGTATGATGTAATTTGTGTGCATGAGGGTTGCGAATGGAAAATAATTTCAAGTAAGTGCAAATTTAGTAGTGAATGGGAATTAGGAACGGTGAACGACCATCACACTTGTTCAAAAACAAAAATAGGTATGCATCACCGTAATGCTACGAAAAACTTGTTGGGTCATTTACTAGTACCTAAGTTCAAAGACAACAACCGTATATATACGGCAAAGGACATACAAAACGACATGAACCTTGAATTCAACATCGATATTAGTTACAAACAAGCATGGAGATCGAAGAATGTGGCATTGGATATTGCTTGAAGGTTGCCCGAAAGCATCATTTGAACAAGACGGTTTAAATCACTGGCATCTTAAAAGGTAAATTTACCTTGGAACAAATCTGTAGTTGGAATGACCCGGAATAATCAAATTATACCTCATTGTAGCAAAACGTGTGTCTCGTGGTGAGACCGGTGAATCGTGGACATGGTTTTCGTCAAAATTGAGAGAATGCATTGGTGAAGTTCCAGATTTAACTATCATATCTGATCGACATGTAGCAATACAATCTGCATGTGAATCTGTTTTCCCAAATGCATTCCATGGGCATTGTTGTAGGCATTTGATGATGAATTGTAACTTGAAGGGTAAAAAGCATAAGGCTTTATATTGGAAGATGTGCAAAGCCTACTTAATCGATGATTTTAATAGAGCATTAGACGAGGTTAAGGGCAAAAGAAAACAAGCCTACGACAAACCGATCGAAAGGTTGAAAGGTGGTCAAGGGCATATTCCGCTGGTAATCGTTACAATTACATGACGTCTAATAATAGCCGAGTCAATCCATTCGTTAACAAGAGATGTCCGAAAAGTACCCATCACTAACCTAATGGAGTGGTACAGAGCCCTTGTCCAAAAGTGGTACTTCAATCGTCGAGAAAAATATAAAGGTACGCGGTTTATGTAATTTTTTCCTAGAAGTAAACTATTTACCGAATTTATTGTTTACAAATCATAAAATACTAACGAATATTATAATTTAGATGCACAAATGGATGAACTAAGTGATTGGGAAACTGCAAAAATAACGACCGGAATGTTAAAGAGCTCATTGACTGTGGCGGGATTGAGATGAACAGATTTACCGGTCGATGATCGACAAAAAATACATATAGTGGATTTAGGTCAACGTTCATGCACATGTAGAAAATGGCAAGTTTCTGCTTTGCCTTGTGGTCATGTTTTAGCGGTTTGTAGAGTTATGGGAATGACGGATTGTAATCATTTGGCAAAAGCATGGTTTAGGAAAATTGAGCTTAAAGCTACGTACCAAGACTTGGTATATCCCGTTGGAGAAGTTTCAAGTTGGCAGTGTCCAAGTTACTTGCAAGTTGTTAAGCCACCACTTATGGCTAAACCCCAACTGTAGACCCAAGAACAAAGATCGTATTAGATCCCAAGGAGAGGAACCGGTACCAGTTAAGTGTGGAAGGTGCGGTAATGTTGGACACACCGGACAAAGTTGCCGAGGAACATTGCCAAAGAAAAAAGTAAGTTATGTATTGTTATTTAAAGCTCATTATTTAGGATACAGATTATTAACTCATAAATTGATTTACACAATTTTTAGGCAAAGCTACCTGCTAGAAGAAACTCACAGCAAGCAATGCCAAGCTCACAAGAAGAACAAGTCAACTCACAAGCTGTTAATTTGGATGACCCATAGAGTGGCATACTTTAGTTTATTCTAGTGTGTATGGTAAACAAGATTAGACTTTTAATGAAAGTTGCAAGTTTTGCGATTTAAAAGATGATTATTTGCTACATGGTTCAATTGAAAGCACAAAACACAGTCATCAAACTTTCAATATCACAGTTAACAAACATAGCATAGCCAAAAGCAACACAAATAAGTTTTTGCCCAAAAGCAACAGCTAACAAACACAAAACACAAACACAGTCATTTGCTACATGGTTCAATTGAAAGCACACAAACACAATCATCACAACTTTCAATATCACAGTTAACAAACATAGCAACACAAATAAGTTTTTGCCCAAAAGCAACAGTTAACAAACAAAACACAATGTAGCTTTTGCCCAAAGGTAACAGTCACAATAGCAATCACACCTACACAAATATCTTGTGCTTGAAATAGAAACGGACCATCTGTTCGATATGCAAGGGGTCAGGACGGCATCTTCAACAACCAATGGCATCCCATGAGATAATCTGTTTAGAGAACAAGAAACAACAAATTAAAATCATGCATAAAGATAACCAGTATTGGACTAACAAGTAACAGTTAACCTGTATTTGACTAACAAGTACGTTAAAATGACTCAAATATTTATGCAAAATTATTTGCATAATCAAAATGCGTCATTATGCAGGCATTGATGATGCAACAAGAGTCTGTCATGAAAAGTGTTTTTGACTAAAATAGTGACTAAAAACAAATTGATCCTACAATATATAAGGCCACAATCTCAATTGCATTTTCATCAAACATCTATAACAAAAAACAAATAACTAAAAAAATGAGTGGTAAAAGAGTTAGGTTTGAGCATAATCATGATGATAGGAAGTGGTCAATAAAGGTAGCAAGAGAGGTGATGTTTCCTGAGATATGGGAATTGTATGGACCAAATGCTGAACCAAGTTACCGATTACCAGTGAAGTGCTAGAAGAACTAAGAAAAGATATACTCGATGAGAACAATAAGAAGTTATAGAACCAAGTGGCGGTGGTAAAGTTAAGCAACCACATAGGCAATTTGCGGGTCCTAGTAGGTTAATCATGTAAAGGTATGAATATATGATGTATGTATGCATTGGTTTAAGTAAAGTAGGTTAATCATGTAAAGGTTAGTGGTATACTATATCATTATACTTCTATGCAAGGACTCCTAGGATAACATGCTTGTGTGTGAGTTGAGTACAGGTTATGAATTCCAAACTAAGTAGACACTATTAAAGACAACATTAAAGAAATAAGGCTTAAAACTATGTAAAAGACAAATTTAAACAATCACCAACCCAGAGAAATAAGCATACAAAGACGCCGCAATCACCAAATACCCCACCACTGCTGGAGCGTTACGTGCATTCCTAAACTTAATGTGTATTCTAGGGATCGATTCCTGCTTGCAAACACATCATCTTTCTAGAACTACCGAAGCTTACACTCCAAACAACTCCTCATATTCAAATACCACGGACGAGTTTCAGGTTCTTGATATCCTTCACTATCATAGAATGTAACGATTCCAGCTTTAATGTCAAAGCTAGCTAGGGACCAATGTTTCTGGGTTCATTTATGGGTATGAAGACCTACAATGTTTAAAAACAAAATTGATATAATCCACATAATTAAACTATCATATTCTAAAAGATTGGTTACCAATGAATACATGTTCCACATTCCTCCATGCAAATGGGTAAATATCATCGGTTGCATAAAACAGTGGCATTGAGTCTTGAAGTAGAAGCGTTAAAAAGTAGCAACTAACCATTGACCAATCTGCGGAAGATGGTCTGAAATACCACATATACCATACCCAAAGATCAATGTGTTGTAGGCAATAAAAAGACGAATTCAACAAAAACTTTACATATAGCAAAAATAGTTTTATCCAAAATATATGTAAATTGTTATTTTAACGCACCTCGTCAAGTAACCAACCTACACGTTTATCGTCAAGCCCAACTAAAGCATCCCAGAAGTACGATCAACAAGAAGCGTCACTATACCAAGGAAACTTGCAACGAGTGCCTGGGGTAATCAGAAACTTCTCAAACTCAGAAGTACATGAAATTTTATCGATACATTTGAATGGACGGCTTGGTTCCTAAACAAAACAGGTTAAAGTTGAATTATAAGACTTAATTGAGCCAATATCTGATGTTGTAGTTGCAGATTCATAAAGGTAATACCTCTTTCCACGGTTCGAGATCTTCACACCTTTTAGTCATGAATGCATCAAGGACATTTGTACGTTTTTTAGTGCATCCATGCTAGGGACGTATAAAGGTAATAACTCCTCCCATGGTTCCATCTGCGGCCTGAACACGTTGACATACCTCCTCTTGAAAGTTCCACATCGTTGTAAAGCAAGTTTCATGTGACTGGAATTACTATGTCTCGTATACTCTTCATCCTCTTTTCTTCTTCCAAAATCATTTCGGTCCTCTGTTTCCTCTCGCTCACACCCTATAAATCTCAAGACTTGCTTTTCAGCCTTCACACAATCATCCTGCAATTACATCACAATGGATCGTTGTTATTACCTAAGATAAGTCTTGAAAACAGTTAATATATTCTTGAAAACATGTATGTGATCACCTCGGATAAATCTTCATCGACAATTTGTCCACTTCAACCCCACCATTCTGTGTAAAGTTATGAAACAAGTTATAATGAAAGGTACAAGACAAATAAGAATAATTTGAAAGTTGCAGAAATCAATTACCACATAAACTTTCTGGGAGAAATTATCCAAACCATCTACAAATCCATTGGCAGTGTGTTTGTTGGATGTTAGAATAGGCGAATCAAATAATTCAAAAAAATCACCATCTAGATTACTACAATACTGCCACCCGATCACACTCCACGTTATCCTGTAACATGTGCTCGTGTCCGACTTTTGTTTTTCGAGTAATATACTGCATCACAAAGTATTTTGCAAAACATGATAATTAGACATTAGTTAAATTGTGGCATACGTAGAAAAGGGTTTATGTCAAGACTCACATGAATAATACTCTCCAGTTTGTAGACACGTTCTTTCAAACTCTTGATCTCTTTAGGTAGAATCAACAAACTGTCACATAAACGCTCCAAAGCCTTAACCCGAAGCATACAACTCTGCCTAAGTGGATGTGCCTCTCTATCTTTGTCCTTAGATGTGCGAGCTGATGACAATTTTCTTAGATAATCACCAAATACCCCGTATTATTCAACAGGAGGAGGTGCTCTGGGTGTATACCACTTAAAAAAATTTGGCTTTGTCTAAACCATTCGATTGGCCTCGGCAATATTGGGATATAGGTCATAATTTGGATTTTTGGCCTAAGGCATTTAAAAATAAACTTTAGAAAGAAATAAATAAACTAATTTAGAGACTAGATAAGCATTTAAGATTACAAAACAACTAAGATAAGCATAAAACATGTTAAGCATATATGCAATTAACCTACACAAGAACTTATAAATCTTACAATCAAAGGAAAAAGTTGACATATATGCAATTACATTTAGGGAAAAAGTTGGCATATACATAATTAACTGACCTCGGGAAAAAGTTGGTCAGATAGCTCCCAATTTTGAAATGGAAAATGCTTCGACCAGAACATCCTCTCTGGATTACATCGGTCATTAATCCACCAACGTGTGGTTCGAGATGAAGACTCTAGAATCCATATCTACAAAAAGTTAATGAATAAGTCAAATGACAAACAAAATATTTGCATAACTTGACAATGATTTGGACTAAAAATACAGACCTTGAAACACGAATGAATCCGGACAATGAATACGATGGAACAAAATTTGGGTCTTTTTCCAATGCTTTATGGTGCTCATCCTTATGATTTGAGTTAACAATTCTAATGGCAGTATAACTCCCGCCCGGATGTGCTCTCCCAAGCAAACTCATCCCAAGCATCCTGATTTTCTACCATCCTTAGATATACATCATCAACAACAGATCCTAACTCACGACCCATAAATATAACTTCCAAACATAACAAAAGACAAACTCGTATTGCATCTTCATCGATAGTTTGGTGAAACGCTTTCATCCTCAATCCGCACGATAGAAGATCTATGTTTTAACATAGCGACATATCTTCTCCGGAAATACACGGTCACGAAAACTGATATCACCCTCTCTAAACTTGCGGAAACTGACCATCCCAAACTTGAATGTAGTTATGAGGCAAAATTCACGACGACCAAAGTGTAGCAAATGATTGTTAACATTATAAATGATGGGTAAATCATAGTGATCATTATCAGAGAAGACTTGCTTCTGAAGCATAAAATGTATAAGACCCTCTTCATTGTCAACATAATCCAAATCCACCAGGCGCCCAAAACATGTCGACCTAAACAAGTGACAGATCGATCCAAACCTAGTCTGTCTTTCATTAATGGAAAGTAATTGAGTTTGCTTCTAACATGTACCCTCGCATGATATTCCTAAAGAGATTACAATATACAAGAATTAGCATCACTGGGATAAGATAACAAGATTAAGCTAATAAGAACTTTTACTTATGGGCTTATAGTTGCAATATGGGCTTCTCTAAACAATTAAAAATTCGGCTTAATACATCAGAATACTAGGCTTATAACTAGTTACACGAATACATCGTAATACTAGGCTTATAACTAGTTACACACTTTTCAAATATTCGACCTAAACAGTACACTTAAAACTATAATTTGAGCCAATTTATAAACACTGTAGAATAGCATTGAGCAATGTTAATGATTTGCATCTTGATGCACACGATTATGCAGACATGTATAAGCACAAAACGCTTATTTTCTTAAAATTAGCAAAAACACTTCAAAACAGTTGATTTTCTTAAAAAAAAAACCAAATAAGAACTTTAAATCTGCTTAGGTTATTAGAAATGACCGAATAAGCACTTCAAAACAGCTTATTTTCTTAAAAATGGCCAAATAATAACTTGAAACTGATTAACAACAATAAAAGCAAGTAACTCATTTTCAGAAATACCCAAAAGGCAAACACCCAGTTAGATCTAACAATGAATCCAAAAAAAAAAAATAGTTAGAAGAGTACCATCGGTTTCATGGTGGAATGAAAGTGTGTGATTATTGAGTGTGTATGTGAGATAGCAACAATAAATCGATGAATCAAGCAAAATAAAAAAAAAAAGTAATCGGATATATCTAATTCAAACCCTAGATCGGATATCTAGAAAGTAAGGTCGGATATCAAGAAAGTACGTCGGATATCAAGGAAAGAAGAAAAGTCAACGTACCTTTATGTCACACATCCTGGTCGCCGGTTGCGCAAGCCGCCGGTTGAGTAGTCGGCGGTTGCTCAAATACAGTGGTTATCTTGGAAAATTGAAAAGATAAAAAGTGTAGTGGTAGTTGGGACACATGTCATGTTTCTGGTGGAGCTGCGCGGTCGAGTGGTTGCGCATGACCATTTTGGAGATTGAAGAAAAATTTGACCACAAAGGGGACTACCAAAAAGATTTTGGCACTTTTTGGTACTTTATGTGGTATGTATTTAATTTTGACTTACGCAATCGATGAATCGATGCATGTGGCTCACCTTGTACATAGCTGAAAACGGGTGAAAGTCTTAATTAAATATATACATATTGACAGATCTAGAATTGATTATTAATAGGATTTATCAAAAGGTTTGCATGTGGCTATTTGATATGCATGATTTTTTTATGCATTCATTGTTTATATGTTTATTTTTAAATACTTGCTTGTTTGTTATGTGTAACAAGGGTATTTTACAAGAAAAATAAACTGACCTAAACAATGGTGAAACATGTATTTTTAAGCATAGTAATCATAATCGTTTAATTGATTGGTGACTTTGGTACAAATGGTGTGAACGACTCACCCATTAGAATGAACTATAAAGGGGTTAATAAAGAAGTGCGCACAGTCAATTTGAAAGGATGTCTAAGGTTATGCTTTGCTTCCGGTCCCTCGCCCTCTGTAAGTTTTAATGGAGCTACTTAGTAAGCCATTAAATGTGCAAGCTCACCAAGGGCGCATTAGTTTTAATTCCATGCGCCACTTTGGTGGTAATTACCGAAAAACACTAAGTGTTTACACTTATGAAAAAGTACGGTATAATGGATGATAATTAACACTAAATTCTTTGATTGGTGAACCCAATACCTCAATTAAAGTTTGATGATGAAAAGCTTATACGTTAAAACAAGATATATATGTTTTAATAAAAACTATGCTACAAAGATGAATGCATGACATCTTTATACATATTTGATTTGACATCAAAATTATTACCCTTTTAAATTTAAGTTATATGCCATCCAGCGAAACGGAAACACCTAAGATTACCTTTTACTTGCGTGAGAACGGACTCGATCGTAATCGAGGGTAAAATGTCCACGGTCGTGAGAACGGCATGGGCGATTTTGTAGTTTCTTAAGTTGGACAACTTAATTGAGTTAGGCAAGGAGAACTGGCAACTCAAGGCATAAGATGGGATAAAACATGTTTACATGGCGATTGATATTGGCTATATGTAAATCCCATAAATTAGGAATTGCAATTGAAATTGGCAATTGAGCAAAAGCTCTACCATTTTGTTTAAGGTTCATTACTAGCGCATCAACCGACGTAATGAAATTATGACAATTTGGATCCTAGTTTTCAATAATAATTAATTGGTTATATGAATATGAACCTGGGTATTTAATTGTTTATTGAAAAGGAAAATTATCAAAATACTAATTATAGTTTTTTGAACTTTTTCTGTAGATGGCTCAACCTGAAAACACTATGAGCTTAATGAGTTCCGCTTTCAAAGATATTATTGGAAGGACAAGTTGAATGGCCCTAATTTCAATGATTGGCATCGTTCACTTAGGATCATCCTTCGTGTTGCCAAACGGGTTGAAATTTTGACTACACTCTGCCTGATGTTCTCCTAACACGCAACCGCTTGAACAAGAGGCATATCGTGTTGAATATGAGAAGCACAATGATGTGGCGTGTCTAATGCTTTCGGGGATGTCTGCTCAATTGCAAAACAATTTGAGCACTATTCGCCTATGAGCATGCTAGATGAACTCAAACGTATGTTTGAAGCCACCGCAGTGAACTATATGAACTTCTTGAAAAGGTTCATAGTGCAAGCGTGAGGTTGGCAAATCTGTCTCCGACCACGTCCTCGAGATGAAACATCACTTGGACTAATTGGAGAAGCTCTACCTTGGTTACCGAATGATGTAGTGTCGGCCTCATCAATCACTCCTTAATCGGGATCGATTTGGTGATTTTGTCCGCAATTTTAACATGCATTGCACGGGAAGACATGAATGAGTTACATGCAATGCTTGTAGACTTCGAGAAGAGATTGCCAAAAGGCTCCTACACTGTCTGTGTACTTTCGCTATACGGTGGTAGGTGAATAAGCCAAAGAGCAAGGCATAAGAAAGGGAAAGGAAAAGGAAAGGGAAACAAGTTGTCATCCCACCAATCCTAAGAAGAACCCGGAAAGAAAAAGGAGAATCCTAAGAAGGATTTAACTTGCCACCACTGCAACTCACCTGGTCACTGGAAGCGGAAGCCCAGTTTATCTGAATGAGTGCTCTTCGAGAATAAAAATAAGATGGTGCCTAGCTCATCAAATATTTTTATGTTTGAATTATTTTCTTTTCCTCATAAGCAAAATTCCTAGATATATGATACATGATGTGGTACTCACATCTGTAATACATCGCAGGGACTTAGAGGAGCAAGGAAGCTGGCATGTGGAGAAAGATATTGCGTTGGCAATGGAAAGCTGCAGTGTTTCGGGGCTTGAAACCATAGGGACTTTTGATTTAGTGTTGCCTTCGGGCTTAATTTTAGAACTAAATAATTGTCATTATGCAACCTCCATTGTTAGGGGTGTTATTTCAGTTTCTTTGTTAAAAGATATTGGTTTTGTGCAAACTTTTACAAGTTATGGAATTTCAGTTTTTTTAAATAATGTTTTTTACTTTAATGCAATTCCTATTCTTGGTGTGTTTGAAATTGACATGGATGGTTGTATATCAAATGAAAATAATTGTTGTATAGCATTAGCAATAAGAAGAGCAAGTTGAACTGTGATTCTTCTTATCTTTGGCATTGTCGCCTTGCCCATATAGGCAAGAAACGCATGGAAAAGCTGCAACACGATGGGCTTTTACAAACGGTCAATGATGAATCATTTGACAAATGCGAATCTTTCATTGCTGGGAAGATGACAGGAAACCTTTCACCACAAGTGGAAAGGGTTTACGATCTACTTGGATTGATACACACCGATGTGTGTGGTCCACTTAGACATGTGTCAAAACGTGGTGCTACCTACTTCTTAACTTTTACGGATGATTTCACCGTTATGGTTATGTTTATTTACTTAAAAATAAGCATGAAGTCTTTGAAACATTTAAGGTTTTCAAAAGTGAAGTAGAATTACAACTCGGTAAGAAGATTAAAGCTCTTCGGTCCGATAGAGGTGGTGAGTATATAAGTCAAGAGTTCAAAGATTACTTAGCCGAGTGTGGAATTATCCAGCAACTCACATCTCCTTATACTCCACAACAAAATGGTGTATCTCGAAGGAGAAAGCGTGCATCTTACTTGACATGGTACGATCAATGTTTGAACTTACGACTCTTCCTTTTACTTTTAGGGATTATGCCCTTGAAACCTGCTATTACATTTTGAATATGGTTCCAACGAAGAAGGTTGTTAAAACTCCATATGAAATATGGATGGAAAAAAAAGCTCCCAACTTTTATTACTTAAAGGTCTGGGATGTAGCGTTGTTAAACGTGACACACCGATAAGCTCCAAGCCGATATGTTAGTGTATCTTTGTAGGATACCCTAAGGAAACTATGGGTTACTACTTACTACCCAGTGAGAACAAAGTCATTGTGGCTAGGTATGGAGATTTCCTTGAAAGGAATCTCATATCTCAAGAACTCAGTGGGAGAGTATATGATCCGGAATATGATCAAGAAGATACAACACCTTCTGAAAATACTAGCCAACTTCAAGAAGAACCCGAAAGCTTAGGTGCTCCTCCTGAAGTTGTTCCCATTCGTAGGTCCGAAAGGACTATACGTGCACCTGACCGTCTATGTCTTAACGTAGAGGTGGAGGAAAATATGGTTGGGGATCTTAATGAACCCGCCAACTATAAGGCTACCATGGTGATCCTGAATGGATAAATGGCATTGCTATGAATGGGGAAATGCAATCCATGAAAGATAATGAAGTTTGGATTAAAGTTGACCTTCCTCCCAATGCGAAAAATCGTTGAAGTAAGTGGATCTTCAAGAAGAAAACTGACATGGATGGCAATATACACACCTACAAGGCTCGTCTAGTGGCTAAAGGTTTTACTCAAACCTATGGCATTGACTACGAGGAGACATTCTCTCTTGTAGCGGACATAAGAGCTATTAGGATTCTCATAGCTATAGTTGCACACTATGACTATGAGATTTGGTAAATGGATGTCAAAACCGCTTTTCTGAATGGCCATCTAGATGAAGACATCTATATGGCACAACCTGAGGGGTTTGTGAATCCATTATTTCCTAACCGTGTATGCAAGCTTAAAAGGTCCATTTATGGACTGAAGCAAGCATCAAGGCAATGGAATAAAAGGTTCAACGGAGAAATCAAAAGTTTTGGATTTACTTAGAATCTTGATGAGCCATGTGTATATCACAAAGCTAGTGGGAGTCATGTTACTTTCCTTGTTCTATATGTTGATGACATATTAATCATGGGAAATCATATACCAAGTCTAAAAGAGGTGAAAGCCTATCTTGGTAAATGTTTTTCGATGAAGGACTTAGGGAAGCAAAGATACATACTCGGGATCAAGATCTACATGGATAGATCAAGCTGCTAATTGGTTTAAGCCAAAGTGCTTACATTGACAAAATATTGAAAAGATTCAATATGCAAAATTCCAAGAAGGGATTTTTGCCAATGCAAGTAAATCATGTTTTGAGCAGCCAAGGGTGATAACTTCAACACCTGCGGTGGCTGTATGAAGAAAGTTCCTTATGCTTCGGGTGTAGGATCTATCATGTACGCGGTGCGATGCACAAGGCCTGATGTGGGGTTTGCTCAAAACTTGACCAGTCGGTATCAACAGAATCCGGGTGAAATTCACTGGAATGCTGTTAAACATATTCTCAAGTACCTTAGGGCTACAAGAGATATGTTCATAGTGTATGGGGAAATCCGAAGCGAACTATCGTTACAGGTTACTGCGACGCATCCGAAGTGTGACAAAGATGATAATCGAAGTCTCAAACGGGTTACATTTTTGTCATCAATGGAGGTCTTTGTGGATTGGAAGAGTAAGAAACGACAACACTTGTGATGTCGCTCGAAAGTGAGTACATAGCGTCGACGGCTGCCATGGAATTTGTTTGGATAAGGAAGTTTGTTTCAGGGCTTGGTGTTATGCCGTCGATTGAAAATCCTATTAAAGTGTATTGTGACAATTTGCGCAATTACTTTTGCCCATGAACCTGGAGTCATGAAGGGCACCAGACACTATCCTAGACAATATCACTATGTTCTAGAGCAAGTCGAGATAGGTGAAATTGAGTTGCTCAAAGTTCACACAGATGATAACCTAGCAGATCCTTTAACGAAGGCCTTACCTAGTGAAAAACTTAATCATTTGTCTGATAAGTTTGGACTTCGTTTAGCTAGTAGTTTCATGCCCATCTGTGACTAAGTATTTTAGATAAAGGATATTGTAAACATTGTTATTGAAATGAAATAAAGTATTTTGTTATGTTTATTATTCATTTATTATGATGTTATCCTATATTTGCATGTTTAAATCCTTGAATAACTTAAGTTATTCTAAATAGTCCGTTGTCAATCAATAACATGGGAATGATATTGAATTAAGACAAATCTGAGTATTAGTTAGAATATACTTGAAAGTATATTGATGCGTAGCATGACTAATTTCAAATGATATTCAATGTATTGAGTATAGGACTTATCCCACTCGCATGATAATACTTTATGGATCTTTGTCATTAAGTATATCATGAATATTATCCTCGACTTGAGATACAAGAGATATGTCATGGATGTAGTGCATTTTTGTGAAGCAATCTAACGTTATAAGTAACTGGTAGTTATAAGGGTTGTTTTCGAAGTGTTGCTTGAAATTTATGAATCCTGCTTGTAGTCAAAATGGGATTTGTTTCCTTCAAATTTATTTTGATGTATAATACTGATGGGCCCCTCGTAGGGTTGTTAAGATGTTTGCATGGCCATGCCCAAGGTCTTCGGAATATGTTCGAAGAATTGGTAATCTTAATCAATCACATAAAGCGAGAAACAGAATAGTTAATTAAGAAATGAGTGAGATCCATATTCTTATTAACATAGTATTAGAAACAAAAGGATGAATATGATGATGAATCATCAAAACTTGGTTTTTTCCAGAAAACCATACACGAAGTTATACAGGGGGCATTGGCGTGTTGCTAGACGCTAACCAATGTCATTTCACGCTTCTGTAAACATATCCGGTGGAGGCTGTTGGAAATGTATATATTTACAAACATGTGAATGTCCGGATTCGAACTCGTGACCACGGGATTTCACACATTAGCGAATGAGAATTAAAGTTAATAATTAATGTTTATGTTTACGATTAATTATTGCACATTATGTCCGGTTAACGATCGTTAAGTATTTAACGGAAAAATGACTAACGATCGTTAAATGAAAAGAGAAAGGACTAGAAATGGAAAGACTTGAAAAAGTTATGGGTTTTCCATCGGGCTTTGCTCATGGCCGGCCAAGGGGGCTTTCCCAAGCCCTAATCCATAACTTGTTCCCAAAGTTTTCCATCTACTATATAAACAAGGTTAGGTTCTAGGGTTTCACACACTTTGTGCATTGAATTAACCCTAGATCTCTCCTCTCCTCTCTCTAGTCCCTATTCGCCGAACACCCCCTTAAGGAGTTTGGTTTCGTTTTTCTTAAACGAGGACTTGTGTTAGATCTAGCAATCGCTTGATTCGTTGGTTAATTCGTGTGTACAAGAACATGGTAGTAAGACACTATTCTTATACCATTTGGTTTGAGTTGTAGAACGGTAAGGGACAACTCTTCAAACCACTTCTCTGTTTTGCTCAAGAGATCCGACATTCGCAAGAGTGTATCGCTACGCATACTTTCAGTTAATTATTTATTTGTTATGATCTTTAGTCTTCCGCTGTGTACTCTTGATGTTTACATGTTTATTGTATGTTATATATATATATATATATATATATATTATAAACTCAACATGTTACACAGAAGTTTAAGGCCAGATTAGGGTGTCCATGGTACTGAACCGGAAAAACCGAGAACAAAAACAATCGAAAATGTGAAACCGAGAACCGTCTCAAGTTTTTCAGTTCAGTTCGGTACGAGAATTTTCGGTAATTCCCGAAGAGAACCAAAGTGTTTGCAAAATTCATTTTTTCGTTGTCGATCATTCATAAAAAACATGATATATCAATATAAACACACACAAAATGTCTCCAACAATACAAATCGTTATAATAATTTCATTTGTTCAAACTAACATAAACAAAAAAACACAAAATGTCAAAATATAAGTTATAATTGTTCAAAGTATCAAGAACACGCATTTGTGTTTCAAACCTTCAAAAACGATTAATGCTCCATGACTTGTTTCCCTTATAAGTTCATACCACTTATTTCATTTCTTTATCAACCTCCTCATCATTCAACATATCTTCAATTTCATCCATATTTATTTTCATTCTCACTTTGATATTATAGTTTGTCAATATAAGCGAATTAAACATATAAGAAGGTTTAAGTTTTAATCTCATCGTATTATAACATGGTATCTAAACATCATATTGTAACATGATATCTAATTAATTATGATTACTATATAAAAGATAAAATATATATAAAAAAAACATCATATTGTAACATGATATCTAATTAATTATGATTACTATATAAAAGATAAAATATATATAAAAAAAACTTACTTTTATATTGGATGAATGATGGTGATGATGATATTTGAATCTTTGAATGATAATAGTAATTGTAAAACACTAAAACTGATAGCTTGGTGTTATTTGGTGTGGATTAAGGGTTAGGTTTTTAAGTTTTAAAACTTTTTTACAGCTTACTAATGGGCTAGATTTTTTTTTTCTATTTTCTTAAAAGATTGCATGTACACATTGTCTCAAACAAACCTTATAACATGATATGTACTTGTAGATTTAATTTACCACTATGATGTGTTGGGTGCAGTCGAGTCGAGACTTCTATTTTGGGTCATCCATATTTGGTGTGCACATTTCTATTTTGGTTGTTTTAAAGTAAGTGTCTAACTTAATATTTCAACCAATTAATAGAGAATTTAGTGTATAGAGATGATTGAGAATTTAATACGTAGAGATGATATGATATTAATAAAAGGTGTTTTAGGAAGCATTTTAAAACTTTGTGCATGTTACATAAAAAAAAAAGGTTATGCATTAAATTCAATAGACACGGAGTATTATTTATGTGATTAATCTTAAGGCATTCGCTATTGTTGAAGCATAATCTGGCGCGGGCAGGATTCAACGACTCTCCTTGGCCGTTAGTCGTCTTCTCGAGCCCTAGTAGACCTGTCAACAAAGATAATCCGTTAGGAGTGGACCGAGCCGCACCTAGCCGGTCCACCTCCGACGGTCAAAATGCAAGTAGTATGCTGTGGCATATGCAAAAGTATTATATGATGTGTGTGTAACGTGTGAAGTTACCCCTTTGAGAAGAAGATCCAACCCTATATTTATAGGGCATGATTAGGGTTTAGGTGTAGATTGCCGGTATCTTAGGGCCGCCTTAGACCCATTCCCTCTGGCCGACCGACCATACGTCAACAAGCTGAAGTTTAGTATGCTTGCTGCGTGATCGTATTGCGGATGCTAGAACTTAAGTCGGATGGCCGCGAGGGTGAAAGAGTGGAACCCGCATGCTGCATCCCGTAAGTAAGGCGCATCTGTACCTTTGTACCCGATCTAATGCGACGCTTATGGTGCGACAGAAGACGCGTGCTTCAATAGCGCCGAAAGTCTGTGCATTACGACAAAGATGTGCAAATGTAGAAAGCGTCTTCCTGCAAGATAAGTGTACGCTGGCTGACAAAGAGGCGCTTAAGACGTGAAGCGCTTATAAAGATAAGTGCACCTGTCGCGACAAAGAGTGCTAACCGTAAGACGTGGCTTCGCGCATAAGTGCTTGCGTGCTCGCACACAAGAGATCGGCGCATGTAAGACGCTAGCTTCTATGCATAAGTGCGCTGCAAGCTTGGCGACAAAGAGATGCCGAGAAAATCGTGCTTCTATGCATAAGCAAGCGCCGCTAAAGATGTGCGCATTAATGACGTTTCAGCGCAGCCGCTTGTCACAACCTAATGAGGACGTCTCCCTACGGGCAAGTCGTGCGAATATTCGTCTTCGACCGCTTCCGAATATACCTGCAGCATGGAAACAAGTGGTAGCGATACCCCGGTAGCCCCAAGTTTGATGGTGTTACTGTAGGGCGATTAAACTTATTTGCGAAAAAACACTCAAGCCAAAGATTAAAGTATATGCCGCTAATCGCAAGATATAAAACCTAATAAAATTAAGCAATATATAGCACATAGCATAAAAAATATATATAGCACATAGCGTATAAGAAAATATAAGCAGTCTTGCTTACCGTCGTGGGATGCGTACCGATGAAATAATAAATTGTTTTTTTTGTGTTATTATTATGTTTTATTAATAAATGTGATGGATCGCATGCGTATCCGGGTCCAACTAATAAACGGATGGATTATCTTAACCACATAGACTCGAACGTCTCTGGATGATCGCAGATGTTTATACCACGGCTTTTGGTCCGGTCGCATCATGCATTGACTAGCATCGTGGTGAACAGCGCTGCCGTCTCTGCGAATGTCGACGCACGGTCTTGCAGCGGGTAGATTTATCGCGACCGCGCTATTCGGCGCGAACAAGCATACCAACCGTAAAAAAATCTGCTTGTAGCGAATTTATCGCTAAAAAGATAAAATAGCCCGTCGTGCGCGGGCTTTTCTTAGATCCGATCGTGCGGACTAAAAGATAAAATAGGTCCGATTATGCGGACTTTATCATAATCTCATGTAAAGAAATATATTAATTCGTATACAGTTATTTGTATGATTATTACGTAAATAATGATATTTTTTATAAGAATATGCAATTTAAAGCAAAGTTTGTGCCGACACGCAAAGCAAAGTCAGTAAACATCTTAAGATGCTTTTAAGATGATGTTATATTCACACGATGGCAGAATGCACATGATATTAATCGAATAGAACTTATTTAATCGAGGCAGAATGCACATGATGGCATAATGCAAAGTTTTAGGGTTACCGACTTTAGGAATTTATCTCTGCTTTTCGGTAATATGAGAACACGAAACATAGTTTATTCGTGCTCCCACGGATGGCTTAACTTGTTGATGCATAATATCATACGTGGCGAGGATTCAACGACTCTCCTTCGGCCGTTAGTCGTCTTCTGAGCCAGGACCTTTGTCAACAAAGAGAACCGTTAGGAGGACCGGAGCGTAGCCGGGGTCCACCTCCGACAGTGGCCAAGATTAGTATGCGTTGTGGCATAGCAAAAAGTATTATATGATGTGTGTGTAACGTGTGAGTTACCCCCTGAAGAAGATCCAACCTATATTTATAGGCATGGATTGGAGTTTAGGTGTAGGGTCAAGCATCTTAGAACGGCCGAATTCTGGCGTCACCGACCATACGTCCAACAAATATGATAAATCTTTAAAAAGTTTATGCTATTAATACATCATCAAGTTATAAACTTTTTTATATTATAGACCTATTTCTACTATGGATAAACTTATTTATAAAGTTTTCATATCATAAAACACAACTAACATTTTACAAAAGAAAAATAAAAGAATTAAAAATAGTTTTAACCACTCCAAAATTTATACTTTTTCATTCCATCTAGGATTCAAATGATTTCTCATTATTGTTCACAAATTTATGAACCTTTTCAAAATGTTTTAAACCTATTTATAAACCATTGTACATCAGAAGGAATTTCGACACGATTTATTATTCAATTAAATGGTTTTCTTAGTATACAATAAATATGTATCAACCTTAACCTGAAGAAATCACGTGTCGGTCATAATATTTGAAAGAGAACAATAATGGAAGTGCATATACGTACACGTGCATTGTGAGTTTGTGACAATCGAAATTAAACACCATAATGGCATTGACCAAAAGTATACCCATATTTTATAGTGTCACCTCCCTATCATAATAAACACTTGATTGATAATGCAATCGAAATTACAACAATGCATGGAAGAATAATGCAAGTTTGTGGGTTGATTGAATTGGGTTGTTTTTGGTACCATTAGCATGAATTATATTAAGAAATTAATATAGATCGGTTTTTGTCACTATTATGAAATAGCAAGTTTATAGTAGGAGATAGCTAAATGTATCACTTAGTTCGTATACACTAACGCTCGGTTCACCGTGCATGGTTTTTAAAAAGATGTAATAATGGTGTAAATTTTATGTCTAGCACAAGTTCCACAATTTTAGCTTTATCAGCAAATTATTAGTCGATAGTTATATTATACTCCCTCCGTCCTAAATTTATTGTCCACTATTGACTTTTTTAGTCTATCTTCTTCAACTTTGACTACAATTATTTTTACTTGTGTTATATAATACTTGATGAAAAATATATGAATGTATTGGGTTTTAAATGTATTTTCAGTTGGTATAATTTTCATCAAGTATTATATAACACAAATAAATATATTAATTGTTAAAGTTGAATAAGAAAGACTTATCAAAGTTAAAGTGGACAATAAAAATGGGACGGAGGGAGTATATGTTTGGTTTAGACATTGGGCTCAAGTCTAAATTCTAAAATAGTCCATATCACATTATTTATTGTACCGATTCTTGTATGATCAATCATTGAATATACACAAAGATTTTACATGGTATTAGAGATTGTGTAATACCAAAACACTAATTTTTTCGTCCACTACTACACAATTGGGTTTAGAGACCCCTTCATCAAGACCCTTTCTTAAAAAAAACGGTCTCAATTATCATTTTCAGTGGGCCCAAAAATATCAAGACCGGTTTTAAAAAGAAAACTCGGTTTTGGCATAAATAACTACTCGAGACCGGTTTTTAAACTAAAAACACGTCTCTTTTAGGCAATGTTGCAAAAATCGCGAATCGGTAGTCGGGCGGTCGACCTCCCTGTAGCTTGTAATCGGTCTAGGCGGGATTAATCGGTGCTTAATCGGATTGGCATTTATAAGTTTTAGTATTTTCGGCAAATTTTAGGTATTTTCGTTAAGTTTTAGGTATTTTCGACAAGTTTATGTATTTTCGGCAAATATTTTTCTTCAAAAACATCTTGTAATAGATATAAACAATTACCATAAGTTATTCAAACAATTTTATGGATAGTTTTAAGTATTTTCGGCAAGATATGAAGGTTTTCGACAAGTTTGACCAACATTAACCGTCATTGACCACGGTTGACCGATTTACATAAATCGGAAAGGTTGGTGGCCTTGCAGCACCTAATCGGCGATTAATCGGCCTTGTAGGCCTTGTTTTGCAACACTGCTTTTAGGCCTAATATGGACCGGTTTTAGTTCTGAAACCCGGCCTATCTTATTCTTTACAAGCAAACATGTTTTAATGAAGAAACGGGTCTTGATTCCCCAAAATTTCAGCGGGACTTTTTCCCCTTTTATTCTTTTCAAATATTTTCAATGAATTTCAAACTAAACCTAGTACGCCTTTTCTATCTCCTTTTAACGCCCACACACACACAAACACACAACACACACCTCGCCACCGCCACTTGTGCACGCTTGCCCATTACTCTTGTTTTTTTTGGCGTATTAACATCAAAGGTTTGTAAATTTGAACTAAATCTGTCATTTTTGGTAATTAATATGGATATTACTTAAACTTGTTTGTTTTTTTCCTACTTCATGCGTTAGATTTGTTAATTGATTTTTTGAATTTTGGGTTTTATAGGTTGAAGCTTGCTTTATCAGTGTTTTTATCATAAGAAATAGAAGTTATGTGAGCAAATTAGAGTAATTAGGTAGCAGATTTATGTGGTTCAAGCTTGCACATAAGGTGTTCGATGAAATGCTTTTTTTTCCCCCACTCATATACAAAGGTTGCTTAAGATGCTGGCTAGTTTGAACTTTTTGGACTTTTTAATACTCTTTTCTGCTTATAATTATGATTCAAGTATGACACACAAGATTAAATGTAAGGTTAAGACGTTATTTAGATTTAAGTAATCGTAATCGAGTGGAGACTAAGAAACAAGCTGGTTGTGTTTGTACTTTGTACTTATTGATTTAATTAAAGCTTGAGTCTTTAACTGGTTCTTCTAGTCAAAGAGTTTAAGATTTAGTAGCTTTGTGTTGTGTGCTAGTGACTTGTTTAGCTTGGTGTTCTTGTGGTTTTTTTGAAGTACTTGATATTGACTAACACTTGCAAACAAACATTATCTCCGTTATCTCTACAGGATACCCGTTTTATTAGTAGGTAGATTTACTAGGCATACTAATAATTATTCTTGATATATATAGGGGAGGAACTTGCCTGAAGAGAAGTTGAATGATGGAGTAGTTGAGTTAATGCTTCGATTATATGCTTTGATTAGTAGGTAGCTTTCGTCCTATAGTACGGAATATAGTTGATCGTGCTGTGGCGTGTTAGTTAGTGTTTTTCTCATAAAATTTTACTGATTGAAAATATTTTTTTGATGAGATATATATCAGGTATGTCTATTGATCATTCATTTATAGTTAAAAAGAGTATATGAAAAATATAGGTAAATGTTACACATCTATAGAGATTGCTTATTACTCATCTATAGAGATTGCTTTTTAAGTTATTAGTTATAGAAAGTGAAACTTGTTCGCTTATTACTCATCTATAGAGATTGCTTATTAGTTATAGAAGATGAAACATGTTCGCTTATTGTAACTACTTACAGGGGTGTTTGGATTTGCTTATCTAAAGTGCTTATTATATAAATATATGTGCATAGGTTCATAGCAAGAAGGTCTATTACATTTAAACAATCATCTTTTGAAGTTCATGAAGTTTACTATTATACTTGAAGTTTAGTTGTGTGCTGATAGAAAAGTATCCTTATGTTATTCCAGGTTGTTTCTAAAACAACATACAAACGACGTGACGTTCTTAATGAGGGGATGTAATGAATCATATAGGAGTTTTGGAGGTTACTAATGCCTCTAAAAAGGCATGGCCCTGCCTTCAAAGACCGCCTAAAACTGGCAGACGGAATGCAAAATCAGATGCTCAATTGCTCGTTAAGTGTAATTAATTTTTTTTAGATGCAATTAGTTTCTTATAGATTTCGAATATTGACGGTAAATTGTATGGTATGTAGAGTTGAGACCAGGAAGATAACCAGTTCTTTGAAAAACATTGTAACAAGTTTACTTCAGGAGCTCATTTTATGTTCCTCTTTAACGTATTTCGACATTGTATGATGAAATTGCTTATGTGGTCATTTTGGAATTTCTTATTGTAACTACTAATAAAGGGATGGTTTTGATTGCTTACGGAAACTTAAGTCGATAAATGATTGTTTGAATTGCATATTAAAGTGCTAATAAGGGCGTTTGAGTTGCTGAACAAGTGATCCCAAATAGCCCTTTATACAACTTTAATAAGCAATTCCAAACAATCTCTATGTATGCAAAGAACTTTGTAAGCAAGGTCAAAGCAGTCCCTATATTAGCAGTTACAATAAGCAAATCCTAAACAAATATTTTTTATGGTATAAAAATATTTTAGAGACAGGTTTGTTTGCTTAGAAACCGGTCTTGATATATTATAAAGACATGTTTCGGCTGAAACGGTCTCTATTTGTTTATTTTATACCTTAAAATGCGCTTGGAGTCCGTTTTAAAGATTAAACAGGTCTCATTTCATTACTATCGAGACCGGTTATAAAACCGGTCTTTATTTGGTTTTCACATGGAGAGCCCCCCTCTTAGAGACCATATCAAAAACCGGTCTCGATTAGTCTCAGGACAGGTCTTGAAAGCCTTTTTTGTAGTAGTGGTCACGCTCCCGTTTTCTTGATCAGGTATCCATTGGTTGATATCTTGTTGAAGGTTAAGTATCTTTTGGTTGATACTTGGTTAAAAATCTCGTATCTTTTTGGTTGATACGATTTATATATATACACCCTAATCCTTTCTATCACATACACATCCTCGTCAACCCTAGCACTCTCTAAACCCTAACCACCATGACTAGAACTACATAGCCCCTATTATTCTTCTCTCGGATAACCGGTCCACCGTTACTCATCACCATCTTCTCATCGTGTTCTAGTTAAACTCGATGTTGATAACCGGAATTACGCTCTTGGGTTTATTTCTTCAAGAATATTTGTAAGGGTTATGAGGTGCTCACGTATATATTGGGAAAGTCTGATGAAGGCATCGCAAGTGATGCGTGGGGTTCGGGGTCGAGAAAACCTCCTTTTCTACGAGCAAACTTTTCAACCCTCTAGGCAGTGAACCTAATCGTTGTAGTGTAGTATGTGATAAGCCCAGAGGATTGATTTCGTTCTCTAGAGGAATAGGAATGCCAAAAAGAGATATATAACGAGAAGGTGGGTTGAGGATGATTCTTTTTTAGTCTTTTTTATGTTTTTTAGAAAGCAAGGGTAAGTATCTCGGGGTATAAGATTTGGGGGGTACTTCTACCGATTCTACTTCTTTTACTACTTATCTAATTATCTAATTAACTAAGTATGGATTATGCTTAATTGAGGTGTGCTCGTATGATGATTGAAGATGTGTTCACTTAGATGCTATTACTCCCTAGTTATCTCTTATTGGTCGGTTGAATTGTCACTTCTTTTATCTTAATTGGTGTGTTGTATTCCGTTTCGTAGGGGCGGTGCCTAATTCCCTAGTTGTATGAATTGCAACTCTCCTCCAGACTACCTGGTATCGGCAAGTGCAGTAGCATCTCCCCCGAATACTCTACTATCCTAAAGCTACAATTCACGCAATAAACACAACGAATGGCCTAAGTGCACTCAAAGGCTTTTTTGCTATTTAAGACGTTCAAGCTCTAACAATAAAGAAGAAGCCAGCTTTTCCTTAATCTAGCGTCTACCAATTAAGACAAGAGACAACCTAACAACAACTAATAACTAGGTTTCATAGATCTAAGAAAACACAAGAATAATTTAGCTACTCATGTTAAACAAGCAAGCATACACACATACAATTAAACATGGGGTAGACATAATGATAAATTAGATAAACAAACTTATCTTGTGATGTAAAATAGGGTATGGGACCCTATACTACTATCCAAGTCGGACTACAAATGTATAAGGGTTTGCTCTCCAAAGTTCTACCTCTTTAAAATACGTAAAAATCGAATTCTATATATAGATTTACAATCGCGACGGCTGTCACCTTTTTACTAGTGACGTCGCCGTCGCCGCCATTAGGGTTTCGTTTGGGCCAAGTCATCGTTGGAACGGCGTCAATTGAGATGTGTGATGCCGTCAGTCTTCAATAGGGACGTCGTCTGAATCTTGGTTCTTTGGCGCCCGGTGTAAAATTTGTGTGCGCCTTCCGAATTTAGCGGACCGACTCGGGACCGCAATTTTCACGAAGCCCACAAGGCAGCTTTGATCAAGTCTTCTATAAAGGGACGGCGTCGCCCTTTGGTTGGGACGTTGTCAGGTGTGCTGAAGTGCCTTTGGTCTTGACTTTGCCATTATCTTCTTGTTTTCGCTCCTTTTCGTCCAAATGTGCTTCATTCCAGCATTTTGCTTCCAAAAGACCTAAAATGTGAAAATGAATGATTTTAGGTAGTAACGGATAAAAAATGTGTCAATTTAGGGCTTAAATGACCCCCTAAAAATGTATGTTTTAAATCCTTATCAACAAGCAACCCCATTCCTCACACTCCGGAGGAACTAAAGCTGACACCATTGTTCTCTCATGGATCCTTATGACACATTCCGGGACACTCTACAAAGCACGTGCTGGTTATGAGGATCCACAAACCTCCAAGGGAGGCATGGGAACTCATAGCCGATATTTTCAACGACAACAAATCTGGTCGAACTACATGAAGGCGATTTATGATCATTGAAGCTTGGTGACTTAAGCATCGGGATGCTTATTTTTGCAAATCGAGTCCATGCCACTATTTTGACAAGCGCGCTCTCCCTGCTACTAATGACGTGTTGGTTACTTTGACTCTTGAAGGTTGACCAAGAAATACGAGAATGTTTTCACTATTATTACACATCGAAACTTTCCGTGATCTTAAAATGGCTCGTCATATGCTAATCACGAGAGGAGATGCTTTGAGGTTCAAGTCACAAGCTCCCACCCGCTTCATTCCTCATCATCATCTCCTATGCTCCTTTTGGCTGAACAAGTAACCATGTCGCCGTTCTATTACCATAAGTTAAATAAATAAAACCATGTTTTATTTAAGGGATCATGTCGTTTTGGTGATAGTTGTAAGTTTGTGCATCATGGTAGCATGCATGGTAAAACCCTAAACCTGACGTCCTTTGGTCTATGAACTCTACCAGTAACTTGCCTAATACCCTTAACCTTCCTCAGGCTCAAGTAGTCGACCTCTTAGCTAAGCTAGGGATAAATGGTACCACTGCTTTACAACAAACTAATAATGTGCAACCCAACCCTATTGCGTTTAACATTAATCCATGCCTTGGTTTGACTCAGTCCATTATTTCAAACCCCAACATATTAACAACCCATCGGATTTCCTATAGCACCTTGGCGGTATTGATGACCCATAATTATCCATTAGGTTTCCTATAGCGTGACCCAACAAATTCCGGTATTGTGGTAGCAGTTTTTTGGTTTGGGTCATTGGGGTTCACAGGTTACGGGTTTGGGTGCACGGGTCATGGGTTCGGGTTCTCAGGTTACGGGTCAACAGCTTTCGGGTCAGCTTGGTCACACTACTGTTTCGGGTCAAGAGACTGTGTTACCCCATGCTTTTAATACCATGACACATCAAGACCATGCTACCGGTGCATGGAACATGAATACAGGTATGCGTTCTTGCCTTAATGATTCAGTACACAGTCTTAGTAATATTTTTAATATGTGTATTTATCGATCTGTCTCAGTTGGTGACGGTTATTCCATACCCGTTACCAACTCGGGTCATAGTATTTTGCCTACACCTCATCGTCATCTTTATTTAAAAAGTTCTTATTACTCCTAATATTGTCAACAAATTAATTTTTATTCGTCAGTTTGTTCGTGATAATCATTGTACTGTTGAATTTAATGCCTTTGGTTAGTCTGTTAAGGATTTCAGGACCCGTCGGGTGCTTCTCCGCTATGATAGCACTGGGAATCTCTATCTGGTCACGAAGCCTTCAACTATTACTCATTCTTTTCTTACCAGTCAGTAAAAGTGGCACCAGCACCTTGGACATCGAGGAAGTAAAGTGTTATGTAGTATTCTATCCGGTAATTCTATTTACGTGTAATAAGGAGAAACCTCTGTTCTTTGTCATGCTTGTCAAACGAAAAACAAGTGATGCTCTTAATTATTAGTTCTAGTACTTTGGTTCAGTCTTGTTTTGACATTGTTCACTCGGATTTATGGACTTCCCCTATTATGAGTCTTTCTAGTTTTAAATACTATGTCTTGTTCTTTGATCATTACTTGTAGTATATTTGGGTTCATCCGTTAATTAATAAATTTGATGGTTAGTCTAAATTTGAATTGTTTCATACCTTTTTTAATACTCAGATTAAATGTGAAATAAAGTCCTTTGAGTGTGATCATGGAGGAGAATTTGATAACCACACATTTCATCGGTTGTTTGCCTCTAAAGGTATACAATTTTGATTTTTTCCCAAAAAACCTCTCAACAAAATGGTAATTCTAAATGAATGATACACACTATCAACAATATTATTGTTAGTTCACCATATTGTAACACAAGCATCAATATCTAAGAAATATAGATAAGGTAATCGATGAACAAACAAACATACACATATAGAAATGAGAGAAAGTTTATGCGTAGATAATATTGTAAAGTGAACAACCAACCTTCTAAGGAAGGTTTACAATACTATTTATAGGGAAAGGAACTAGGGGAACACACAAGGTTCCTTCCTTTTCTTATTGGATAAGGGCCAAGGCTTATGGGCTTTCTACATAAGCCTTGCCTTTAATATAAACATAAAAGCCTAATTAAGCAACCTATTACATGTTAATTACAAACACTTGAAATATAGTTTAGGAGTGATTCCAACAATCTCCCCTAAGTGTTGGTAATTAAGGACTTAAGTAATCTTTAAATGTTGTTGGTGCTGATGTAATAGTTGCTTTGACGTCTTATGACATTCTTCTTCTTGTGAGAAGAAGTGCCTTGATTCTAACAATCTGCCCGATGTGAGGATCTTGTTTTCTTTGAAGTTTTCGGCTGGCGTCTTCATTTATCTTTGTTCTTTAGTGTGGATATGGTGATGTTATGTTGTGGCAATGCATCGAGTCGCTTCGTTGCTCAGTGTCTCCACGTCCTTCTCCAACATGCTCACAGCTCTTTGGCGTTGGGTTTCAGGTGTTGATGTAGTTCTCTTTAGTCTTTAAACTTGGTAGATTCTTTGGCTTTGACTAAGAATCATTCTGACTTTTGTGTTGATTTTCGAGAGAACTTCAATAATGTTGTTTGTTGGTAGAGCATGTGGAGAATGCGCGGTCATCCTCGGGAGCATCCATAAGAAGAAAACATAAGAGTTGGTTAGTGATAAACACCAATCGATCATTGTGGTCGTTTCTTAATGAGTTGACCACTACGATTGTTCTTCTGATGAATGTCTTGATTCCATTCACCTTGGTCGGGCGAATCAACCGTCCGAATCCCATAAGGGGCGATTGGCATTACATTGAACAAGTTCAAGTAATGACCCACATTTTAGGACTCGATTCTTGAATGGAATCTCCTTAGCGGGATTTCAAAGACTTACAAGTTTGAACTTCGAGCGTGTTAATAGCATAGTGTGAAAACACATCTCTAATTCTAAAAGGCATTCCACGGTGGAGTCCCTCAAGTAGGATAACACGATGTGAAGTACACCTACAGTTCAGTGAGTCATTTGGTACACCGAACATCACCCATGGCTGTAGACCGTTTGAGAAACACTAAGTGTAACCCATAAGGAGTTACAAGTGACATCTTGTCAGTACGTTTTGATGTTGACCTGGCAGAGTTTCCATTCAATCACTAAGGATCACAGTTGTGAATCCCTCATAAATGTTCTCGACAGATTACTAAGATCTGTGTAGGACTCTAGAATAGTATCACTTGCGTCCTTATTGTTGAACGACAAGTGATGAAATGTAGAGTGTTCCTAAGAGATCTTTTGATGAATCTCGTGGCTCTAGACTCAATAGTGCGCTTTGGTTTTCCTAAGTGGAGACTAGGGAGAGGGTCTCCTTCTTCAATACCAGCAATCTCTAAGAGAAAGCCAATAGTTTACGTAGGATTCCCTGTGAGAATGAAACAAGCTTCTGTTGAGAGAAACTTGAGTGGCTAAGAAGGTTTAGTGCATGCGTTGGGTCCATGACGACTTTGATCTTCAATACCGGTGTCATCTAGTGACATCCAGTAGCATATGTATTGAACCCGGTGTCTGCCCTAAGTTGAATATTTTGGAGGGCTATTTATTTTCACCCTTTTCATTACTTTTCTTTTTAGTTCTTCAACTCCTTCTTTCTTCGATTATCATTTTCTCCTTTTTATAATCATACTTAAGGACTTCTAAATTCTAACTATTGGTGGTGTCCTTGGGTAGATCCCTCCGGCTCTGGCGGATCATAGGACAGTTATTCCTAACCTTAGTCACCTTATAACTCCATGACTAACATATGTTGCCATAAAACCAATTTCTTGAAAATCTCTCATAGTGGTTATGAGTAAAAACATTTTGTACCACTGTGAGAGTTTTGTCTTTTGCAGAAATACTCCCCCTCAACACGTGCTTAAGTGTTATGACCAATCACGCGAGAGAGAGGCCTTTTGAATTGATCGACTCAAGATAGACAATTCCTCGCGAGACACGGTTACGTTGTATAGTTAAAGAGTTACATTGGCAGCTTTTAGGTGACAACTAGCTCTAATAACTATCCTGAAGGTGTAAACCTCGAAAGATTGTCAAACTCGTCAAAGTTCATGTTTATCAGGAGTTTCTCGAATAGGTACAATCTACTCGGATAAGTCTTGGAAGACAAATCTTTTCGATGTATGACAGTTCAGATCTCTTCAATTCATGGGTTAAGTCTTAGCACGAAGATTCAATCATTTTCACAACATATTTGTATCACACAGTTTTTCTCCCCCTAAAAAATGGCATATAAATGTTATTTTTGACGAAATTTTGATATCAAATATGTCCATTTTGAGTTTTGTGGGAAGATTTCCACGAATAACAATTTATGAACAAAAGTTTTAGCAAGTACTCCCCCTCAACAAGTAATACTAACTTTTGAGGTTTTGAAAACATAAGGGGAAGTACTTGTTCTTTTGAGCAAAACTTTGAAAAAAAAATGAAAGTTTTGATAAGTTTTACTCAAAAGTAAGCTTTATCTTTTATAAGGATTATGGCATGATGCGTTACCACGGGGTCCTTTCATTACAAGTACGGGTTGTACACTGTTATGTGTGCACAAGCCATAATCAATTATAAACAGATCAAAAATATCCAAATATGAATCAAGAAAAGTATCAAGGAGTACCAGGCAGTCCGTCAATAACACCGGGAGTTCTCTCTGGACGTTGATAGCCCGTAAGAGAAATACTCGGTCATCCACAAAGCTCTCCAAAGTCCTTATCTGATCGCGACGAAACAACCTTTCATCAATCCTTGTGATGATTTTCTTCACATCTTTCTTTTCCCTCGAATTCCACCGATTCTTTGACCTGATCCCTTCATGAATCTCCTTTAACCGATATGCTAACCTGTCCCAAACCTTCTTCAAAGTGTGATCACCAAACTTGTGAAGCTCTTTGCACGCCATGAAGCAATTGTGGTGAAGTTCACTACGGTAAACTATGCCAAACTTTGGTTTCTTGAGGATGGTGTACTGAGCTAGTTGGTTGATATCGGGAAATTTTAGCAGTGGTTTTGTGAGATTAACACGTTTTTGGTATGATTCCACGGCAAGTTGAAGGTATTCAACACGTTCGGGATAGCGATGCTTCATGAATATCGGCAAAGACTTGATGTCTGGAGCTGGATATTGGTGGAAGCGTCGCATTGACCTTGTACCTTAGCAAGATACATGTCTTCAATGTCATTGAGTGACAATCTCTGAAAATCCACTTGATAAAGTCATCTTCTGTTCGTCTTGGCGTTTGACTTTGATTACTTTCGAGGAATGAGTAGTCCCACAGTAGGCGGTGACATGCATTATAGCAACGATCCGTTGGTCAATATTCACCTCTTTGTTAGATTTGAGTACATGGCGTACGTAGTAAAGTATTCTTCGTTTAGGCCAATGATGAATTCCATACAATGCATCGAGGTCATAATTAACCACATTATCAACAAACATTCGTGTGGCTTCTTCCTCGATGGCCACATTGTTGGAGAAAGGCTGCTGCGGGATGGGGAAGGTGAGTGAGGTAGCGTATTTTTGCTAACATCGCTACCGTCTTGAAGAAATCGAGGTCATTGTTGAAGAAGTACCGGTAGGGAATCTGTTGTTGATCAGGTCGACCAATGGTGGGTAGTGGTTTGGTCGATTATGTAGTAAGGAGCCTTGTCGGTCTGGTGAAGTCTATGTTTGATTCAGGTTGAGCCAATCAATATTGTTGGACATGGCTCGTGCTATGTTGTCGAGATGCTATTTGACAATAATAGTCCCTCACTATTCTTTTTCATCCAGACCCATAACTTCCAATTTGGTTAAGCAAGAAGTGAAAGTTTGGAAAGAAAATTGATGAAACTCCTTTGACTTTAGAAAAATAGAAGTTTTACAAATTTGGGTCGAGGTGTCAAGAAACAAAAGCGTGTCCACCATTATCAAAGATACAACCAATATTGGGTAACATGCAAGTACAAGGTTTTATGAAACAGAAAATATTATTTCTCCCCTCAACACTTGTCAGAGAAAATCTGAAATTTTTGAAAGAGCAAAGTGTTGTGAAGATTTGTACTTGCCATGTTGAAAGAAATTTAGATTGAAGAATATTTTTGAATTTTATGAAGTTTTATATTTTTCTATTTTGTTTTTGATAAAATATTTACAAAGAGGTTTTGTGTTTGGTGATTTTAAGAATGTGTCAAAAGTTAGGTCAAGTTCCTCGAGTCAAACACCTCATACCAATTCGATTGGACCAACTCATTAAACCTAGCGGGAGCTAAGGCTTTGGTGAGAAGGTACGCCGATTGATAGTCAGTACCCACAAAATATAATTCAACAATACCCTTTTCCACATGCTCCTTTATGAAATGGTATCGAAGATCAATGTGCTTGGACTTGAATGTTGGGCCAGTGGGACGAGATTGCAATAGCACTTCGATTGTCGCAGATACATCGAGATTACATCCATCGTAACCATAGTCTTTGAGTTGTGTTCTCATCCAAATGACTTGGCACAACATCTTGGACGGCTACATATTATGCTTCGGTTGATGTGGATGTACAATCCGGCTTCTTCGATTGCCATGACACGGTTTATCACCAGAAATTGTAGAGCACACGAAGTACTTTTCGAGAATCTAAGCAACCTACGTGATCGGCGTCACGAAAAAGCTATTATTTCAAAACCGAATCCTTCGGATACGAGATCCCCAAGTTAATGGTTTCCTTTATGTATCGGAGGATTCTTTTAGCCTCGAGAGTGAGTTCAGTTGGTCTTGACTAATAGCGGAAGCAAAGATCTACAGCAAAGACAATGTGGTCTCTTGGCTGTTAGATACATGAGACCCAATAATACTTGATATTTGGTAGGGTCAACCAATTTCCCATGCAAATCGTCGGTTTCTTGGTATGTGCCATCGGTTGGCATAGGTATCCAGATTTTGCATTCCATGTTTGTTTAAAATTTCAAGAGCATATTTGGTGACTCGGGGAAAATACCACGGGGTGATTGATGAACTTCGTCCTAGAAAGAACATAAGTTCACCCATCATGGACATTTCAAAGTGTTTTTTCATAAGTTTTGAAAATTTGTTTGAGTACTTTTTATGTGTTGACCCAAAAATGATGTCATCCACATATATTTGAATGATTAAAATGTGAGCCCCGTGATATTGAATGAAAAGTGTTGGGTTGACCGATCCTTTAGTGAAATGGCAATGAGAAAGGATGATAACTTATCATACGGGCCGAGGGCTTGTTTGAGACCGTAGAGCCTTTTCAATTTGAAGGCGTGATCGGGAACTCGGATCAACAAATCCTTCGGTGACTAACATATACCGTTTCCTTCAATTGACCATTGAGCGGTTTTGACATCCATCGATAGACCGTGATGTGCATGTGAGCCTTGAATTCGGAAAAATCCGTCTGACCTCAAGGCGAGCAACGTGCGAATGACTCTTCAAGTCAATCCTTCTTCTTGTCTATAACCCTTAGCCACGGGCGTGACTTGTTTACGATAACCGTACCTTGACATCTAACTTGTTTTTCCAAATCCATTTAAGAACAATAACATATACCCGGTTGGGTTTCAACCAATTCCCATACTTCAAGCTTTAAGCGGATTAAGTTCTTCTTGTATGGATCAATCCAGTTGTCATAAGTCATTGCTTCTTTAATATTTTTGGGTTGGATTAGCTAGCGGTAAGTGCATAAATGCAATGTTCACGTGGTCACGAGAGGCGTTGTCTGAATACGGCGGTTGATTAGGGTTCCAATGATATTCACAAGAGGATGTTCTTTAGTCCAACGATGTGTGGAGGGTTGATGTTGATATACATTGTGCAAATTAGGAGGATTCAAATGGCTTGTTGATGATTCCGCAACATCAGAAGTGGCAGTTTCATTAGCAAACGGATTGAAGAACGCATTTGGATCATAATCTGCTGCGGTGTAGGTACGTCATGGTTGAAGATCATCAATTTGGTTGAGTCATTGGATGCGGTTTGTTATTTGTTGTTGTAGAATCAATCGGAGGTGCTTCTTCAGCGATTGTTGTTGTTTGGTGTATCGGTATTGGATTATTATCGGGTTGAGCGGTGGAAACATTTGATACATTTGGAGCACGTTGATCAATATCATCACTAAATAGAGGCAAATAGTCACATTCCATTTGACGTCGAGTAAAACGTAAGCTTGGTTAAGCTAATGATGGGGTTTGGGGAAGTTTAGGCGGTTATGTCAGGGTTCCAAGTGTTTTCTCATAAGCCATTTCTGTAAGCTCATCGAAATTTGCATGAATCGTTTCCATAATCTCCCTTGTGGCGATTCGGATCGGTATCCATTAGAGTTTTCACGGTATCCACAAAGACTCAATGTCGACTTTAGCCTTGAGCTTACCAAAGTCATCACGGTCATTATTTGGATAACAAAGGGATCCAAATACATGAAAGTGTTTGAGATTCGGTTTTCTGTTGTGGATAAGCTCAAAGGGTGTTTGTTGTGGCGTTTAGTAATCATTGAGGTTCACGAGTGGCATCACGGTTGACCGCGACCGGCCATAAGTAATCTGGAAGTTTAGCATTTATTAACATTGTTCTTGCAGCTTCCACTAACGTGCGGTTTAGATCTTTCAACAACCGTTTTTGTTACGGTGTTCGTGCAATTGATGTTTGATGCTCAATTCCCACTTTCTCATAATATGCACGAAGAGTTTGATTCACAAAATCAGTTCCTTTAATGCGATTCGATTTATCGTGTTCGGGCTGAACTTGAATTTTTACGTGAAAGGTGATGATCATCTGTGGAGCTTGATCTTTACTTCGAAGAAAATAAACCCAATTCCATCTTGAGTAGTCATCGACAATTACCAAAATGTAGCGTTTACCATTAATGCGTGCACGCGCATGGACCACACAAATCCATGTGAAGGCGAAGCACATGTTGTGGTTGTGTTCCACCTCTGAAGGAAAGTGAGCACGAGTGCTTTTCCCTTGTTCACAAGCTGAGCATAGATGATCTTTAGAATACCAAAATCATGGGAGACCTTCAACAAGTTTGCGCGTGCAAGATTGGTTATGGTTTGAAAGTTTACGTGGGAAGATGCGGTTGCCATAGCCAAGATTTTGTAGATGTTGCCTTAGAAAGTAGGCAGATGGGAGATGAAGCAATCATGTCTTGCATTGAGATTGTGTAAAGACTTGATGTGCGGGTTCCAGACGTAAGATCGTTTCCTTGTAGATCACGAATGAAACAAGTTTTCTCCCGAAAAGCAACTTCAAATCCCCATCACAAAATTGACCAACTAAAAGAGATTGTGACGAGACCATCCACATAACCACTGCTAATTTCGATGTTTCCATTGATGTAATCTCCGTAGCCCATGATAGCTGCGATGTGATCATTCCCGAACACAGCAGTGCCAATGAACTTTGAAACAAAGTTTGATAACGAGTTTGAGATTGCTTTGTCATGTGCAGAACATCCGCTCATCAACAATCCGAGGATGATACGTATCACACTTTGACACAAGGTGGAATAGAAGTAGTGTAGGAAGAAGTTTGAGGGTTAGATTACATTTACAGACAATACACACATGTTAATGATTTTGGGAATCCATTTAAATCCAAGTGTATTATGTAACCATTTCTGCCATCTCCAACTAGTGTTAGCTTTGGTCTTAGTGAATGCACTAGGTGATAAGTTATTCCTAGGACGTGAAGGGGGTTCTATGGGTACATCAATGATTGAATCATGAACACAAGTAGGCGGTTTACCTAGCACAAACTTCGAAGAATTAGTGGGCCTAGAGGTATTCCGTTTTCTATTGTTCATACGAGATAAAATAGAATTAGCAACACATTTATCATGACAACCAGAAAACATACTTTTACGACAACCAACACAAGATGCTTCAAACATATCATTCAAAGTACTTAAAGGTTAAAGATTACGTTACATCACTTTTTCTATTACATTTGTCTAGCGCAATGTCTAAAGTGGGTGCAACTTGAGTCTTATTCAAAGTCCTAAGGTGTTCTTCTACTTGAGAGGTCTTTATTGTTCTTTTCTTCGTTACGCCTATTCTTTTGATGTTTGCTCTAAAAGCTGTGAGTGCTAGGAAAAGAGGCAACTATTCCTTTTAGGTGGAAGGAAGCACATTAGTATCTTGTGATTTGTCATTAGGCGTTCTAGTGTCAATTTTAAACATTCTTGGGGCAAGTGCATTAGTGTTACTAATCTTATCTTGCTTAAGTTTCACCAACTCCGCTTTTAAGTCATGGATAGTGTGTAACAAATCTTGATTTTGGCGAGTGTTTCCATTATTTCGTAAAAACTTCTTTGGTATAAGCAAGATGATCATCGGCATCTTGTGACACTTGAGCACGAGTCTTTTAAGTAAATCAAATATGACACCACATTGAGTTTTGACGGAAATTTCTTGTTCATATTTTGAAATTTGACACTTTAAAGACACGTTTTCATCATCCAGTTGTTCTATTTTTGGATCAAGAGATTTTGAATGCCCGGTTGATCTTGTTTTAAATCAAGTTCCGCGATTTTGACAATCTTTTTGACACCATTGAAGACGGCGTTTTTTAAAGCTTTTAACAATCGTTTTCAATTTTGAAGACTTGATTTGTGACATTATCGGTATTCTCAACATTTTCAACAAAATCAACGGCGATATCAAATGCATATGCAAAGAATGTAATAACACAACATTAATGGTATCGGCACAGATAACATCTTCCAAGAGTCGGTCAACATGATTTCTTAACATTTTCTTTTTATGTTTAGTATTAAAATCGATGTTTTACGTTTGCTCAAAAACTATTTTCATAAGCCCAATCTCCTTCTGAAGTTCCCGTTCCCAATAGATTGCACACATTTTTAAAATTCGGACATGTGGTAAAAGTCCTTCGAAAAATATCTCTTTGTTGCTTGATAATTTAGAAAATGTTCCACTTTTATTTGAATTAACTTCAATTGCATGTTCCAAAAGTTTGATGTCAGACATAAAAGTGTCAAAGTATTTAAGAACCTGACATCGTTCAGCTAATGGCTTTATTTCACTAAAAGAAGGTAAAGGACCATTAATTTGTGCAACATTGGAGTAGGGACCATCATTAGAAGATTTAGGTAAGCGTGATAACCCAAGGTGTGTTAGATTTATCTGTTGTTAAGGCCGAAGTTATGGCTTTTGAATAGTTAAATGGTTTTAATAAACAACATTTTCTATTTTTGACCGACTCGTCTTACGTCATCTTTATATCACGATTATATTCAACAACACTCATAATTGAATCATCAATTACGTACCTTTGTGAGACTTGAGGATTTGGTTTGAATGCTCTATGTGGCGTGGTTTTGTCGGCAAAGATTAGGTCCATATCCATTTGGTTTGAAAGAAAACTTTTAATAGTTGTGATTGACTCACCATGTTTATAAACAACATTTCAAAACTCTTTAAGTTTGTTTTGTAAGTCGAAAATTTCTTCAAGATAGTCATCTATTTGTTTCCTCGAATGTTTTTTGTACTCACAAAAGCTGTTTTTGACAAGTTAACAACTTCGGACTTGGCTTTTTTGTTTTGAAGTGAGTGTTAAGTTGTTGTTTATGATCATATTTCAGATGTTCTATTTGAGATAACAAAGCATTCTTGGATGCAACTAGATTACATATTTGTTTCTCCAAAGATTTTTCATTTTGGTAAGATTTAGCAAATGCGACTTCAAAACTTTTTTCACGTTTCTCTTTAGTTTGAAAAATGTTGAGTTGGAACTTATAGCACTCATTATCCTTAGTCGGCAGATCTGATTTTATCTGTAATGTCTTATTGATGTGATGGCACTTTTCCATTTGAGATTTGTGAGTCTGAATTAAGTTGGTCATGAGCTCAAAATCTGGATTAGACAAAGTTGATTTTATTCAGCGTGAGTCTCAACATGATCATTATTTAGATCCTCAAATATAACCAAGGAGTCAACTTGATTATCAATATTAACCATAAGGTCATCTTGATCGTCAAATATAACTACGGGATCTATTTGTTTATCATCGGAATGAGATGTAGAAGGTTCATGTTGAATACTCGATCCTCGTATGAATGAGATGTTGGTAGATATCGGTCGGTAATGATTATAGTTTAATCGATTACTGAGACAAGCGTCGGTGTCATACCTGGCCTTGTGTCACTCATGTGGAGCTCTTGCATGTTTGCCATTAACATCACATTTGCATTAGCACGCAAGTCCTCCATATCATCATCAGAATCTGCATTAGCCATGAAGCTCTATTCCTTGTTTGTAAGAGTTCCACCGGCTTCATCGAGAGCGAGTAAAGCCTCTTTGTGATAGCGTTGCCTCTTGTCCCGGCGGGAATGCATTAGCCAAATGACCCTTCTCATTACAGTTATAGCGCGGGAGACCATTAATCCTAGTCCGAGCATTTCCACGATCAACCACTTGAACCCATTGTGGAGCACCCATGTTATTCCTTCCATTAATATTAAACCCTTGCCCACTACTCATCTGACGACCATTTCCACGATTCCGAACCTCAACCCTTCCATTGTTAACAACAGCTTGATTCCTTGTATTTGACGAGGTGCGAATGCGGTTGTTGGATTTGTTAGCAAATCGTCCAAAGGCTCTTGCAAGCATAACAAATCCTTGATTCATTGCATCGAAGGCATCTCCATCCTCATTTGATTCAGCGTAGAGTGCCCGATCATTGTTGTTGTTGTATGGAACCAATTGAGTTTCTTGTGATTGGTGTTGTGATGGATCATATGGTGTATCGAGCGGTTGATTGTGGAGGTTTTTGAATGTTGTTGGTAAGGTCGGGAATTGAGGATAACATGCTTGAGCCCATAAAGCAAGAGTTTGATTATCCAGGGAGTGAAAGCGGCGAGGGACTCCACGGATGATCCTTTCTCGATCCAACTTCCTTTTGGAGAGGCTTCAAATAGTCATACAACAATCCGTATGTAGCATGATGAAGATTCTTCTCTTGACGGATGAAAATAACATACTTTTCCCATCGGACCAAGAGCTCGGAACTTTGTGTTGACGCAATCCTTGGCATAATGATATTATGTTTTTCCAAGTCATTGATGATGTCTGAAATCCGATGATGATATGACTCTAATGTCTCCCCTGGTTCAATCATGAAGTTTTCATATGCCAAGTAAATTTTGGATTCCATGTGTGACAACTCGTAATTTCAGGTCATTTTACAAACTTTGAAAATTTTGCTATTCATCTCGGGAATTTACTATTCATCGGTTACTATTCATCATTTTACTATTCATCGTTTTTTAAGTCGATTTGATATTTTGAAAGGTTATTTCAAAATTTTACTATTCACGAAACACTATTCATTCTGGAGAAAAATTACTATTCATAATTCGCTATTCATCATTTTTCGTAAACTAGGTTTCTGAGTATCAAATTCAGCGTAACCGTAATGGTTTAGGCTGCGTATTCATGAAAAAATATTGAAAACACTTCATATAGACCAGAGTTAGTCTACATATCATCAGTAACATCATCATCATATTAGTTCATGCATGGGTTTGCATATTTCATTAGCGTATATTTTCCTATTAAATAAACGCATATATAATCATTTATTTTGAATATTTGATCCGACACTTCCAAAATTATCACGATATATTTTTATACTCATTTTAAAACTATAAAAATTATATTATTAGTTTACCTGATGTTTTAAATTTATTTTGTATATAAATTGTTTATATATATATATATATATATATATATATATATATATATATATATATATATATATATATATATATATATATATATATATATATATATATATATATATATATATATATATATATATATATATATATATATTGATTTTAAGTAAATTCTATTAGATAATTATTAATTCACTCAATACTTGTGAGAAATATATTTTTATAATTTTTATGACTTTGATATATTTTATTTTGTTTAGATTTAAAATTGATTTCTAGCTACTTACACTAAATACCTAATTATATTTACAAACTACATATTAAACTTAAACTAAAATACCTTTAACTAATCAAAACTCATCAAATCTTTTACCCATTTACCCTTGGCCGACCTTCCCCCCTCCCCCTAGTCACCATATCGGTAATTAAATATTACACCTAAGTGTACACATGTACATTATTTGTTAGATATTTACTAAGATACTAGATATTATCTTATCAAAACACATACACAACACACATTCAAGGTGAAGTAAAATTAAAACTCTCTCTTCTCATCTCCATTGTTCGGCCAAGACAAGAAACCAAGGAGAAAACATAGATTTTTCAAGAACAAGTGCTTATGTAATCCCTAGTATACTTCTATATAAGGTTTTGCAATAAAAACCAAGGAGTAATTAGTATCTAGTTACCTTAAACCTCATCATCCAACTAGTAAGCTTTTCATAACTTTATTACTCTTTCATAATCATACTTGAGCTATTTTATCATTCTAGTAAGAAAACATGCAAGTATCATATGTATTTATACCACTTTTAATTGTTTTTAGTACTTATTATGAGTTTTAGTTATCCTATAATTAATCCCTTGAAACATATTATTTTTGATGATTTTTAGGTACCCATGACACCCTAAGAAGGTTTATGGTAGGTTTAGAATAGATTTAGTGTTGATTTGAAGTGATTGGAACAAGTATTACACTAGAAAAATCATTTTCGACAACACAAGATTGAGGTATGATAGTTTTTGTAAAATCTGGAAATTTTGACAGGTCATGGATTATTTTGGTCTAGATATTCAGAAAATAGACTTTTAAAACGAAGCCGTGGTAAGCGAGCGGGTTAAAGCGGTTTATAACGAAGAAGTTCTGAAATTTTCAAGTTTAACTACAAAACTAATTTTAGAAAATTTGCAAAATTTGTCAAGGTTTATTTAAAGGGCAAAAATGAGTTTTAAACATTGTCTAAATGAGTCGATTTGTCAAAAATATATTAGTATACCGTAATACTAAACTAAGGATATATAAAGCGTAGAAATGGACTTATAACGACTAAGTTATGCAGCGTTTTAAATAAGGATATCGTAACTATTTTACACAAGTATAACACTTACATATTTTACTAGACCAAAATGGTTATCGCAAGTGACCATGTTTGGAGCCGTTTTCACATTGACAGTACTTTTGAGCGATGTCTACAAGTAAAAGTGAGTTAGCCTAGCCTATTTTCCAAAATGTTCAACCGTTAGTCAAGCGAAGTTGTAACGAATAATTCACGATCACTCAAACTTTTTCCGAAAACTACTCATAAACTATATTTTTAGCTCGACTACCTTACTTCATCTATATTTTTCTCTATGATCGAGACTTCTATGATTAAAAGTTAAAAACTAAGACTTTTAGATATCGTTACAAGCTTTCTAAAACCATTGAGTTTGTTTCTTAACACTCGATATCCACTATTTTCTGACTAGCTTTATGAGGCTACTTAGTCATTTTCATGAATTGTCAAAGTGTATTATTTTACGACGAAAAACTATAATTTCTTAATAAATCACTAAACGACTATCGTAGGATATCATTTCAATGTAAGTACTTGCAAAGTAATTTATAACTTGACAATACGTTATAAACTTATTTTTCGACGATAAACCTTATTTTCAAAAATACACAAGTGGTATGGATATCATATGAGTTTGCATGCATAACATTATATCATGACTTATATTAGATCACATCATTCATAATAGGTCGCATGGTTAGAGATTCGCCTCATTTAAGTGTATTCACTTTTGTCTTCATAATCATTGCATCAGGTGAGTTTCATAGCCCCTACTTTTTATCGTTTTGGATTACTTTTGGGAGAGATACATGCTCAACTATTTTCATTTACTTTCATAAGTACTTTAAACTTTTACGAATTACCGTGAGTCATAGCCCCTACTCTTTTAATACTTTTATTAAACTCTTTGGGGGAGATACATGCTCAACAACTTTTATGACAATCATGATTATTTGCAAACTATATGTTTATCTGAGCTGAATGTTTAGTCATACAGTAACGATACCATACTTAGAGTTTCTATATCATAGACCATTGAGCTAACTGACTTGGTATGATCACCATCTAATGGACTTGGAATAATATTGTACTAACGGACTTGGTATAATATTGAACTAACGGACCTGGTATAATGTTGAAGTAACGGATTTGGTATAATCATGAACTAACGGACTTGGAACTATTTGATCCTACACTATATTATGTGCTATATCAATTGACTATTGATACATTAAGTTATGTACTATTATATGAACTCATTGACGATGTGTGCTTGAACATAAACTATACATATTTTGGCGGTGGGTTGTGAACACAGTTTTGCAAGTTTTGTATGAAGGAACTTGGAACTGAGTGGATTCAATGCCTTTGCGCATGAACGTTCTTGAAAGGTTTTCATGACAACACAAACTCTATGAACTCACTCAACCTTTGTGTTGACACTTTTAGCATGTTTTATCTCACGTATCTAAGGCATACACTTCATGGCATGCTTGTGGACTTATCATAGAGTTAGGTGACGACGGTCTCTCATGGGATTTATGCACATAAAACATCGTTTGCTTGTATCAAACTTATTTCATTACATGTTGACTATCATTTGGGACCTATACTTTGTAAACTCTGATTATTTTACTTAATCAAACGATGTATTTTCTAAACGGCACTTTAGGTCGTTCAATATAACTGTGCTTGTGATGCTATAGGAGTCATTCCCAGAAATTCCATTTATTGCAAAGCAGGTATTTTGGGGGTGACACCATCCTCTTGATTGAGTTATGTGCCTTCAATTAGAAGATGAATATGCTCCACATTGCTTTAGCGGTCTTGAGCATCAACACTACGAGTATCGGTTGGGTAATCCCAAAGGATATATTGCATTGCAAGTTCATCGGCTTCTAAGTGTAGAAGTTGGTCAGTAGTAAGTTGATCAAGACCGACAACGTTGGTAACATCATCTCTTGGTGGAACAAAATTAGGATCTCAGTGCGGTGAGTAGACATCTCAAAAGGACCTTCAAGGATGACCTTCTTCAAAAACTTTCCATGTGGCTTCTTTAGATCACAAAACCTAAAGAACCATATCACCCATTGATCCTAGTTTCCGGGAGTGAGCATTGGAGGTCTCTCAAGGGATCCAACTTCATGAATGGATTGTTGGCTGCTTAAAGCTTCACACATCTTTGCAAACCAAGACGGTTCCTTTGGTGTTGTATTATTCATAGCATACTTGGGGATCTTGATTTTGAAAGTATGTGTAATGTTCTACTTGTTAACTAGGTTTTGGTGGAACCATTTGTGGTGGAAGAGGAATTGCTAATTGAGGAAATTGTTGTTGAAATTGTTGCACTTGTTGTGGAGATTGTGGAGGATATTGTTGATAGAATTGTTGTTGTTGTTGTTGTTGTTGTTGAGGATACAAATGAGGAAAGTAGCTAGAGTATGGTGGTTGAGACATCTTGAAACTTGTGTTGATGATGGATCTTTGTAGTCGAATGAAACAATGTTGATAAAGTAACCTTATGCGTGAAACCCCGACAGGCGTAGAAATCACCTTAAGCAAAACCCAACTTCGTAAAGAGAACTTACTGCGTAGTGGCTTAGCGTAAACTTGAGGAAAACTTAGCAAGTAAACCAAAGACTTAGTAGTAGAATCCTTATGCGTTAGATTTGCTTAGTGGAACAAGCTTAGTAATACAATGCTTAGGCAAAGAAAGATGCTACTGGCGTAAGTGTTTAAGCTTAGTAAAACTAGGGTTTGCCCAAAATCCTTTACACATATACCGGTGTAAAAGATATCCAAAGTCGAAGTGTTTTCAGGCTTATCCAAGCAAGAAAACACTGAGTAAACCAACAACACTGAAGATCAAATGATGAATTTCTTACGTGAGCTGCTTGCTTATGCGTGAACCTTGAGCTTCACGAGTAAAACTAGGGTTTTGTTACGAGTAGAAAGTACCAACTATCACCAAAACTGATATTTATGCTTAAAAGTGTTTAGAAACCTGATTTTAATGATGAAAGAGCTTCAATATCACCAAAATAACACAAAAGTTTGAAACTTGATGAACCAAATTAGCTTTCACCCTTAAGCGTAGACAGAACTACACGATCAAAACCAAGCTCAAAAACGATTCTACCCACGTAAAGTTTCAAACTTGATGCTAAAAACTTAAACTTTAACACTAAATGAACCTTAAAGTACAAGAATCTTGAGTTTTTAAGTGTAAAAATTTAGAGTTTTTAAACGTATGAATATTAAGAACAGAAACTACGGCATATGAAACACAACTTCAAAAACAAATATGTTTCACCCAACTAGATGGCGAATGATACCATTTGTTAGGTCACCATATTGTAACACAAGCATCAATATGTAAGAAATATAGATAAGGTAATCGGATGAACACTTAACAAACACACACGTATAGAAATAAGAGAAAGTTTATGCGTAGATGATATTGTAAAGTGAACAACCAACCTTCTAAGGAAGGTTTACAATACTATTTATATGGAAAGTAACTAGGGCAACACACAATTTCCCTTCCTTTCCTTATTGGATATGGGCCAAGGCTTATGGGCTTTCTACATTAAGCCTTGCCTTTAACTACTAAAAAATAAAAGCCTAATTAAGCAACCTATTACATGTTAATTACAAACACTTGAAATATAGTTTAGGAGTGATTCCAACAATTATTATTACATTACTCTTTCAAGAACACATTCCTCCTAATTCTTTGATCGAAGCACTCAATATGGCCGTTCATTTTTAAATATTTTACCCTCAAGGCGATTAATAATGAAACCCACAAACCGGCACTGGGACAAATCCGATTACACTATACTACGCACATTTGGTTGTTTATGTTACCCACATCTAGATACCAATCATAAACTTCAACCACGTGCTACACCATCCATTTTTTGGGGGCATGCCTCTAATCATCGAGGATACCATTTTCTTAACTTAAAATAGTTATTTCTCATCATGTAACTTTTGACGAGACAATTTTCGCATTGGCCTCTATGACACCAACTTCGATCCTCATTTACCATATTATTCAAATATCTCCCTTTCTCAATCACAAAACAATACCGATCCACCACACGGTTCCACGAGCCCACTACACGGCCTATCAACCCGCTAGCCCAACAATACATACGGTCTAACATACACATGTCTTTCCAACAAATATTAACCAACCATCTCTAATGGAGCCCACAATGCGCCCAAAACCCAAAAAGCCCGATTTGGTTCACCCCATTCGTGTAGACTAATCATCCTCTTGATGATCATCTAACTCTTCACAAGTCTACTATTTCACCCTAACCAAAATCGTATCTTGTCGTTTAATGATCCAAACTTGCAAAATGCTATGAATGATGAATATAATGCACTTATTAAAAATGAAACTTGGACTCTTGTGCCTCGACCCATGGATGCCAAGAGTGTTCGTTGTATGTGACTATTTTTCCATAAGTATTTAGCATATGGCACCCTTAGTCGTCACAAGGCTCGTCTTGTAGCGAATGGTAGTACATAGTTACGGGGCATTGATGTTGATGAGACTTTTAGTCGGTTGTCAAACCGGTACTATTCAAACCATTCTCAGTTTGGCTACTTCTCGACATTGTCCCGTTCATCAGCATGATGTCAAGAATGCTTTCCTCCATGGTGATTTGTGCGAGGCGGTTTACATGCATCGGTAGAGGTGGAAAAGCGAGGCGGTATGGGCCCGGGCCACGGGCCAAGCGGGCGGCTCGTGCGACGGCGCGGGCTTAAGCGGACGCAGGCTAAATAGACGCAGGCGAAATGGGCTCATATTATACGCGCTCGTTTTAAAAAAGTCCCAAAATGATGAAATACATTTCTTAAATGCAACACCTCATTTATATTTAAAAAATTGAATATATTATATCTATAAGGTTTAAAAAAATAGTATAATGTTCTCCAATTAAGAGAAAATATGTTACTGTTAGTGCCCATTTAACTTTTCAATAGGCGATAAATGCCCATTTAAAAAAAATGGAGTAAATATGCCCAAATCTTTTACAAATTAGCCCATTTTATGTTTTTGCACAAATTTCCACCTCTATGCATCACTTGGGTTTGGGGATGCTCATCCAATTATGTTTGTTTATTGAAACGGTCTCTTTATGGGCGAGGGCTTGGTTTCAGCGTCTTGCAGCGTATATTACTCGTGTTGGTTTTACTCATAGTCGTTGTGGCGCTTTATTTATATATCGACAAGGTCTAACTGCTTACTTATTATTGTATAATGATGATATTTTAGTCAATGCTTCCACTAAGCATTTGTTACTGTGATTATTGGTTCATTGCATCGGGAGTTCTCTATGGTGATCTTAGGTATTTTGTTACCGTGATTCTTCGGGGATGTTCTTATCTTAGTTAAAGTATCTTTCTGAGATCCTTGAGCGAGATCATATGGCTAATCGTAACCCACTCGGACTCATGTTGACACGAGTCTACCGAGGTAGGGTGATCCGTATAGATCCAACATTTTATAAGAGTCGAGCATGTGCTCTTCAGTATCTTACTTATACTCGTCCAGATATTTCTTATACACTACAACAGGTTTGTCTTCATATGCACGATCCTCGAACCCATTTCTCGGATCTTAAGCCGATTTTGAGATATCTTCGTGGTCTATTGATCATGGGTTCTGATTGTTTTCTCTCTCTACTACATCTTTAGTTTTACACGAGATGTAGATTAGGCACAGTTGTCCTACTACTTTCGGCCGGTGACTTCGGGTTATTGTGTGTTTTTACAACAACTTACTCTCTTGGTTAACCAACGCTAAGTCGGTCTAGTACTAAGGCTGAATATCATGGTATTGTCAATGTCGTTCTTTGAGACTTGTTGGTTCTGAGAATTTATTACGAGTTGCACACACCTTGTACGCGCTTGTCTAGTGTGATAATGTCAGTCTTTGTTTATTTATTGTCCAATTGATTCGGCATCAATCATGAAGCATATAGAGATTGATATTCACTTTGTTTGGGATTTTGGTTCTTTGCTAGTTAGGTTCGGGTTCTTCATTTTCCTTCCGTTATCGGTATCGGATATTTTCACTAAAGGCTTGCCTTACACTTTTGTTTGAGGATTTTAGTACCAGGTTTGAGTGTTCGGTATTATCCCGGCTGAGAGAGAATGTTAGTTGTATGTTTAGTATAGACCCGGTTATATTTTGTATGGGTTAAAGCACGAGTATCTCTAGTTAGGGTTTTTTTTATATATGTAATGGTATGCTATGATGGAATGACGGGGCGGCCTTTGGTAGGAAAACACAATTTAAACCAGAAAACAAACTCTAGAATCTCAATTCCAAAGTAATCTTTATTACCAACTGATAAGGTTTTAAAATATACCTTTTTGAGGGGTCGTTTAAGCCCTTATTTGATCACTTTTGTATCCGTTGTTACTTAATATCGTTCATTTTCACTTTTTAGGTCTCTTGAAGGCAAATTCTTTGGAATGGCACTTATTTGGACGAAAAGATATCTGAAGAAAATGGCCAAAGTCGAGAATCGAGCCACTTTCGGTATTTGAAATACAAGGGGCGTCGGGTTCTACAAGTGCCGGCGTGGTGTTATATATGGCCGTCGCGCCTTTGTATGACGAGGCAATAGCCAAATTGCTTATTTTCAAGTAGCGGTGTCGAGGTTTTAAAAGAGTAGG